>CM043018.1:69097682-69442027 GCA_023690525.1 Holotrichia oblita
TAATAGCTGTCAACGCGTATCATTTTGTGGTGCCACTCATATAGTTCCAGGATCTTTTGAGCCAGCTATGTGGCACGCTATCGAAGGCTTTTCTGTAGTCCACGTATCCCCAATAGAGTTTTCCATTCGTTTGCTTGGCACGCTCAGTGATAAGGGTATCAATGGTGATTTGCTCTTTGCAGCCATAGCTGTCTCTCTGACACCGTTCTGCTCTATTATTATTATTATTATCATTATCATTATCGATATGATCTCCAACTGCAAGAACAGGTGGAAGAAAGTCGAACTACAAACACGGCAGCGCGTGCAAGAGGCTCCAGCACTTACAACGGAGACACAAGTTACTTCTGCTACGGCCAATAGAATCGTAGAGAAAGAAGAAAACGCATCCTTCCGAGAATGTATGGATGAAGGATCGCGCTGGAGAAGAAAACAAGCCCAAGAAGAAAAGAAGGCGGCTGCAAAGCTTCTGAAAAGCAAACAGCAGCAGAAGACAGTTAGCGGTCAGAGCAAGGACGACGGTACCGACAGAAAAGCAGAAGAAAAACAAACAGAAGAATCGAAACACGAAGCCTCGACTAGATGCGCTTCTTCTAAAACCCGCGCAAGGAAAGTCGTACGCCGAAGTACTGCGAAAACTACGCAGCAACGCAAAAACCGGAAGAGACGGGTACCGAGATTAAAAGCGGTCCGGAAAACACGTGCAGGAGATATGCTGCTGGAACTAAGACCCAGCACCAAAGGATGTGCAGGTTTCAGCAGCGCGCTGAAGAAGATCCTGGGCGAGAAGGCCCCAACATCAGCACCTTAGAGCCCAAAGGAGACGCTGGAATTTAGAGATCTAGACTGCTTAACGACAACGGAGGAAGTCTGCGCAGCAGTCACAGCAAAGTTAGGAGTCAGTGACGCCGACGTGAAGATCAGCCTCACCAACGCGAACAGCAGAGGGCTGAGAATGGCCATCGTCCAACTGAGTCAGCGTCAAGCCCTTAAGCTGCTGGAAACACCGAGAATAAAGATCGGCTGGATAAACAGCAGAATAAGACGCAGAGTAGAAGTCGTCAGGTGCTTCCGCTGCTTCGGCTACGGACATCGACAGGCTGCTTGTACCGGACCAGACATAAGAACCCAAGGCCTTTGTATCAACTGCGGAGAAAAAGGCCACCAACGGAAGGATTGCAGAAACAACGCAAATGCGTCCTCAGCACGGGAGACACCGCGACACGCAGCCACGTCCCTGGTTCCGGCGCATGTCCCTCCTTCAGAAGGGCATTAGATCAGGCAAAGAAGAGTCAATGAATAGAATCCTACAAGGCAACATGCACAAAAGCAGAACAGCAGACGATCTCCTCATCCAACTACAACTGGACACCGGAGTAGATCTGCTGCTTATCAGTGAGCAATACCGGGATAAGGAATGCACCGGGTGTTACAGGGACACACTCGGCACTGCAGCTATATGGATCCCGGACAGGAACAGCGTCATCGTCGACAACCACGGAGCCCGAAACGGATACATGTAGGTAAAGAGCGGCACCATCACCTACGTGAGCTGCTATCTCACACCCAACGAGCCGATAGCGAACTTTCAGGGCAAACTCGACAACCTGGAAGACGACCTTCGAGAAATGGCAGGGTCCATTATTCTAGGAGGAGACGTCAACGCCAAAGCCGTGGAATGGGATATGGAATACACCGATTCGCGGAGGGAGACGTATACTGGACATGGCGGCCAGACTCGGACTCAGCGTGGTAAATGTCGGAGGCACTACCACGTTCAGAAGACTAGGCTACGGAGAGACGATACCGGACATCACATTGGCCTCGGAGGACATTCTGCGGGACATCGTGGACTGGCGAGTCATGGAGGACTACACCGGAAGTGACCACCAGTACATAAGCTACCACGTGACGAGGCAGCAGCCGATCAGGCGAAACCCTGTTCCGCCCGGCCCTCGATGGAACGTAGCGAAGCTGGATGAAGACGCCCTGGCTCATGCAATCGCTCGGGGAAAGGATGCCGTCATAGAATGTACCGGTTCAGCGGAGACTATTGCGGACGCGACCATGGCCCTCATACGTCGCGCCTGGGACGCCTCTATGCCGCGGAGAAGGAAACACAATAGAAGATCTGCGTATTGGTGGAACCACGAGATCGCGACCCTCCGGAAAAGATGTTTACAGCTTAGGCGGAGAATAACCAGAGTGAGACGACGAGATCCGAACGCGGCAGAACTAGAGTCCGAGGACTTTAGGAACGCCAAGAGAGATCTCAAGAACGCCATCTACAGGAGCAAGAAACGTAAGTGAGAGGAGCTGCGGCAGGACGTTGACAACGACCCATGGGGCCTTGGGTACAAGATCGTCATGCAGAAGCTTACGACGAAGACGGCGAGTCCAGTCCTCGAACGAGATCGGATGCAGAACATCGTTGACACGTTGTTCCCTACCCATCCGGAGAGAACTGCGGAAATGGAGGACGAGCCATTGAACGACATCCCGCTTTTTAGCGGAGATGAACTGTCAAGAGCGGCGAACTCCCTACAAAACCGGAAGGCACCTGGACCCGACGGGGAGCTCAAGATTGTGGCGCGCGTCTGCCCAGATTTGCTTCTGAACATGTACAACCGCTGTCTAACAGAAGGAGCGTTCTGCAAGAGATGGAAGGTACAGCGACTAGTGCTGATAAGCAAAGGCAAGGGCGACCCGACCACGGCATACGCAGACCGTTATGTATGCTGGACACGGCTGGAAAGCTACTGAAAGACTGCTCAAAACCAGACTGGAGAGCAGCATAGACGACGCGGGAGGCCTGTCCGAGAGACAGCATGGCTTCAGGAAGGACATTCCACCGTCGGCGCCATAGCGCAGGTAGTGGAAACCTTCGAAGCAGCTCAACGGGAAATCATTACTCGAGACCCCTGGTGATGCTCGTCACATTGGACGTAAGGAACGCCTTCAACTCGGCGAGATGGGACGTCATGTTGGACGCCCTGCAGAACACGTTCGACACGCCATCCTATTTACTTAGGATGATACGCAGCTACCTTAGCGACAGGAAGCTGGTCTACGACACAGCAGGGGGGGCCGTGCACGAAGAAGATAACAGCGGGAGCAGCGCAGGGTTCCATACTCGGCCCCGACTTATGGAATGTGTCCTACGACGGGATCCTCCGAATGGAGCTGCCGCAAGATGCGTATCTGATAGGATACGCAGACGACGTAGCGGCAGTCATCCTAGCGCGTGACGAGGCGGATGCCCAGAGAAGGCTCAACCAGGTTATGAGAAGAGTCACCACATGGATGGACGAACACGGCCTGACCCTGGCAACGGAGAAGACCGAGGCCGTTCTGCTGACCAGGAGAAGAATCCCTAGTGAGATCGAGATGACGGTGGATACGGCAGTCAACCACTACAACTTCCGTGAAGTACCTCGGACTACGGCTCGACAGCAAGATGACCTTCTGGCAACAGATTCAGTCGTCGAGCGATAAGACCGCTAAGGTAACGACAAAGCCGAGCCGACTAATGGCCAACGTAGGAGGACCGACGGCGAGTAAACGCCATTCCATACTGTTGTATGGAAGCGAGATCTGGGCTGACGCCTTACAGCAGGACAAGTACAGAAAGCGGATGGCTTCAGTACAGCGACGGAGAGCACTCAGGATCGCCAGCGCATACCGTACGGTTTCCGAACCGGCGTTGCTCGTGATCGCAGGAGTAACCCCGATAGACTTACTGGGTCAAAAAAGAAGAAAGTCTACGAGACACGACGAGACGTCGGTACACAACAAGCGAGTGGACGCTAAAGCGCTCACACGACTATGTTGGCAAGAGCGCTGGCAGAACGATACGAGAAGACGGTGGACGGCCAGACTCATCCGCAACATCACGGAGTGGATGGAGCGAAACCACGGCGAGATAAATTACTACCTCACCCAGTTTTTCAGCGGACACGGGTATTTCAACTCATACCTGGCTCGAATGGGTAAAGCAGAGAACGACATGTCAGTATCACGACTCTGCGGAAGATGATGCTCACCACACCTTCTTCGAATGCGAGAGGTGGAGTGACTACAGAGCCGCACTACAACACGAAGTAGGACCTCCAACGTCGGATAACGTCGTGCAAACGATGCTGTCCGGACACGACCACTGGCAGAAGATCGCCACGTTCGTCGAGAAGGTGCTGAAGGAGAAGAAGAGAGAGACCCAAGCAATGGAGGCAGCCGACCGAGGCTAACTACGAGGTGCCATCCTGAAGTAATGCGACCAGCGGTTCCGGGATGGATTCTACACCTGACAAAGTGAGGTTTTTTAGTGGGTGCGAGCCCCACACACCGGGGACGGGTCTCGTCCCTGATGGTGCGTTTAGGCATTTTTCCTCACTTAAAAAAAATCATTATCATTATCATTATTATTATTAAAGTTGAAGGGAAGTACTCGACCGTACAACGTGAGATAATAAATCTAGGTGAAAATTTTTCGGGTATGCGGTCAATTTAAAAAAGGTCAAACTACTGACTCATTTATTAATATCTCCAATACAATTTTTCTCCTTCATCAGGAGAACTACAATGATGAAACAGACAAAAAACAAATAAGAACAACGTGAAAATTAACAACAAAAACTATTTACTTAAAACAGAGTGTATCGGTTTCTTGTGTCTAAACGCTAAAAGATATGAATTTCAAATTTCAGTCAAATATGTAGGACGATAAGGAGCACATTTTAAAATTATTTGCAAGTATACATGGTGATTCAAAAAAGTACAGCATATCAAAGTTAGGTTATTTTTAATGGAACACCCTATATTGTATACCATTTTTGGATTCAACGTCATAAATTAGGATAACTTTGTTCATAGTTCCCTATACCTATCTGCTGCCAATTTCGAGAAAATTTAATTTTTATGAAAATGTCAGTATTTCCGAAAAAATTAAAAACGGGAAAACTGTATGAATTGGACGATTTACATTTGTAAGAAGTTATTTTGACAAAGCGTGCTTTCAATAAACCGATAGAGTATTTTGATATTGGCTACATGACATTAAGCAAAACAATTTATACTTTATATTTTTTCAACCATCAATAACTCGTTTAAGTTAAATGGAACACCCTGCTATATGAACATCCATGCTATATGAAAGCACATTAAACCCCCTACCTAAAACTACAAAGATATCTCTATCTAAATTTAACGATTAAAATGTTATTAACGATACTCTCTAAAAACCTCATAAAACCAATGCATTTTTCTACTAAATAGGCCATGCTGCTTTAAGGATATGTTCACCTAATTACGACTGTCATTAATTTCCACCTGCAAATCATATATTTTAAACAATTATTATCTTGCAGATGAAGAATAAAACAAACAAACAATACTCTACCTACACCATTCCTGAAGATATGAAACTAAAATAAAAAATAATGTTATTTCAGAGTCAGAGATGATAAGAAACACAGAAAACACAACGCCTTTCAACATGCATGATGCCAAAACATTACTGAAGTAATAAGCTCGAGAAAAGATTTGTTTGACACTTACCTTAACAATATCCAGTACAAAATATCCAAAAAAAATGGGAATTTGCGCATCACTTGAAACTAACTTTCCACCATTTGCATTCCAGATGATGCGCGTATATGCGCTAGTAACTCTGTTGCTGGATAGAAGTAGGTTCCCGCTATTTTTTAAATTATTTTATACCCCTGAAGCTTATTTTCGCGATTTTTTTCTTTAAATGGTCAATTACTAGCACACGGTCAATTACTGTACGTTAAGTACGTTTACCTTAGGTACACTTTAAGAAAAAAATATTTTAAAAAATCCGGGCCGGCCCCATTATTTAAATTTTTGACATAAATTTTCATATTGACAATTACATATTTGTATTAAGCTACATATTTTAAAATTGTTTTCGTATATACAGAGTGTTTCATATTGCCAGGGTGAACCAAACATACATTTCCTTAAATGGGACACACTATATATTATTTCAAATTTAGATTAAGCATATCTTCCTCATTCCTTCGATGCAGGGTTTCATTGAGTTATATCAAGTATTTCAGAAGTTATGATCAATTTTGTCTGAAAATCATTGCGTGTTCAACGTCCTGTGTGTCCCACACGAAAGAAACAACTTGAAATTGTTTTTGTATTGGAATGACTTTTTTATATTGCTACAGTTTTATAGCAAAGTGATATTTTGCCAATATTGCGAAAACTGTGCACAGGGCGATTCAAAACGCAACTGCATTTTTTCTCATCTTATTTTCATGGAACACCCTGTATTTTATATTAAGAAAAGGAAGGTCACTGTATGCACTTTCATTTTTATTAACTACTCCCTATATCTAAAATCGTTAATTTCTGAGATATTTAATATTTTCTTAATGAAAGGTGAGCTTTTTCATAATAATTGTTAAGATATAAAATTAACCATGAAAAAATGACAGTAAAAGACCATTAAATCATATATGGATATAAACTTATTAAATACAAAACAACTACAAATTGTTAAACTTATACTATATAGGCTATAAGTTTAATATTTTGTAGTTGTTTTGTATTTAATAAGTTTATCTCAATATATGATTTAATGGCCTTTTACTCTTATTTTTTCATAGCTAATTTGATATCTTAACAATTATTTTGAAAAAGTTCATCTTTCATTAAGAAAATATTAAATATCTCAGAAATTAACGATTTTAGATATAGAGAGTGGTTATTAAAAATGAAAATAATTTATTTAGCTATGATTTTTGTCTATAACATTTTGTGATATCTTTAATATTAATGGATATATTGAACTTTGACGCACTAATGCGTCACCCTGTATATCATGTCACTGTAATCATTTAAAGATCACATATTGTAACTATTGGAACTTATAATTTGACGTTTCTGTTCTCTAACTTTTACAAAATTGTTATTGTAGCATTATCCTGACGAAGTAATAAATTAATTACAAAATATTGAGAATAGATCAAATTGGTTTTATTTAATAGAATAACTGACAGACCGACATTCCCAATAATTTCAATTATATTAAAGAAGTGCGATCGAAAATTGAATATTTTTAAAGTAATAGTAATAAATTTCAACAGATACTACAAAAAATATCGCAGCAGTATCTATTTTTAGCTGCATAATACCTTACTCTGCTTTACCACTGCTACCCTATTCGGCTTACTATTACGTAAATAACGTAATAGTAAATAGGTGTTTAATGTTAATGTTAATAAATTTCTGCAAAATGGTTTAAGTGCATGGGGTAATTAAATCCAATATTAATGTTCAAATAATTTTCATTTTCCATTTCGATGGACACAACGAAACCAGATTTGAAAGGTTATAATTAGTTACTAATAAGAACACTATCAGAAACTTTAATAACTCGAAAATTATTACAGATAGGTTTAAGGAATGCTAATACAGGTCGATGCAGACTTTAATTTTGTTTCAAAGTATTGAAAACAAAATGGGTCTTACTTGGGAATTGTGTGTTGGACATGTGGAGAACTGTTTCACCGTTTTTTTTTCAAAGTGGTGCGCACTGATTTTCCAGTCGCACATATTGTGCAAATGCATTTAGCGATTTCGGCACTTTCCATTGATTCCGAATTATATATAGAGATATTATTGGTCAACTAATGGAAATTTCAATGTTTTTATAAGTACTTAAAAATAATTCACAAATGTATAAGAGTAATATCACTCTACCGGTGAATGGTTAAAATACAAACATGCTGCAATGAAAAAGGAAAACCTAATTCAAGCACATGAATTTGACGTTAACCGCACGCCGTAAAAGGAAACGTTTTGAAAGTTCAATCCTGACACACAGACACGTGTTTCGAACTTATTAGTTCTCATCAGTGCGTGATACAAGAATACGAACCAACAAACGTATTGCCCGTACTCGTTATATCCTGAAATTACTCGAAAGAAAATCAGAAGATAAACTCCATGACTTCTATCGGGCGATAACTGGACATCAACAAGGGCAGATCTCTAGACGTTCTCCGAACGATTACAGAGACGTTTCCTTTTACGGCGTGTGGTTAACGTCAAATTCATGTGCTTGAATTAGGTTTTCCTTTTTCATTGCAGCATGTTTGTATTAAAACTAATTGTTGCTGTGCTTACTCGAACGACCTTAATATAGGTTTTTTTTGGCGAAGAAAAATATGTAATTCTATAATTTTCTGTGATTTCCCATCATCCTTTGCATTTGTTCCACTAGTGAATACTAATGAACATTAGTGTATAACATCAACTACCTACAGTTTTATTGATTATACTTATTACATTGAAAGCTACTAATGGGTCTATGCATATCATAGAGGTTACACCATCCTATCAAATTGCTCATATGTTAAAATGTGATAATCACTATAATGTTACCACAAGAAACAGATCTTCAATAGCCTCTAATAAGGAGGTTCGGACCAGGCTCATCAGACCATAACGTTGGATAACGCTCGACTTAGATGGCAGGTCCGATTAATTTTAGCCAGATTTTATGATTAACAAAATATATTGCAACACTTGCATATGGTGGTGGAGTGATATATACTACTACATAACTATTTCTTCTTAGTTAGGTATCTGATATGTAAACAAACATTTGTTTACATATATGTTTAAAAATATACCGCGTAAACATCAACATAAGTATTTACGTTCTTTGCATATGAGTAGAAATATTTGTGTGATATTTTTTCTTTGATGCAATGTTAGTTAAATTTAAGTCACTTTGAAAATTAAGTTCATATTATTTTCAAATGCAAAGACTTTTTGAATACATGTTATAATTGCTACATTTTTTAAATTCGAATGGAATTAAATGTTACTCACCTGCATCTTTTATACGTATTTTGCTACATGCTGTTGCATGATAAGAACTGGGCAGCAAATCTTTAGTCGGTTGTGATATATGAATTTTCATTGACTCACTAGTCGATTCCATCTTCGAGGCTATATTAACTGTATCTCCAAATAAGCAATATCTAGGCATCTTAAGCCCAACTACACCAGCAACTACAGTTCCTGTATGGACACCTATTCTTACTTCAAGATGTTTTCCTACGAAAATAATTTCAATTTGATAGTTTCTGGAATCTGCATATCTTTCTATGGTGTATACTGTGTTTAAAAAATTACGTGCTTTGAGTTTTCTCTCGTAATTCATAAACAAGTTTATAAACAAAATCATTGTTGAAAAGTTTTGAGCATACCAAACTATATTAAAAACGTCGGGAAATGCCACAAAAGAAAAAACGAAAAATGCATGTAAATAGGTATGTTGTTGGAATCATCTTGCGAATGAGTGCAATAAAAATGGATCAAGCATTAGTAACGGACCACGCGGTTTCGATCTTTTCGCTCTCGTCAACGTTTCTTCATATACAAGACCTAATATCGTCACAATTCCCCACTCAATATGTAATTACATAACACCCCCAACAATGGATTAATTGTAACCTCACTCCCTTTAGTGAACAAGGTCGGTAGTAGCGTGACCATTCGTCATGCCACTACCGACCTTGTTCACTAAAGGGAGTGAGGTTACAATCATACAAGTTGATAACAGCAGCAGATACCGATCTATAGTTTGAACAATTCGTGAATTGTTAATCCCGCTGTTGTGCTATTACTGACTGGTGCTGTTTGACATCCAGTGGTACTACTTCCGATCTTTTCCACCAAAGGAAATCAGGTTAGAATTAGTCCATTGTCGGAGGTGTTATACAATACATGTTGAGTGGCGAATTTGGAGAGATTGAAAATATCGAAACTACGTGATCACTTTCCAATGCTATTTTCATTGCACTCGATCGCAGGGTGATTCCAACAATATACCATAAGCACCTATTACTGTCTACAGTAATTATGCAGTTATGGTACGAAATTGTATTACGATACATATAACTCCGATTTAACACACTTATGCGATCATCAGGATCCAGACGGCTACATACTAATCTTGAAATATATCGAATATATCGAAAACACCACATATTCAAGGGCATTGAAATTATAATCTATTACTATAATTGCGTTATAGACAATGGTAAGTATAAAAGCTAGCGATGCAAGAGACGCTATACGCCAGCAAAGGCAGTTTTGGAAACCAAAAGTATTACTGATGGAAACGTCATTAATTTTTTTTAAACGTTAGTATACGGTCTATTAAGTAACATCAAACAAAAATTTGATATTCATAGTGTATACTATGAATAATATATGTACATATAATACTTACTCGCTTCTGGCGCTATAGCTAATCTCAGCATAGTTATCCTAGTTTAAAATATGTAGATACTATGACGATAACCTTATAGAGGTTATAATACATTCTCATTAAAGACATTATTTTAACAATAGCTATTCACTATTTTATTTACAGGACAATATTAGGATACCTACGCGTAAAAACTTAGGAATTAAAACATGTACAGCAACATAGAATTGAATTTTAACGATAAATAAGAAAAGAGGATTGTTTTGATGAATTAGCAATGCTGGAAATGAAGATTTAAACAATAACAACGATAAAGAAAATAAATAAGATTCTAGCAGTGTTAAAAGTTTGGCTTGCTAATAAACGGCGGAATAATTAAAAAAGGTTCTTAACTAAACCAAAGATACATAAAATAGCCTTGTTTAGTATTTAGTTTGACTGTTGTGTGATACGACAATTGACGAAGCTATCGCTCTCCCGTGCTCCCTCATTCCCTATCATATGCTGATGTCTAATGACTGCAGGTCCATTAAAATATGAATCAGTATAGGATGGGAACGGCTGATGCTAGCACTTGAGATCTTAAATTACTTCTTGTATTTTACACATTAACACTTATTGTTAATGGAAACTTTGAAATAAGACAATTTTTGCTTGCAAACATTTTTATCAAAAACTATTATAAACAAGAAATTACTAGTCTAACATTTAGATTTAATTGGTTAATTATATTGACTTAAATAACGTGTTTAAGAATTTATTTTTCAAAGTATCATATTCATTAGTTATTAATCCATTCGCCCAATACAGCTAAGCATAATATAAAGTAAAATAGTAAATTATACAATGTGATTTCAAGGACTGTAGACTCGTAAGATACAGATAAAAAATAGGTAACAGCGACATCACAATATTTAATTAATTAATTCGGCATTTGGTTGATGAGGGCCCTTGAACCCTCGAAACACGTGTCCCAAATTAATTAATTAAATGTTGTCGTGTATAGTAAATTATACGTTTAATTTAAAAGGTTATTGCAAGAGAAGTTTCAATGATGAAATAGAATTCTGTAATTAACTTTATGATTTAAATGTTTCTTTATTAAGAAATGATAGTGTACTGGAGTGCCATTATGTCAATTTTATTTGTCCTCGAAAAAGTATGGCCCAACAACATAATACCCAAGAATGCTACCTTAAACGTTCAACGACCACCTTGTTTGGCTTTGGGTGAAAATCTAGTATGAATTAAAGTTGAATAATTCTGGAAATTATGCCTATTTGTAGTATTTTCTTATATTTCTGCTTACACAACGTTTAGTGAAATTTAATTATCTTGAAATCTTTGTAGTACTGATATACGGATTTTTAGTAATACCAAGCACTACACAAAATTCTTTTTTTTTCTGTTAAGATAGTATTTGTTAGTTTTAGATTTTTCATGATTTACATTTCCAGTTTAACGACCCTATTCCAATAAAATTTCAAAAGCTTCTGTTCTTGGTTGTTATTTACCAACGAATTGCTGATAATAAAGTTTTTTTGCGAGTAAGTAGTATATTCCATATTAAGGCTGAGAAGATTGCTATTATTGTGGGTTTAATCTCGTCACTATGGGAATAATAGTAATATTCTCAGCCTTAGTATGTAATATACTATTATTACTTTCTCCCAATACAAAAACCATACCAATCAATTCTCAAGATCAAAGTTATAGACTGCTTGTAAATTTGTGTTCTCATTTAATTCTGCCTCAGCTAATAATAAACTACTAACTGGTCCTTTATACAGTGACAGCAAATTGCAACTGAGTCAGTAGTAGTTTATTATGGCCCAGCTAAGCATCAATATTTGTGTAATATTTCCACGGTTAACAAATTAAAATCAAATTCGAAAATCACTGTCAATAAAGTTCCTGCATTTTATTTCATTATAAAAATATGAAGACATATAGTACTTTAAATTTACAACTTTAATAATTATCGTAACTTATACTACTTGGAAAATACTGGGCTTTTACCTGCTATCAATAAACTTTGCTAGCGACAGGATTTTGAGTATCCTAACTGATAAAAACAATTATAAATTACATACTTTGCTATATATGTGCACCACTGTAGCTAGAAAATTGTATAAAGTTACCTGTTGATGGATCATGTAAAGTAGTTATCGCGTCAACCATATCCAAAGCCATTTTACACACTCTTTCTGCGTGGTCACTTTCCTTTGGGGTGCTCCAGACACAACCATATAGGCATCACCTATGGTTTCTACCTAAAATTAAAATATAATCGTATACAGTAGATTCCGCTTATATACATCAATGGTTATAAATGGTTATCACAATGTTCCAACGTGATGCATATAAGCGGAATCTACTGTACTAGCAACTTCTATTTCTATTTTATGTAATTAATTTTTTTACCTATGTCTATTAAAACATTCTTTGTTCTAACTATACTACTCATTTTTAGGACATACTACACAGTAGAAAGATGGATAAAGTCGTATTAAGGATTTTGCGGCATATATCTTGTCTTGAATCGTTCAAATAAGTTACATCAGAAATTTCATTAAAAACAAAAAGAAGAAGAAATATTTCTCAAAAACTTCCGAAAATTTGAATAATATTCTCAAAAGTTTGTCATGAGCTTTCAATAATACAGTTACGTTACGTTAGAAACAACGTATTTTTAATCTGATGACATGTTATTGATCAAATTGTATCCATTTAACTAAAATCACTCATAAAATGGGTGCAAAACTGATAACATTGAAATAATAAGATTAGTGCCTCGACAGTTTCATTGCATTCCACTTTCTTCCCAGCTGCAAAGCGAAGGATGGCTTTACGAAAAGGATAAGAATGCGTGGTTACAATATCGAGGTTTCACGTGGATTTAATATGATTCAAACTCAGTATATTTCTTATACTCACCAAAAGAGCAACATGACACTACTTGATGAAGACATATTGATAACAGAAATGCCACCGTTGAGTTACCTGTTTCACAGCAACACAACAAGACATGAAGTCCCGTAAACATTAGATATATGATGTAGCGGCGACCCGGAAGAACTTAATAACATTGAGGTCTCCCTCCAACGATATGAATAGTGGATCGTCAACAAATCGACCAAAAAGCGGGCGGAAACACCTTTCGAACCTATGAAAGTAAAGGGTGTCTAACACATTTGGCCAAGGTTGTATACCTACTGAATAAACATTTGTGCAATCATTAGAAAATTAAAAAAAAATGATAAAAAGTTTCCCAGCGTAAGTGGATAATTTATACAGGATGGTGCAACCAAGATGGCGTGAAGATTATAAATAAACTGGGAGAAATTTCGAAAGACAAGTTTGCAATTTGTTTGAGGGTTACATGTGTTGCATTTTTAAATTTTCTTTATACAGGGTGATCGAAGCAATCGGTGACGAGCCAAACTTATGTTTTTAAATGACACACTCGATATTAAAATATTACAATCGATGCTGCTAATTACTATAAACAATTTGATATAACTTTAGTTGGGTCTAAAACCTATAGTTACGGATTGAACAGCGCTTAAAGTTGAAAAAAGGCCCCAATGTTTTAGTAACACTTTGTATTACCAATATTTTTCATTGTCGGTGTAAACTTATTATATTCTTTGCGTGCTGAATATTTTTTATGGTTTGCTTATTACTAATTACATGTGTAATTCCATGATTACTTTAAATCTTCAAGGGTGGGTTTATCAATGTGAGGATAAAAGTGTTAGTTAAGTAACTGACAGATATTGCAAACTGGCAAATAAAATTTAGCAACTGTTTGTCGTAATGCAGTTAATTGCCACTTGATAAACTGTAAGTTTGTCGATAGTTGGTCATACTGTTAAATAAATAGCGTATTCTGATTGGCTATCAAAAATCCTTGATGACTTTTATTATATGTATAGTAACGTAGTGCATAAAGAGATCAATTTTAAGTTACTGACATTTTATATCCTAAATTCTAATGGATTATTTCGTTGATTACTTTTACTAATAAGTAGTGGCGAAGATAAAGATATAGCAGAAGTGTTACAGCATTGAACGTAAGCCGTATACGGGAAGACTACGAGCAGACAATTTTGAAAAGTGGGATGACCGCGAATTTGTGTTCCGTTTTCGTTTAACAAAAGAAACGCCTCTTAAATTACTTGTGAAAATTGAAAATCATTTAAAATTTCCCACTGACAGGTAAAAATGAAAATTAAAGTAATAAAAAATAAGTAATAAAAAAAAGACTTGACTTCACTATTAAATTATTTGTCTATTATCTTCCAGCAATCATTCTTAGCCCTCCATGTACCACCATCAGTTTTTGTTTATTTCCGAATACATGTTTGTAGTTGCTTGATAAACTGAAGCGGACTCGGGTGGCTGCAAAGATTCGAGGCGCGTAAATGTCCATACATACAATTTTATAAAAGTGTAATCTCAGCCTGCAGTTATTTCTTATAAATAAGAGATGTCTCACCTGTCGCAGAAAATCGACTGTTAAATGTATTGAAATGTATTCAAACCTCGATATAACAAGGATGTATGGAATTGTTGAATGTCAGATTAAGAGTCCGCTATGGCGTGTGGCAGGTTGCCTAGTTTTGACCAATTTTATTTCACAAATTACTTGAAAGAAATACGAAATTTAATTAATTTTATTTTTTTTATACATTAATTAACATTTATAAAATAGAGGTACAAAACGATTTTTTGATATAATGCAATAATTAAAAAGTGAAAGAGGTATTTGCAGAAAAACTAAAAAAACGCTTTGTAGAAAAATTTATTAATTAATTCTGTGTCTTGGCCAAATTTGAGAGAAGTTTAAAAACAAACAAAAGAGAAAAACGTGAAGTAAAAATTAAAATTACAGCACCCATAATGTGGCGGACTCTGCCGGAAAAATATATGAAAATGAAGTACTGATTTACATGGCAACACCGCAAGTCAGTGTTTACTGAGTGGCCTAGACACCGCAACGATGAATTGTCAATAATAATCAAATAATATATAAAAATTGGAAATCGCATACGATCCATATTTACACCACGTTTGTATGCGGATTGATGCAGATGTATACCTATAGTGTCTTATGTAGTAATGGAAGTATCTTTGTTGGATTCAAATCAGGGAATACAAGTTGTTGAACTTATTGCCGTTGCCGTTTTTAATTAAAATTATTTTAAATACGTACTGTTAGCGACAATAATTTTATTTACTATTCCACTAGAACTTGTTAGGTTAAAATGATAAAAGTATAAGCATTACACAAGCTTGTATTCTTCAGACTTCCGTATGTAGACCACCGAATTGAGTATTTATTCATATGTAATTTAATGGAAAGTAGATGTTTTACTGAGTTCAACACGGTGCCCCTTTTTTTGCGGAGATCAGTCTAAGATACCTAAAAAATGATCTGAAAAGTGCTATTTCTAGGTTATGTTTATGAGTGCTTTGACATTTCCCTAAGGATTTTCAGTTGGCAATAATAGTATATCCAATAAAAATTATGAAATATTTAAGTGGCAATTTTGAAACGTCAGGAATATAAAAAAGATAATCGTTTATATTTTGTAGTATTTTTTAACAAATCATTAATTATTAATTGTTTATTTTATATAAACTAAATGTCTTGAATATAGCATATAGAGGTGAGGAGATAACAGTTACCGTGAATGGGCAGGTAAAAGAAAATTATAGTATTATTACAATGCAACTTTGTTGATTCGAAAGCGTACTTGTAGTTGCTTTTCCATTTAACTATGATATATTTTCTGATATATGTATATGTTTCTTTCTGTATTTCACAATATAGTAATTTCTAAATTGTCTTGCTTTCTTATTTTATGTCTATTCCCTAAGTAACAGGATTAACGTGAATATGTATACAAATATATATGATAGTTATTGTATACATTTTTTTCTCAACATTTCAGTTTTTTCTAGAATATTTTTTGCTACTCTACTGAAATAGATATAAATAATGTGTGTTAACATTGGTGGATCATAGTGGAGTATTTCATTTATTCAAAGCAATATCTTTAAATCGCAAATGAAAATTCGATTTTTTTTTTGTAATGTAATGAAATTAACATATTTCTTCAGTTATTTAATTTATTAGACAGATAATTTGGAGTAAACGTTCAAAATTATAATAATTTACTGCTTACAGCAGAATAATAGTAAAACGTTACATTTTTGGTACTAAAAATTCAAAACTTTGCCGACCTTGTGTAGTTATTATCAATCGTTGGAAGTTTTTTTATAAGCAGTATATCGAGCATAACAAAGGCAAGACACCGGGTGTGTATTTGATATTACAAATAATTACAGATATTACAACATAATAAGTTATGTTGTTGTAATGATTTCTTTATGAAGTTTGACAGATGTACTTTTATTTAATTTCATAATGAGTATTTTACGATTTCAGACTTCGACTAAATTCATTACACATACAAAAATAATTATGAAATAACATGCACTTATTACGAGACTATATAAAATTAGTACATAGTTGCCAGATCCACTTTACCTACAAATAAACTTGCAGATAGACAACTTTAAATACTAACATAACATTTTAATCTAGACGTACGTTACTACCGCACGATATTAAGTAAAAGAGAACGTTGCTAAAACGTATGTCGTGCAAAATACTTCCGATTATCTTTTATCCTTATAGAACTTTATTGTCTCTGTCTTAGAAAAGTTGATCAGCTGGTATAGCGGACTCTTAATATAAGAAAAGAAAAATATATAAATTTCTTTATAATACGGGTAATACTTACGGGTATTTGTACCTCTAACAAATAACAAAAGATACAGACCTTTTGAAATACGAAAAGATCTGCAGATTACTTAGAATTTACTTTTAAGAGGCCCGACTACCGTTTGACAGGCGATGTTGCCACAATTAAATTTTTTCATAATATAATGTTTTTATAATTTATTTGAAACGTATTTTAAAATCGGGATTCATACACACATGTGTAGACGTATTTTGAATGCTCATAGCAAATTTCAGTAATTAAATCCAACAATTAATAAAGTAATCTCGATTCCCGTATCAAGGTAACGGCCTGTAACGGGAAAAGAGATTGTGAAGTTAATACCGAATATTAATAGACAAAATTGTATGTGTAGATGTAAAATATTTGTACGAAAATGTGTATGAAGCCCAATTATCAAATTATATTGAAATAAAATCAAGCGAACGATTTATAGAATTATGTAGATATGGCACTGCTGTAAAATAATCAGCTGGTAGACGACCCTCTTAATAAAGATCCGCACATATTTTCATAGGACAATATTTCGATATATTATAGATATGAATACATAAGATTAACTTTACTCTAAATTTTTTTTTTTCTACGAAAGAAGTCATTTACCTTGGTAAGATATACGTAAATCTGTTACATTATACAATAATATTTCTACAATTGTTTACAGTTCTCATAACACTCATATTGTTAACGACCGTAAGAAATATTATTTGATGTATGTACCTTGCATTCACATTGACAGCATTTTATTTATAAATATAATGTACTGCATAATTGTATTCTTTTTAAATTTACCGCCGAAGAAGCAAACTTGTGTCGTATAAGCCTTATAGCGGATATAGCTGTTATGTATTTACACTACAGACACGTGGGTTGATCAAATGGACACTTGTTACTATATGTATTTGCTTCTTTATTTAACACTATACATTAATAAAGGACTTAAATGTTGGAATAATAAAGAGAGTTATTGCAAGCGCGCCATCATTAATGAGAGTTCTCTAAATTGACAGTTGCGTTTGAGATTAGGTTTACATACAATGCAATGCAATGTAAGAGTCACTTAACCTCAACTATGCAAAATGGTAGGTTATGCTGTCAAAGTAAAGGCAACTTTAAATAAAGTTCCGAGTTCCCTTATTTAAATTAAATACATACTTACTATTTTAATAACGGCGTACCTTTAAATTTTAATGAAATGCGCAAGCGCACTGCGCACTTAAAATAAAGGATTCTTTTAATAAAGGATCCCTTAAAGTAGTTTGCAATAACTCTCTATTACTGATCCAAGACATTTTTTGCTTGTGTTTATGCAGTGAGTGGTTTTTAAGAATTTGTTAATATTGTAAAGGTATTGGAAGGTGATATATTATATTTGTAGATATTTGGTCAAAAAAATACTACCACAATATAAGTGTAATTTTTGCAATTCATCGTTTTTAAGTAATGAAGAGATAATGAGTGCATTATCCTCCTTTACTATTTTAAAAGAGTATAGTAAAGAAAAACGCCTCAAATATGTTAGTCGAAGGTTTTACGATTATGTTTGTCATGCCAGGGCAATTATTAAATATATAGGTATGTAATAATGATTTTGACATCACAAATTTAATGTACACGATTCAATTTTATGTAAAAAAGCAAGTTCCGATTACATTCAATTAAACTTGTTATCATATAGAAGAAATTCAAAATAAAATTTTGACGAAATTGATTGCTGTAATTATATTTAATTATACCAAGTAATTAAATTTTATTTTGAAAGGAAAAGATCTAAGAAAAATTACCAGTGACGCCACCACTTATTTTTCTTAAAGCTAAAGAGCATTGGTATAAATTGTACAAGAAAAGACTGTAAATAATAAATACATATTCTATCTACCTTTGGTTTTTTTATTGACCATGTTCTTATTTATTAAGTATATTTTATATCATATAAATGTAAGAATATAATTAGTATTTAATGTTTATATCTCATATTTTTTGCAAAAACTGCAAAAATATGTGAAATTAATTTCATTCATAAAATTCAAATTTGAATAATATATAGGACAAGCGTCTTTTACTTTAGTTTCTTCCAGCTCGCTAGAGTGCGCAAAACAATTCAACTTTTAGAACTTGACTGTCTATTCTCTTTAGTTCGTATTCTGTGGTCACAACAGTCATTGAGTTATTGGTGTATGTATCTGATTTTAAAAACCGAGGATATAATCTTTCAAATAATATCAATTGCACATTTCACATTCATTTAAAGTAAGTTTTTTCGATAAAATTATTATAAAACATCTCATTGCAGTTTTTGACACACTTATTAATAACTTTTTTAGTATGCATGCATCATAAACCAATTAAAACACACTCATAAGCGTGCATAATCGGGCCTTTATCGCACGGCGTGCGTATAAAGGTTGCTTGGTAACAGCCAATCCCAAGCGTTTAATAGTCCAGTGAAATGTCAGGAAATGTCAAATGACATATAGGTACATGTCATGTATTGAAATTATTGATTTGATTTCTTCTAATTAAAATTATTGTTGCATTTATACTAAAAAATATCGTATGACACTCGTGCATAATTAGCTTTTAAAGCACTCGTAACGTTAAAGCCACTCCGCTTCGCGTCGTGGCTTTAAACTCGTTACTCGTGCTTTAAAAGCTTGATTATGCACTAGTGTCATAATATACTATTTATTTGTAAAAGGTTGTTTTGTCAGATCAATTATGTTGACATTTATACTTGACTTATTTTTGAATTGTTGACGTTTCTCCTAGTGACTTTAAAACACGCGCGTGTTTTAATGATCGGTTTACACACGCGTTTGCGTGTTTTAAACAAGCAAAACGGTTTACCAATAAAAAAATAGTATATTAAAGTATGAGTGGATAATAGGGTCATTAAAACACGCGCGATTTTGAAATATAGCAAGTGTTTTAATGACCAGTTTTCCACGAATACTTTATACTATTTTTTTTATTGGTGTATTTTAAAATCATATATCATTGGTTTCAATACTAAAAATAGAAATACGAATTAAATCATGTAAAATTTTTGGATGAGATGTGACATTAGTATACCATTGGTTGCCATGGAAATGCGTAAATTAAAACTAATTTGTAGACACTCTGTCACAGCAGTCATTGAGTTATTGGTGTATCTGATTTTAAAAACCGAGCATATAATCTTTCAAATAATAGCTTTGTTCGCGGAAGAGATCCCGAATAGATACAGGATATACTTGGAAGATGTTCAGTACTTTTGTATTGCGCATGCGACTCTTGGAACACGAGAAGGATTTTTCTCATCCGCGAACACTACTCGAACGAGTTTCTGTTATATTCATTAGTTAACGTTCGCACCACTGTAACAAATTAAATTTTGACATACTCCAAGTTAACCTTGGTGACTTATAAATGGATACTGTTGGTGTACTGATATGTGTATTTTGCGGAAAATGTTCAAAATAATGTTGATCTGAGAGTTATTGTGGTACAATTTCTTCAAAAAAAATTGGTGGTTTTTGGAACCTTTAATATCTGAAGAAGTTCTTCTAATTCATCATCACTTAATGTGAAATATTCAGACATCTAAATTTTTACTCAATTAGAATTGATTTAAAGCTCGTACATACATAACATGTGTATTTCGATAGATAAAAAACTTTCCTTTATATCGTACGTTTTTACTTTAATAACAATTTTAACCAATTTGTTTCCAACTTAACTCTGTTAACCATATCAAGAAAGCAAGAACATGGCGTATTTCCACATCAAAATTTAGAGCGCATGCGTAGGATATAAAATTCTTGCCCTTGATTCAGAATCTACAGAACATGTGACGGACTACTTCGGAATTTGTAGAACGGATTGCGCGAACAAAGAATATTTTGCACCGGTGAGAAAATTCTGTTACCGCGAACGATCATTATTTGTAGTGCGCAGGTCTTTCATCCCCGAATACGTTCAGAATGCCGTCCGCGAACAAAGCTAATATCAATTACACATTTCACATTCATTTAAAGTAAGCTTTTTCGATAAAATTATTATAAAACATCTCATTGCAGTTTTTGACACATTTATTAATAACTTTTTATTTGTAAAAGGTTTTTTTGTCAGATCAATTAATTGACATTTATACTTGACTTATTTGTGAATTGTTGACGTTGCCCCTAGTGACTTTAAAACACGCGCGTGTTTTAATGATCGATTTACGCACGCGTTTGCGTGTTTTAAACAAGCAAAATGGTTTACTCATAAAAAAATAGTTATTTACGAACCAAGTGCGTGAAATCATATTTCGCGAATGAGTGACCAGTTTAGTTTTATGGATACGAATTCGCGAAATGTTTCACGCACGAAGTTTGTACAATACTTTTTGTACGAGAACTATAATAAGAATACATACAAATTGTTAAATACGTTAGCGTTTATGACCATATTATTAAGGTTAGGGATTTATAATTTCAAAATGTCACTAAATTAATCAAGTTCCAGGAAGTACCAACTTTACTTTTACACACTAAAAAAAAACTATTGCCCAGAAAGAAGTGATACAATGGCGCAAATAATGTTGCTGATGAGTCCAGATCATATCAGTTATAATTCAAAGTTTTCAGAAATATTGAATTTCAAGAACATCAAAAAGTTCTAACGAACCAGTTCCGTGAATGAGCCTGTGTATGTACATACATACATACATTAGCATTACAACAATTACTATATAATATGGATTCATTGGGCATCATCTATAGTATCAACCAATCTCATTAAGATCCAGTTTTATTATTTTAATAGGAATACAAACGTTTGTAAAAAACGTCAACAAAACTTTCTTGACGTGTCTAATTCTCAAATATCAGTGCGTTACCATGACTGGCACCTCTGACTTGTGATACATTAATTTTTTGTGCTAAAATATCAAAAATTTTTGTAGAAATGCTAAATCATTTAATTAAATATAAACAGTTGTACTTATAAAAAATAGTGTACGATACACGTGTTAAAAATGCTATTTTATTTCACTCGTAAATATAATGAAATAAAATCGCACTTGTAACACTTGTATCGTAAATAACTGTTTTGTCACTATCAGTTATTTAGGCCTATTGCTTGGTTATCTGCCACCATTGTTCCCTAGAATTCCCCTCTAATTTTAAAATTACCGCCGTGGAATCGATGTTTTTCGTACAGGAAGTACAGTTACACACACAGTGTAGATAAACAAAGTTTAAACGGTCTTCTATAAAATTTATGTATTTTTTTATAAAAACTTATTTTGTCGATCATTTATGAGTGAGTTCACTTTTGTAGGTTATATATTAAGTTCACAGTTGAATTTATTTTGTATTGTACCTTGTGTTCCACCTTCAGACAGCATGCTTGGTCCACAATCGGACACTGTCTGATTGTGGAACACAGTACCTATTGTTAAAAAAGGATTTTTTTTTAATTTAACATCTATTCCAGAAATTATGGCTCGCGGACGGCAACGAAAAACCACTAAACGGCAGTTTGATGAACAATCTATGAGAGATGCTGTTAGAGCAGTCACCGAAGAAAAAATATCTTTAAGACAAGCGGCTGAAAGATTTAAATTAAAATTTCAAACGGTCTATGAATATGTGAAAAGGCAAAAACAAAATCCTACAGAACAAATTAGAATGGCTCCGAATTACTCGCGTAGACATTTTTTTTCTAAAGAACAAGAAAAAGCCTTAGCAGATTATACGATAGCTTGTGCCAAAATGTGTTACGGGCAAACGGTTGTAAATATAAAAAACTGGCATATGAAATGGCAACCATTAATAGTTGTAAATGCCCGGAAAATTGGAAAAGAAACAAGGAAGCTGGGCAGGTATCTTGAATATATGTCCCGACATCCCCAATTAAGTCTTCGTCAGCCGGAAGGATGTAGTCTCTCACGAGCGACGTCATTTAATAAACATAACGTTGGTCTTTTTTTGAAAAGTATGGCAATTTTGCTAGCGGTACAAAATTTTATAATTTGGACGAGACTGCTACCACAACTGTTCAAAGACCAAAAAAAAACTATTGCCCAGAAAGAAATCAAGCAGGTCTCTTCCTGTACAAGTGCCGAAAGAGGTTTATTGGTAACTACTTGTTGTATTATATCAGCATCAGGAAATACCATACCACCAGTCATGGTTTTTCCATGAAAAAAGTTTAATCCTCGAATGACTGATGGAGCACCTCATGGTACTTTAGGATTGGTTTCCGATTCTGGATGGATGACTCGCGAATTATTTCCAAGCGTTGTAAAGCACTATATTAAACATACGTCCAGTACAAAAGATAATCCTTCACTCCTAATATTAGACAACCATGAGAGTCACTTAACGATAGAAGGAATAACTCTGGCGAAGGAAAACGGAATGGTCACTTTAACCTTACCACCAAACACGTCCAACAAACTGCAACCATTAGATGTCTCCGTGTTCTTTTCATTTAAAGCATTTTACAATACTGCCTTACAAACATGGCTTTTAGATCACCCTGGAATACCAGTTACTATTTTTGATATCGCTCGATGTGTTAATTATTCATTTGAACAATCGATGACCTCCGTAAATATAAAATCCGGATTTCGAAAAACTGGGATTTACCCATTTGATAAATTCATATTTACCGATGATGACTTAGTAGCGTAACTGATAGAAATGTTAATCAAAATAATGTACAATCCACACTAGTTACAGATCCAAACGAACCATCAACGTCAAGGTGCACTGAAGAAAATATTAACTCGGATAAAAATTCTTTAACACCAAATAACACAACCCCAAAAGAGAATCAAAGCAAGGGAACTTTTATAAGTCCACAAGAATTCAAAGGATATCCAAAAGCTGAAGAACGAATAAACAAGCGAAAGAAGAGGGAAAAAGCTAGAAGTATTATCGCCACAGACACCCCCGAAAAGATTGCCCTAGAAGCTAAACAGAAAGAGAGAGAAAGAAAGAAAGCTGTTCAGAGGAAAAATGTAAAAATGAAAGTAGTGGAGGAAGATTCAACAGACGAAGAAACTGAAAACGCGACGATGTTACTAACTGAAACTTCTGATGATGATATTGATTTTGTAGAAGAAATCAATCCACCGCCTCTTCTAGATAAATTGAATAAAGAGCCAGATTTGGACGATTTTGTTCTGACTGAATTTATGGATAATAGGAAAAAAATTTACTACATAGGTCATGTGTTACTAAAAAAGGATAAGAAATGTGAAGTTAAATTTCTCAGAAAGTCGGTTAAGTATGATAACAGCTTCATTTATCCCGACATAGAAGACATTTCTTTGGTATGCCTGGAAAAAATTAAGATGCTGCTACCAACACCATCACATGTGGGAACAACAAAACGGCAACGATCATATTTTAAGTTTGAAATAAATTTTTCAGGTTTAAAGTCTCTCCAGACACATCAGTGCTGTGTCCGTTCAGTATCAGTGTCAGTGAAAAATAAAATATCGTTGCGTTTGCTTCAACCAGACTTGTTCACACACGTCCGACACAGTGACGTGTTGAAGTAGATAGTATTTTTCACTGACACTGATACTGAACGGACGCAGCACTAATGTGTCTGGATAGACCTTTAGAAGTCCGTTAAAACATTCCTAAAACTGTTGTCTTATTGTGGAACATGCAGTGTGTGAATGTGGAACATGTAAAAAATTTTATTTTAATAATCGAAACCAAAACTCATTTTAAACTGATTCTCAAAATTTTAGATTTTTCCGTCGACGTTTAAACCCTCAAATTAATTAAAGAAATTGGACCGAAGGAAAACGGGGCGTGGTTACTTGTGACGTCACACCACACGTCTGTACCAAAGAGTAGAGTTACAAAGAGGGTGCACTAGCGCTATTATGAATGAATGCGTAAAATAATTCTTATGACCTCGATAGAGCGATCTGATTGGGAACACCAAAAGTGGAACACCAAATTTTGATTGGCTAGTATTTATTAATGAAAATTTTGCAGAATTAGTTTAGCCAACACGCAATTTGCAAAGTCACTAAACCGAGAAAGTTTGAAAATATTAGAATTTAATGCAATTAAAACTTTAAATATGTGGAAGTATAAACACAGTGAATGTTAAAAGTAAAAAAAGAAATACTTCGTTCAATTTCTATGTAAAACGTATCGTGTAGGAAATTATGCACTACCAACCTTAAAAAAATGCAACCAACACGATGATTTTAAATGTACTTCAATTTTAAATATATTTGATATGTGCCTCGTTTAAAATCATATATAGATAAATGTCACTTTATAAAATCTCACACAGCTAAAATGAACCAAAAAACCGCATAAAGCTTGGATAAATTCGTGTGTTCAATCGATTGTATTGACAGCGTGGGTTCATTGAACTCTTGCCAAAACATATAGTATTTCCCAAGGTTATAAGATTATTTTGGCGCCAATAGCTAAGTGCACTCTCTTGTTACTCTTTGTCTGTACTATAAGTTATTCGAGCACTGCGAGCGGACTGTGTATTATACTTACCGTGTTGTCGTGTAAGAGACAAAACGCTTGACTGTTATGTTTTACTTTATTTCATAATGAGTAAGAAGAAAGTGGCATATAAATATTGTTTGGTTCCTAACTGTCCTAATACATCCAAAAATGCCCCAGAGAAATTGTTTATTAATGTACCCTCTGACATTAAAACTAGAAAAGTTTGGCAGAAAGCAATGCGTCGTAAAGTTTTTGTATCTGACAAATCCACTGTGTATTGCTGCCAAGATCATTTTAAAGTAAGTTATATAGTATTTATCTAATAAGATCATTTTATATATATTAATTAGCTGGCCCAGCAGACTTCGTTCTGCCTAGAAAGGTATTGGTTTAGACATTTAATGTTTAATGTATTGTTACGGGTACCACCCCCGCCCGTCCCGTACCACCACCTGTGTCCCGCCCGTCCCGTACCGCCCCCTTGTCCCGCCCGTAAAAAAAATTTCCACGTAACGTAAACATAAACGTCATCTATCATAAAGATGGCGTCGTAAAATCACTCCCTACAAAATGAATTTTCTTGATAATTTTTCTTTTCGGGGATATTTCGGGAATTTTCTTGTTTGGCCGGAGACCAGTACGCATTGGTGCGAATCATCGAAATCGGTCCAGGCGTTCTCTCTAAGCGTAGTAACGTGCGGTAGGTAACTAAGGCTTTCTCTTTTACATATATAGAAGATAATGTTGGTATATGGGGTATTTGTGAAAAATACAAGACACTTATTTGAAGACCTTTTTATTTTATTTTTAATTTTTATTTCGTCTATTTAGAATGGGAGCGTATAGTGACGACTGGCTTAAATTTTCAATCGTATTATCGAATCTTATACACAAAGTACCCGCTAGCTCTTCTATGTGTCGATACAGTCAGTCGCGTATGACTTAAATTATGTTTTCTTTATGTTATTGAACGGAGTGCACCCTTCAGACTAAATAATGACATCATTGTATGACATTTTTGTATTAGTTTCACAAATAATATCTCTAAAACTTAATCTAAAAATTTAGGATACGCACGTAATTTTTTTCAGCTTTTACTGATTTGTATTTTGAATAGCTTGAGAGTGTAGAAACTAGTTTATGAAATCATACTGAACTTTGTAATGTTAGGAATAAAATTAAATAAACGTGAATTTATAAAAATTTTGATTGTATCTAAAATAAATTAAATTGAAAAACAATGTGTATACATATTTTCTATTTTATCTCACAGTTTGAATAACAAAATTTGTATACTTTGCAAAAATAGTGATAACTATAACCTCTAGCATTTAATACAAAAAACTTGTAGGTAGAGGACCACTTTTAAAATTAAAGATATTATAGCGCGAAGCACCGTCTTGAAATGCAACGGTTTACTACTGAACACCGAACTACGACGTGTGGTATGACGTCACAGGCGGATCGCGCGCTTTTATCGGAATTCGGTTTTTAACCTTTAATATCTAAACAGTGGGTTAAGTTTAAGAGCTAAAAATTTTACTAATTATTTTGATGAATTAGTTTTACATAATAACGTAAAAAAAATCGAGAAAAATCGTCATTGATAACAAGCCTATTGTCTAAAATATCGGCTGCAACGATATCAATATGCACGTTCCGTTCACTGAAGCTCCGGAGAGGCACTGCCACGGACAAGTGCGAATGTAAGCATTTAAATTACACGCGACGATATTTAGCTCCCGTCCCTGACGAGTCACGTCCCTGTCACGGCACGGTGATGTGTGGATACTCCTTTACTCGTCTATATTATGAATACCTTATTCTGCGCACGCGTTCTTCGGTAATTTTCGTCGGGCCGACGCAACATGGCGAAATACATAAAAAATTAAATAAATACGTTAACTATATAAAAGCCTATCCTACATATATACTCAAATACCTATATTATCGCATTAAGCATTTTTTCCATATACAATCTTAACAATAAAATTCACACTCTATATGTGGCAAGTAATATTATTCATGTTATGTGAAAACTAACAAACAAATTTTTAGTAGCAAATAGTGAAATGAAGCAGTAAATTGAAATTTAATAAGTACCTACCAATAAGAGGTAAATATATATGTAAGTAAATATTATATCAAGAATAAAACCTTCCCTAAAATTATCGCTAGAGCGCTCTCTAATTAACTCTGTAATAACTTAAGATGGCGCCACGAGAAATAATTAATATTATTTATGTGAGTCGCGACTATTCCATCGGTCTCTAGTGTCTAAACGCTAAAAGATATGAGTTTCAATTTTTAGTCAAATATAAAGGACGATAAGGAGCACATATTAAAATTATTTGGAAGTATACAGGGGGTTTCAAAAAAGTACAGCATATCAAAATTCTGTTAATTTTAATGAACACCTATATTGTGTACCATTTTTGGATTCTACGTCATAAATTAGAATAACGTTGTTAATAGTTCCCTATACCTATCTGCTGCCAATTTCGCGAAAAAAATAAATACAAGAAAACTATATGACAATTTACATTCGTAAGAAGTAATTTTGACAAAGCGTACTTTCAATAATCCGGTAGAGTATTTTGATATTGGCTACATGACATTAAGCAAAACAATTTATACTTTATATTTCTTCAACCATCAATAACTCGTTTAAGTTAAATGGAGCACCCGGTATTTATCCATCCTATGTCAAAGCACATTAAATTCCTTACCAAAAACTAGAAAGATGTCTATATCTAAATTTAACGATTAAAATGTTATCATGATTAATGATATTCTCTAAAAACTTCATAAAATCGATGCTTTTTCATCTAAATAGGAGGCCATGCTGGTTTAACATTAGCATATGTTCATCTAGTTGCGACTGTCATTAATTCCTACGTATAAATGCTATACTTCAAACAACTATTACGTCTACTAGATGAAGAATGAAACAAACAAACAATACTCCACCTATCATTCCTGAAGATATGAAACAAAAATAAAAAATAATGTTATTTCAAAGCCTGTGATCTTGTATGATACAAATAAAAATCTGCTTATTAACCCCTGAAACATGTATCCTGAATGAATTAATTAAGCGTTGTGGTGTTGGCATTACCGATTTTTATCTGCATTATACCATAAATAATGTTAACAAAAAATGTATTTCATTCTAGCACTCCAACATTTTACGGAAGAAGATTCTTCTTTTGCCTACAATATTATGCATAGAATAAGATGGTCAATCAATGTGAACGTCTACTGTCTTTTATTTATTTAAATTTATGTATTCAGTCCAAACGAACATTTAGTAGAGTAGGCATTTTTTAGAGAAGAACTTCATTTCAATCAAATATGTTAAAATTGAATGTGGTTGACAATTTTATATCTTATTTATTTATTTCTTAAGTTTAACATATTTGTAATTTTATTATTTTATTAATTTGTTTATGATATCGGTTACTTAATTATTTTATTTTCAATTTCAATACCAACCAATATATTATAAACCAAGAGGGGAGTTTTCGACATTTGGATATTCGAATAGTCAAATATTTATTCGATTCAAACAGTTATTTATATTTCAAACAATAGAAAATATGAACTGTTTCGCTGAACGCCATGTAGCCAATATCAAGATACTCTACCGGTTTACAGAAAGAACGCTTTGTCAAAATAACTTCTTACAAATGTAAATTGTCCAAGTCATACAGTTTTCCTGCTTTTAATTTTTTCGCGAACGCCATTCTCATAAAAATCAAATTTTCTCGAAATTGGCAGCAGATAGGTATACAGAACTATTAACAAAGTTATCCTAATTTATGATGTAGAATCCAAAAATGGTATACAGTATTCCATTAAAAATAACCTAACTATGCTGTACTTTTTTTAATCACTCTGTATACTTGTTATGAGGTTGTTAGGTTATGAGCACGTTATGAGGTAGCGTTGACGCTTTATGCGTTGCAGTATTGCTCAACAAGAAATACATATTTAACTTCTGCTACCAACTTCGAGGCATTTCATTCCTCTAGAAATAATGGCTGGTTTTAATTTACGTTTTCAACAGACGTGTCAAATACCACCAAAAAACAGCAAAATGAATTTGATAATCTATATTGTGACATATTCATGTATAACCTACGAAATCTATTATGACAATCATAATATGCTGTATGTCACGACCACGTCACGGCAGATCCGTTTATACAAATAAAAAATTGGGATTTATGCTTGTAAGTGTTGTCCCATTTTTTTGCACACATTTGTACAATTAGAATGGGCCTAGTAAATTTAGATTCATTTTGGAATTTTGGCTGGAAATAGTTTTAGATTATAGACAAACAACATCCACCTTCTAAATCTCATAAGCAAGTGACATAAATACACACCCATCCTAAGATTACATATGACAGTTACCAGTTTTACTCAAATAACTGCCAGTTTTACTCAAATAACTGCACTTACAGTTCAAATTCAATTTTCTACAGTGTGAAATGAATGAAATTTTATGTAGTAACAATTTCATATGTGTAATATCAAGCACTTTGTTTTAATACATTTATTTAATTATGAATTATTTATCAATCAGAATTCTTAGCAAGTTTATAACGTCACTCTAATTTAGAGTTGTTTTTTTTCAGTTTTATACAAACAAGATATGATTTACGGGTTTTACAAGGCAGCAGTATATTGCAATTATAATAAAATAGTATATTATGACACTAGTGCATAATCAAGGTTTTAAAGCACTAACGTTACGAGTGCTTTAAAAGCTAATTATGCACGAGTGTCATACGATATTTTTTAGTATAAATGCAACAATAATTTTAATTATAGAAGAAATCAAATCAATAATTTCAATACATGACATGTACCTATATGTCATTTGACATTTCTTGACATTTCACTGGACTATTAAACGCTTGGGATTGGCTGTTACCAAGCAACCTTTATACGCACGCCGTGCGATAAAGGCCCGATTATGCACGCTTATGAGTGTGTTTTAATTGGTTTATGATGCATGCATACTAAAAAGGTTATTACGCACACAAAACATTATTAAAAATAATTGTTTAACCAGCCTTTTTTTAATAACTTGTTCGCATATATTTGTGAAAAAAATACCTGGAATAGAATGGTCTAGTGGCACAAAGGTTTCGTGGTTCCGCAAATTCATAGTTCGTTCCACGTACAGACACATACAGTGTGTAAAAGCCAAATGGAATAAATTCATTATTTCGTTATTGTAAATATTTGTAAAAAATCCCGAAACACGTAAAATTTAATTGATAAATTGACGTTCTACGGCGTAAAAATGCGATCCCTACCTTCAACCCCCTTCGAATGACAGGTACAACCCCATTTTTTAAATGGGAAGTATAGGCTTGTGATATATTGTTTAAACGGTCTCTTTATTCTCTATTCAAACATGTTATCGTTTTTAAGTTTGTTGTAATAACTAAGATAGAATAAAATAAAATCATATTGTTATTGAAGTTTGCTACAATATACTCAAAAAATAAAATGTAAAGAAAAATTTAAATAACCGAAAAGAACTATGAATGTTAATGAAGTAGATGCTCATTTGCTGTTATAAAACCTGTTGTAGTTATTAGCACTAACATCATTTGTGAAAATTAAATTATGACTACATGCAATAACAACGTGATTTTATTTTATTCTATCTTAATTGTTACAACAAACTTAAAAACGATAACATGTTTGAATAGAGAATAAAGAGACCTTTTAAACGATATATCACAAGCCTATACTTCCCATTTAAAAAAATGGGGGTTGTACCTGTCATTCGAAGGGGGTTGAAGGTAGGGATCGCATTTTTACGCCGTAGAACGTCAATTTATCAATTAAATTTTACGTGTTTCGGGATTTTTTACAAATATTTACAATAACCGAAATAATGAATTTATTCCATTTGGCTTTTACACACATGTATATTAAAAAAAATTAAAATATTGCCATATTAAATGATGGAAAAATACATTATATATATTTTAACCACCTTGTTTGATTTTTAAAAGGCATCGTTATTTTAACAGTAAACCCAATGCTTTTACTAACGAACAATACAACTACTTAAAACAACGTGTAAAGTAAAAGCTTCTCTTAAATTTTAATTTATACTACATTACAATATCGTTAGTCGTCTGGGCCATCAAAATATGCAAGAATATGTAATGGTATTCCATTTTAATTTTAACAACTATACCGTTTACCTTTCTTTGTCGCCCTGTATATTTCAAGGTAATTTTAAAACGTGCTCTCAATTAAAATTTATTCTTCCAAATAGAACGTCGTGCATACTTCTATCTCTAATTATCTCTATCTTGAACCATTCTTGAGATATTTAGTCTACGCAACTTTTAGCAAATGAATGTGTTTAGAGAAAACTAATTCCGATATTAACCCTCCGGCGGACGTGCAGTGGCACTGTGTGTCGTATTTTTATATTTATTAAATTTTCTTTAACAAAGTTATCTTCTTGCCTTGTTTGTTAGACATACTCTTTGTAGACCCTATTTAGCACAAGAAAGCAACACACACACAATGATATCAGTTTTGCACTCCATACCGTACCGTATCCGGTAATACAAGTAATATTACCGGGTTTGTAATAGGCGTTCATGCTATATATTGTTGTAATTCACTCTGCCGACGAATGCAATGAAAATACATCATGCATTAGAAGCGGACTACGTGGTTTCGATCTTCCAGGTCTCATCAGCGCAACTCCGAATGCAAGATCTAATTTCATCGCTTTTCACCTCTAAACCTATTTGTATAATACCTCCGTCAATGAACTAACTCCAACCTCATGTGCTCTAGTGAGCACGATGGGAAGTAGCACATCGCAAGGCACTACACAACACAAGTCGGCAGATACCGATCTAGCTCGGACAATTCGTGAATTCTCATTCCCGCTACATGTCTCGATCTGCTACCAGTCAATGCTGAATTCCATATATGGCTTACCACGATGTAATATATGATAACGTCGAGAAATGCTAATATAAAAACCAAAGAACGACGTGGTTTCGACCGTCGAAACCACGTGGTCCGCTTCCAATGCATGATCGATTTTCATTGCATTCGTAGGCAGGGTGAATTCCAACAATATACCATGAGCGCCTATTATAGGCTTTTTTTTATATTCATATATTATCGAGTTAATTAATTATTTACTTAATATTTTTAATTATTGCCACGTTGTTCTTTTCAAGTAGTGCTTATGAATCATAAAATAGTTTTTTGATATGTCAAGAATAGAAAATGTTCAATAAAGTCCCTCTGTGTCGAAGAATTGCAAGATGTTATTGAAATTTCCACATTACTGACGAAAGTGTAGGAAAGGATCAAATAATTGAAGTGTTTATCATAGCAGGGAAAATTTTTTAATAAAATTTGAATTCGACTGCTAGATAAAGAATACACACGACAAACTGCACGGCGCCAAGTCATCTGAACAGGAAAATATTTCAACGACACAACTTATGTACAGTTTGTGTATTAAGTAATGTCTACCCCGTTGAAGCGCTTATCACACTTTCTTCCGCTCATGCCCGTTCGATTGTTTTCGTAAGTGCCCATTGAGATGTATAGTTGGGTATTAAGAATATCTCGACCGAACGAAAACGACCGAATCGGAGTGAGCGGAAGACAGTTTTACGCTACGCTACGTAGCCTTTCTGATAGATCCGAAATCACATTATAATATTGTAAAACTTCTGATTACGTTGGTCAAACAGCACGTGGCACTTGATAAATAAATTTAAGTATGCTGTGGTATATTGTTAGCGTACACGTCACGTTCACATAATTTAAATATGGTTGAATAATTTTGCTGAAATACAAGCCACTTCATACCTTGTACACTTTATTTTCTTCTGAGAGGCGATCAAATATGGAATACATTCCATTTAACATTGATACAACTTGCATAGGTGTAATTCGACTGCAAATTTCAGTAAACGTTACAACATCTGAAAATAAAATTGAAACGCTCTCGAACATCTGGAACAAAATAACTCAGTAAGTTCAATTATGGTCTACAGTACATTGGAGTACATAACTTGTCAATTGATAAGAATTTTGATGCTTTGATTGTTTTCATTGTTGTTTCTATATTTATATACTTTTGAATATAATTAATTAACAATATATTGTTTTATAAAGTTAGTTTAAATTAGACAGTTTAGCTAATTTTCTAAATTTAAATTATACGTATTTGATATTACGTTTTGTTCAGACTTTATTTTTAATACTTCTACTTTACTACTAAGTACTTCTTTATTGAAAAAAGAAGTGCCTAGTCTTTTCTGAGTTCCTGAAGTATTTTGCTGTTTTGCTCAAAGTGGAAATAGTTCAGGTATTGAAAGATAAATACTTACAGGTGATAACATAGATGTATTAATTCTTAACTGCTAATTGTGATATATCTTTATATTAACAAATATTCCGCTCAGAAAAATAAAATCATATATTAAAAATATGTCCTTTGTAGATCTTTTACAAAATGTATTAGTATTACAGGTACTATTAAAGGTACTATTGTTGATGAAAATAGATATAAGAACGAAGAAAGAAGAATATTTAGTAATGAATTTAAAAAATGGTAATTTTATTGCCTTTTGAGACGTATCCAGGTTAAATAGTGGTATATAAAAACTCCGTGTACTCCGTGTTATAGGTACTCATGAAACTACTATTTCAAGTTTATGTATAATAAAGCAATAAAACTTTTTATACTACAGAGCACTGGATACAAAAAATCTATTTTACTTATTTATTCAAATATAACTAAAAATTAGTGGTTTGCCTTTATTGTACTTTAACCGCCTTCAGAATATCTGAGTTGTAATGGAACTTTGCACTGTATTCCTTATTTCATTTCTAGAATCATAGATCGTTTATTACTCATGTTAATTATACTTATGTAGTACGTATATTACTATTGGTATTAGTTATTGTTAGTATTCGAGTTACTTCTGTATAATTTAGTTTATACAATAATAATTTTATTAAATTTTATTGTAGAAGACGATCCCCAAGCGTGTTTACAAACAAAGGAATATCAAATTCTGAAACAATTCTGTTTCCTTTTTTTCACAATTCTAATTTTGCTTCAATCTTATCCTCCCTGTCGAATATATAAGCATTCACTTTAGAAAAGATAGAAACAAAAAATAGAAACAATTAAAAGGTGAATCAGATCATGAATCGTCTGCGACCTAGCATGACAGAAGCTGTTATAGCCGAAATATAAATACCAAATCCCAAAAGCGACCATTGGACAGAATGGATAGCCGAACTGGATCTAATTTGTGATGACGCTAAAGGTAAACCAACGTTTGTTAGAGCATCGGCATCTTTTATATATGTTATATTCTCTAAGCAAAAACTGTCAACCCGTTTTGCAAACTTGACAGTGTTAGATGAGGAGAGCCTGACGGAGCATCGTTTTATGTACTATGAAATAGAAGTTGATAACCCACCAAATATTTGTATGCACCAGGTGGAAAGGAATAAGCCAAACAGAGTACACTGCAAGCTGGGAAAGGAAATAACAAAAACGAATCTTGTGGACATGCTGGTTAGCAGCGAAGAACATTGGGATACACTGCATACAATTATTAAGAGGATTATGAAGACAAAGAAGAAGGAAGAGCAAAAATTCCAAAGCAGTCAGTAGCGTAGCGAAAGAACTAGTCGGCGATCTCATACTGCAGATATCTTAAATGATGATTACATGGAATTTATCTGGAGGACACAGGTTGATTTTTAGTGGGTATACCAGAATGTGTTTAATCTGGGAGTCCCACACTACCAATGAAATGTAAGCAGTAAGCGCATGGTGTCCATGAAGGATTTTCCACCGACAAAAAATATTGTGATATCTATTGATCTACATACGCTCAAAAGGCATCCATTTTTTTTTAAATTTATGCTTTATTTCAACAGGACTCGCTTGCTGGCTGTTATGCTTAGACTATATTATTTTACTATTATATTCATATAATTTTTTATTATTTTATGTCGAATCGCTGTTAAAATAAAAAAAGTTTACTTGATTGCATGCTATTGTATTACTAGTAGCAGGAACATTTTCTAAATTAATGTGCAGCGAATCTTTAAAAACTAAAATGCAACGAATTTTAACGATTATCTGCAATTACATATTTAACATCTTTATTGTGGCTGTTCCTTCAAATATTAATAAATAGAAAACATCAGACAAATCGTATAATATGCGGCCAATTCTGCTAATTGGTGCGCTTTTGGAAATGAGGAGAGGTATGTATTTTTCCAGCAGCCAATTAATATAGCAAAATTTTATTTCATAGCACACGTCTATGCATGGAATCGGACCAGGAAATTACGTTTGCGCAACGAACTACGGACCAACGGCGCAAATTAGACATAATTCGATCCCAACCAATTAATTAGTTCGAATCGAATTATGTCATACATTTTACAGCTTCCTTCCAAAATCCTGTGGGTTGCAATTTGAGGATTGCAGTTAGTCAAGTTTCACTATGCCGCATAATAAATAAAATATGTCTGAAAATCTTTTTTCCAATCGGGTTAAATTTCCAACAATCATAAAAGATAAAAATTCTATTAAACATGGGTAATTAATATAAAAATAACACTATTTAATTTTGAGAGCAAACAGACTTCATGTAATGTTAAGTTGATGTACCAGGTTTTATGAGAAATGTCGAAATTCTTGCTCCACCCGCAGCAGATGAAATCTTTGGTTACATTATCAGAAAAGGGAAACATTCAATTAATGCCATGTATATACAAATAATCTATAATTATATATTTCTAGCATTAATTGTGCTAAATATTTCAAACTCTAATACCAAACGTACAGGCTGCAATGCAAGATTTCCAGGCTACGTTCACGACACTGCCATATGGCAAATCAGCAACATAAGGAATTATTTGCGAACAGAATAGAAAACAGTAACGAATTGACAGATTTAACACGTAGATAAAGAACAAATGAAGAATAGAAAAAACTATCAATATTAAGTTTATTTGGAGATAGTGGTTATCCCTTAAAACCTTGACTGTATACACCATTTGCTACAGTACAGGAAAACAGTCCACAAGCTACATTTCATGAGCAATTAAATGCAGCCAGAAATGTAATAGAACGTACAAATCGTATACTAAAAGGTAGATGTAAATGTTTGTCCAGACATAGAGTTTTACTTTATCACCCAATAAAAGCCGCGAAAATTAATGTTAGTTTGATGGTTTCTCGATATTCTATTTTAGTATTTGGTTCTTCGTTTCTTTGAACTGGTAAAACAAGTAAAGAGTTATGATGATAACTGTACTGTAAATGCGAACAACGTAAGCGATATATAACCTAAAATCCATCAGAAACCCAAAACATCTGGTACGAGAAATCTATGAAGTTAGCAATAACAAGGGCTACATGCTTAAATAATCGTAAATACATTTTTGCGCGATTGGTTATTTTTATCAGTTTACCGTGTCTGTTTCCACGACGGTAAGTTACTATTACTGGTTGCTATGTGTAACAAAACGGTAAGTAATTTACTTACCGTTCACTGAACGGTAAGTGAATTAAACAGAACCACAAAACAGAACTAGGAACGACAGCATCAAAAACACAATTTGACTTGTTTGGAGCAAAACCATAGAAACCAACGGTTTCAGTTACAATACACGTCGAACGTTAAGGGTTACCGTTCTCCATACTTAATATACTATATCGTATCTATCTACTTTACGGGAATCGTAGGGATGTCCTTCCACATTGTTCTAGAATTGCACTTCTCGTAAATCTGTAAAACATGAATTTACGATCCACTTGTAGTATATGTTACGAATTAATTAGTTCACGATTTTACGAGAAAACACATGATAAATTAACTAAAAGTTAGATGTTAAAAGTCATTGTATAGATAACACAATTATTCGGCATTAAATCCGCAATTGCATAAAGACATCAGTTAATAGTCGCCACACCTTAATTATGTCTAAAACTTCTTACTATGCACATTACATACTGAGAGAAAAGATCTGGCATAGCCAGGTGTTGACTAATCGCACGCCATACTCATACAGACAGTTTGCACCCGCAGTTTATGGATGTAATTAACTTGCGTACCGTACTAGCATTTATTAATTTAATTGTTACTATTACTATCCTAGTACTTTCCGTCTAATGCTCACAAACCTCACATGTGCTAATTGCATTTTCACCGGCTCGTAATCTGTCTGCTACTTGTTTCGGAATCATCTGATATAGAAGTTCATCTGTTCTTTTCATTTCTTCATCCAGTCTTTTCATTGACTCTTCCAGTTTTCTACTTTTCTGCTGTTCTTGATCCAGAGCCAATTTTAGTTCCACAGACTGTTGTGTTCCTGCCAGCATTAGGTCCCTAAATATAAAAGTTATGTATTTAAATATGTTTAATTATAAAGCTAATAAGTTTATTTGTAGTAAAAATAGTATCACTGTAACATACAATGTAGTATACTACACATGTTTTACATGTATGAGTAGCCTGAGGTTAGTTCGACAGTTTAGCGATGCAATAATAGAAAGCAGGACATAAGTTGCAAAATCAAAATTTCATAATATCATCATGAATTATAGGCAATACTTTATCTATAATAATAATAACAACGTTTATTTACTTATTAAATAGATATACATAGACAACTTATTGAAGTCTACTATTACATTAAAGTTTCATGCTTATATCAAATTTCTTCACTAGATCTCTTGGTGCAGAAGTAGAACACTAAACACTTTAACCCACTAAACACCAAACAAGTTTTAACTAAAACACTGACGCGTTTCAACAGCAATGCTGTCATTATCAAGGCGATAATAAAACTCAGTTTTACTATCGACTCCTTAATAACGTAACGAAGAAAGACAGTTATCCTTTGCCTCGGATCAACGATACCTTGTACACCTTGGTTGGTTGCAAAATGTTTTCAACGCTGGATATCAAAAGTGGCTACTGGCAAGTGGACTTAGAGCACAAAGACAAAGAAAAGACCATTTACAATTGGGACCGGACTTTGGCAGATCAACGATATGCCATTCGGGTTATGCAATGCTCCAGCAACATTTGAGAGGCTCATGGAAAATGTGTTAAAAGGACTATCGTGGAAAATATGTCTTGCATACCTTGATGGTATAGTAGTGCTTGGAACGTCATTTGATGCTCATCTGAGTCATTTAGAAGCGGTATTCCAACGTCTCCGTGAAGCCAAGTTTTTATTTATTTATTTTTATTTATTTATTTTTACTTCGTTCCATTTAATATATTACAAAATACGTTGAAAGCGTCAAGTGTTTCATTACAAATATGTATAAGAAATATACATATACATACATATACACAGACTAAACAACCATAATAATTAGAGTTAAAAACTTCACGTCATAATATACCTAAGACTACAAAAATCTACACATATAAACAATGTAACGTTAAAGTCAGAGTTGGCTTGAAAAGTAATCTGCTATATTATAATATGCTTTATCTGCTATAACATTTTTGAGATGTCGTTTGAAGTTCTTATTCGACATTTGTTTAAAACCTGTAGGTAAGTGATTATATATCTTAGCTGTTTGCGAGATAACACTTTTGCTAATTAGTGTCTTTTTAGTTTGCGGAAGGAGTAAATATGCATTTTCTGTCCCTCTCGTGGTATACGGATGTATGAGCTGCTGTTCTTCGAAAAAGTTGAAATTCTCCCTCATAAACACTGCGCACTCGTAGATGTATATTCCTGTCAAGGTAAGTATACCATTGTTTTTAAAGGTCCCTTTGCACGATTCACTATATTTAAGGTTAAACACACTACGTATACAGGCCTTTTGCAACACAGACAACCGCGAGACTCCAACAGACGATCCCCAGAAGATAATTCCGTACTTTAACCGAGAATGAACGTAAGCGTAATAGGCGGCACGGCTTGCGGCAGTATTTACTGAAGTTGATATCACACGAAGTGCATAGTTAAATGAAGATATCTTTCCCGCCAGGTATTCAATGTGACTTTTCCAGTTTAACTGCGAATCAATCTGTAGGCCAAGAAATGTGACAGCTTCTGCAGTGGTAAGATCAATGTCGTTATATCTAATTTTTTTTCTTTCCCTTTTGAAGCACGAAAACTCCGCAATTTTTGTTTTGTTTATATTTAGTTCTAAGTTGTTTTGTAGAAACCACTCACTAAAATCCTTTAATGTCAAAATTACTTCGCCATCGATCTCCTCTTTTAATGTCCTAATAATGACAGAAGTGTCATCAGCGAACAATGTCGTTGTGTATTGCGTAACCGCCGGGATGTCATTTGTATAGGCCAAAAACAGAAGCGGGCCCAGAATTGACCCTTGTGGTACTCCTCTTTCTATTTCCAGCCATTCAGATGTCCGGTTGCTGCCACTTCCAGACATCACCGCTTGTTTTCTACTGCACAGATAGGATGCTATTAGATTAAGAGCTTTCCCCCTGACGCCATATATTTCTAATTTTTGAATCAATTTTTCATGATCAACACTATCGAAAGCTTTTGTGAGATCCATAAAGATACCAAACGTAGTTTCGTCCCTATTTACTCCATTTAGGATTTCTGTCATGGCTTGGTATATTGCTCTTGTGGTATTTCTTTGCTTAATAAAGCCATTCTGATTGTTGCAAAGTATATTGCATTTTTCCAAAAAGTAATATAGTCTAACATATATGATTTTTTCTAGCACTTTCGAAAAGTGAGTTAGCAGAGAAATAGGCCTGTAATTGTTCAGCTCTGTTTTCTTGCCTTTCTTATGTATCAATTTAATGATTGACTTTTTTAATTCATTAGGAAAGATTGCGTTATCCAGACACATGTTTATTATTGGCTCTAGAATTACTGCAAATTCAGGGCCACAATATTTAATCAATTTCAACGGTATTTCATCGTTTCCCACAGAATTGCTATCTTTGAGATTATGGATTATATTGCATACTTCTTCTGCAGTTGTGGGCTGGAACATCATAGTTTTGGGATTATGTTTTAAATATGTTGTATTAAGTGGCTTATTTTGTATATTCCGACACATGGCGATTAATTTGGCATTGATTTCTGTTAATGGATCTTCATATGCATCATCTGTTTGTTCGAGTATAATATCATCAACATTTGCATCTTCTTGTTGTGCATTTGATGTAATTCTTTTAACCAAGTTCCAGGTTGCATTGGTTTTGTTACTTGAGTTACAAATATACCAAACATTTCTGTTTTTGCTATCTATTTTAATTTCCTTGTGTAAAGTCTTAGAGAAATCAGCATAGTCCTCTTTGTTAATGCGGCCCCTAAGGACGTCCTCATACATTTGTCGTTTTAGTACTGTTTTTTGTTTAATCTCTTGTGATATGTTGTGAGCTGGTCTATGTTGCTTACTTTTGTTCCTAGTTCTAGAGAGTTCTTTATATTTCGATTTTATTTGGTGTATACAATTTTCAAACGTAGTATTTGGATCATTTTCTACTGTGCAAGAGCTCCAGTCAATCTCATAAAGCCACTGGCAAAAGTCTATCATCCTTTCATACGCAATTCTCTTGAAATAAATATTTCCACTTGACTTTTTTTCAGTGCTCGTATTCTGCACTGATATTTGTTAAGCGAAGTGATCTGTTAGAGCAGTTTGTATTATTTTAGTTTCGTATTTTGTATAATTCGTCATAATATTATCAATAGTTGTCACTGACGTTTTGCTAACTCTTGTTGGTTCGCACATTGTTATTTTTAAATTAAAGGAATTTAAGATATCCTTCATTGTCCTAGTCATATTTTCTTCGGGCTCATGAAACGGAATGTTAAAGTCACCCGTAAGGACAATCTTATAATCCTTTTTATTTTTAACAGCAAATTCTAGAATTTCTTGGAGTTTAAGAAAGAATGTACTTATGTCCCCTTTAGGTGGTCTGTAGACATTTATTATTATTGTGTTTTGTTTCAAGAGCTCTATACAGCGGCATTCTATAACTGTCTCAATGCTTCTTTCTTTTAGGAAGGAGATTTCGTTATACTCGTACAATGCATCGGCAACAACAAATATACACGATCCGCCATAAGATCCATTTTTCCGTAGATAGCAGGAAGCAAGAACATAATTGTCAAGTTTTGTTGTTAATAATTGGCATTGTTTTAGCCAGTGCTCCGTTATAGCCAAAACATTATTTTGTCGATATCTCTGTATTTTTCAATAAAAGTTTTTCGCATGATGTTATCGCTATGTTATTTCGCTTAATATGTGTTTCAATATCTTTTTCAGTAGTAGTATTCACGAAGTTCGACAGAAATATCCATTTTCTATTACTCAATGTCACTAACGATGTGTTTGTATTCGTTCCGCGAATATTTTTTACAGCTATGGCTTTACCTGTGTCTTTGACCTCTCTGTTATCTTTTTCTTCAGCCTTTACTTTTTCTGGTTTGATTTTTTTATCTTTATTTTCATTTTTTTGTCTCTGCCTTCATTCCAGTCGTCTCCTTTCCTGTACTAGATTTAGCATCTCCGTCTATCGTTCGAGATCGGGTAGCCATTCCATCTTGTTCTCTTATATTTACAGATTTCTTTTGTGAATTGCTCTCGATGTTTCTATTTGATGATTGCGTGTTAATGAGCAGATTATTCTGACTTTGTATGATAGATTGCATTTCACTTATCTGCATACACATTGCTTTTAATTGTTTCTGCATTAACTCAACCTTGAGTAGTATTTCACCATTATTTGTGAAATCTGTTGCAGCACACTCCGAACAGAACCATTTTATATTGTGCTTCGATGCCTCCAGAAATTTAATTTCTGACGGTTTTTATGTAGAGCAGGAATGGTGAATAACACTATGACATGCACCATTGCCACATTTTAAAAGTTTGTTCTCAGAATTATTGCATTTTACAAGACACTTTTCACACGTGTAGTTCTTTTCCGCCATCTTGCCACTCAACTCCAAGTTAAAGCTGAACCCGAAGAAATGCAATCTATTCCAGAATCAAGTCACCTATCTTAGCCATGTTGTTTCGGAAGAAGGACTATCGGCCGATCCAGAAAAGATAGAAGCAATTAGAAACTGGCCAGTGCCAAAGGATAAGCACGAAGTCCGAAGCTTCCTCGGCCTTTGCACTTACTACCGTCGCGTCGGTTCGTCTCAGAGTTTGCCAAGATCGCCAAGGCACTAACAAGACTTATTGAAGAGATTTTGTATGGGACGAGGACTTTCAGCATGCGTTTGAGCGACTCAAGCAAACGTTGATTTGTGTTCCGATTTTGAGCTACCGACGTCCTGACGGAAACTTTATTCTGGACACCGATGCTGCAATGTGGGTATCGAAGGAGTCCTATCTCAAATACAGGACGGGAATGAAAAAGTTATTGCCTACTTCAGCAAGGTACTGTCAAATCCAGAACGCAACTACTGTGTAACGAGAAGGGAATTGTTGGCAGTGGTCAAATCAATCGAGCATTTCCACAAATACGTTTACGGGAGAAAGTTATTGTTAAAAACCGATCATGCAGCGTTAACATGGTAACTAAGCTTTAAAAATCCAGAGGGGCAAGTAGCGAGATGGATAGAACGACTGCAGGAATACGATTTCGATGCAGTCCATCTACCAGGAACCAGCCATCGTAATGCAGACGCGTTATCAAAAAGACCTTGTCTCAAGGATTGTGCACATTGCCATCGCACCGAAGAAAAGGAGGAGGCTTCTTGTTGTAGAGTCTCGGTTGTAGATGATCGATGCAATGAAGACCAATTTCAGGAGTCGGACTAGGATTTGAAGCACTTGCTCGAATGGAAGATGGCAGGAACCAAGCTAACTTAGGAAAGGATTGTTTCATACACCCAGATTGTAAAATCATATTGGGTGCAATGGGACTCTCTGATATTGGAAAATGGTGCTGAAACGTGTTAGAGGACGAAGATGGAACAAACAGGAAGCTACAGCTAGTTATCCCAAAAAGGAGAATCCCTGAGATACTAGAGCTGCTGCAATATGGAACGTCGGGAGGACACTTAGGAATCCGGAAGACACTAGAGAAAATCCGAAACCGTTTCTATTGGGTGAATTGTAAGGAAGATGTTAAGGATTGGTGCAGAAAATGTGTAACTTGTGCTACTGCTAATGGTCCGCATCGTAGAAGAACGGCACCAATGAGGCAGTACAATGTGGGTAATCCATTCGAAAGGATTGCAATAGATATCACCGGCCCAATCCCTGATACGGAAAGTGGAAATAAATTTATTCTAGTGGCAATAGACTACTTTAGTAAGTGGGTTGAAGCCTACGCACTGCCCAGTCAAGAAGCTATCATGGTTGCTGAAACCATGGTTAAAGAACTCATCTGCCGATTTGGTGTACCACTCGAATTACATTCTGACCAGGGACGCAATTTTGAATCGTCGGTGTTGCAATGTTTGCAAAAGACTGGGAGTCCACAAAACCAGAACTACAGCTTTGCACCCACAATCTGATGGCATGGTAGAACGCATGAATAGAACGGTTATAAAGTATTTGTCGAACTCTGTGGCCGCCCACCACACACGTGACTGGGATCAACAAGTCCATATGTTCCTCTTGGCGTACAGAGCATCAGTCCACGAAACCACTGCCCAAAGGCCAGCCAACCGAATTTTTGGTCGGGAGCTGCGACTACCACGTGACCTGAAGTGGTTTCAAGCCCAATGAAGAAGTAGTCGGGGAAGACTATGTATCAAACCTGCGGAAGCGAATGAATGAAATCCATAGTGGGTAAGAGTCAGTATCCACGAAGCTAGTGATCGAATGAAGGAGCGCTATGACTTCAAAGCAGACGAAAACGGATACCAACCAGGGGACGTTGTATGGCTATTTAACCCTCAGCGACGTCGTGGTTATTCCCCAAAGCGCCAGCGATCATGGGAAGGACCTTACGAAGCAACCAAAGTATTAACGATGTAATCTATCGCATTAGAAAGAAACCGAACGGTAAACCGAGAATGATCCACTTTAACCGACTGGTGCCATTTCTTGGAGACAATGGTCAAGACCAAAATGGACAAAGTGTCCGCATTTGTAACGTCCCCAGAAAAGAAATGACATACGAGGAATGTATGACCAACCATGGACATGGACGTAAGATTCGACATGCGGTCACAACGGAAACCCGGCTTCCTTGGACCGTGCATTAGCTCACTGCGTGGCTGAACACCTGAATATGGGAAAAGGGGTACCGAGGGTGTTCCGACAGAAGTTTGGAGGAATCGACTATCTTCGACAACAACGGTCACGAGTTGGTAAAGCACTTTACCACATTGGCAACGGCTGTCCCTTATTTTACTTGGTGACCAAGGAGGTCAGTTATGAGAAGCCATCTTACCAAACGATGTGGGACGCGTTGAAGAGTCTGCGAGAACGTCTGTTGCAAGAGGGCATCAAGAAGCTGAGCATATCGAAGCTAGGATGCGGGTTGGATGGATTGGATTGGCGAATTATAAGAAGCATGATTGGGAAATTATTCCGATATACTGGTTTCGAAGTTCTGGTATGCTGTTACAATCCACGCGTAACTGAAAAGACAAAAAAGTCCGTGCCCTGGTATTTCTTCGAAACATCGAGCTTGCAAGAGGTACTGCTTCGAGACGGAACAGTTCTAAGGAGGGGGCAGTGTTACGGCTGTACGCCTATGACTGATTCGAGAAAACATCGAAATCTAGAGAAATATATAAAAACTCTAGATTGTTCGAGAATAGAATATTCGAAAATAACCAGGACATATAAAAAGGGGTCGAGGCTGCACCGAGGACAGTCTATTATGGAACGTTGACGTATACAAATAAATAGTGTATTGACATAAATAATTTCTTATTGTTAGTAAATTGTTAGTGTTATATTGTTACCACGCTATTCCTATTAGAAATAAATCGTTCTTTTTACGAAATATCGCCTGCGAATTTATTTACACCCCGAAAACGTTACAATACATACATTTGTGTGATTATACTCAATACAATACAATGTTCTTACATTAAGCACTCTACTTTCGATGAATGTTAAATCGGCTGATAAGTATAGTCCCTTTTTAACATAATTTTCGGGATTTCTTTTGTAAAACTTAAAACATTTTTTTTTAATATTGCAATTTAGTACACCTCTACAACATAGAATTGCATACCGTAGTCGTGACTCTACTAATTCATAGTACCTATATGATTTTCCTTTGCGGTAAAGTTAGAATGTAGCTTAAGTATTTTTCCACATGTTTATCCCACTTAAAATTAGAATCAAAAGTTACTCCTAAATATTTAATATAATTTGTTCTCTTAATCTTTATATTATCTTCATCATTTTGTATATTTAAGTAATCATAATTTGATAGACTTTATAGAAAGCAAGAATGAATTGTTAATAGTTTATGTCGCAACCAATCGTTTACCACGGGAAAATCCTCCTTCGTTTTGGTTTTCAAACAATTCCACGTTTCGGCTCGGTACAGAATAAGCGTGTCATCAGCAAAGCATGTTAGTTAACCCTGTGTGTGTATACCAAGCAAGTTTAAGTAGATTATAAATAATTTAGGAGCCAGGATGGTGCCTTGAGGTATTCCATATTTGATACCTCTTTCCACGCAAATAGATCATGTCCACATTACTCGCTATTATTAGCGGCCTATTGCTTTCCAGACACTAGTTATGATGACCTGATGAACAGGTTTCGGAATATGAGGGAGCCTTCTACACAACCAAACCATCCAGCCAGTGGAGTCGTCCGCGCAGAAGATGGGCACCACGCGATGGCGGCGCTCTGTGAATAGAAAAAATCTCTGCTCGATTTGTTTTTTTCAAGAATCCAGTTTTTATTTTCTCTGCCTCCTCCTCACACAGACTGACTTTCGGATTTTCAGTTATAGCATCCTTAAAGTTCTTGGTAAAAATACCATTCCGAGCATTCTTAAACACTCTGGGGGAGGGAGGGGGGAATAAAATTGTTTAACCAATGTCTTTTCTGAGTTCTAGTCTCTGTCAGTTTGAAAGATCGCTTGCACCCGTCTCAGTTTTAACAAAATTGAACGTGTAAGGCTTCCTTCCACTTTAACCGCTTCAGTGGATCTCTCCGAACTTCCCCTTGCTCCAAAATAAGAGGCCGAAAAAATTAATTCGCGGTGGTTGATTCAGTGTTGCCGCTGAACGATGACAGTGGCAAGATGCCAGCGGAGTATTTTGTAGTTGTAATTTCCACCCCATCTTTGTTGCACCACCCTGTGTATATGCACAGATGTGTGCAAAAAAAATGGAACAACTCTTATATAGTTCATCTAAAGTTTATTTGGACTTTCGTCATTAATACGAGCGACGTCATATTCCAGCACCAATGCCAAATGTGTTTTGATATAAATATTGGTTATGTATACTTATTTTGACAGTTAAGTTATTTGTCATTTAAAAAACGTGGAACTTTATTACTTCTATTTATTCATTTTAATTCCAAATATCGTTAAAATGCTTATTTTTACCAATATAAGTAACGGTAATTAGCGTAATAGTTGATTTGCATAATTTTGACAGATAGGTACAGCAATAACTTTTTCCATGTGGTTTGTACAGTTGCTTCGGTCTTCTGCTGTCACTTGCACCAATGCACACAACATTTTTGTACATTATAAATGCTAACATAGTCAAATATTTGTTGTGAAAAGAATAATTTTTAGATGCGGTAATGGAAATAAATAGCAAAAATACAAACAAGTATACGCTACACACAAAATGTCAAATTGACTGATAATGACTGATGATAATTGACTGTAATCGAAAACACGCTTAAAAACGTTTAATTAAAAAATTAAAAATTACTAAATTACCCTTAAATAACTTTCTATTTGATCAAATTTATTGTGGTACGAATTTGACGTCACGAATGATGTAAGTCCAAGTAAACTTTGAATTTCTGACAGTTTCAATATCCGACAAGCACTTTGACATTGATGCAATTAAGCAAACAAACGTCTGCTTCACACAGCAACACTTTAGTTGTCCTAGGTTTTTATGTACATACATATCTGTACATTACAGAGTCGAGACATAACATACACTATAGATACTGTCGCAATCACGAAAGAAGAGCCCTACGTCATCATTAAATTCACGTACGAAATCAAGCGTGTTAGATATCGTACTTCCGGTAGTATTTCAAAAATGCAATGTCGCAGATAACGAAAATATACACACAAAATATTTAACCAACTCTATATGTCATAGCATAACTGTACGAAAGAATTCCTTATTTAGTGTTGTTATAATATACGAGTCATACCTGCTAAAATCGTGCATTGATAGATCGTTTATATATAGCCCTGAATAAATAAGAGAATTTAGATCAGGCATTACTGGGGTTCCTAAAAACATCATTGCGTTCCAAGTTTCCATGTAAATCATTTGACCTGAAATTAGAAAACGTTTAGATTTTACTTGCCAGATACATTAACACTTTGGTAGTACATTGAATTATATTTTTTTAGGCCCGTGAGACTCATATAACAGTCTACATACAGCTGACTGAGTAAACTGTTCAACGGACTATGTTAAAATAAAACAGAACTTAAATGAGATAAATCAGAAAGAGTGTTCTACGATACATCCAAGAATACTGACTCTAAATCAATATTGTCATGAATTATGTTCGAATATGCATCTGCACACGCCCCTAATAACATTGCATTGACATTTTTTCGGTTTCACGACATTCAATTATCTATATGTTGCAATACGGTCGTATTTCAGAATTTTTATATAAAAAATCCTTTTAAACCAATATCTAGATCAACAACGGCTATAATTTGAAAATATTTTTAGTGTAGAAGATGTCCCAGATGACACGTCATAGTTACATTTTTATATATATTTAGGGGTTATCTTCTAACAATATTTCCTCTACAGGGTGATCGCAGTCAATGACGAACTAACCTTATATTTTATTAAGACATTTGGTGTTACATACCTGCGTTTTGCAAATGTAACTTTTCCTGTTTGTTAAACTATAATAAATTTGGAAATGCATTGAGTCTTGGCTTTCTTACTTGTTCTGGGTATCAAGAAGTATATGCTCTACTGACCATTTTTGGCATTCGCCTAGTATTAACCCCATATACTTACATCATTTCTATTGTAAAATTAATAATCAATCCAGAATCAATTACTACTAAATGACATTTTCTCGTAACATTTACTGATTCACTTGTTAAGATTAACAATAGCCTCTTCATTAACGGGTCGATGGCCGCAGTGGTTAGGCGGCTGACTATCGTTGTGAGAGGACGATCGGCGCCGGGGTTCAATTCGCTGGAGAGACAGTGACATTCTTTCAGAGAGTTTAATCCGGGATCGACTTGCCATTCGCTGTTGGGAGCAAAGTGATTAACAGCGCGGCATCATAAAAGGCAATATGATGCTGTCACAAAGCCAATTGAACACAACATACACACACAAAAAACTACACCGCGAGAGTTGCATGATAGCCAGACAAGCGATACAGCTTACGGAGTCACTGCAACTAAGCACCCACCACATTAAAAGAAAATTATAATACTACTAATTTTGATGAGCTTAAATACTAAGAAATCCCAGAATATTACATTTGTGCCGAATTGTCCTAAACCTGTCAATTAGAAGGGTAAAACACATGGTATTTTTTGAAGGGTGCTCCATAACTAAGTCCGAAATGGGTTTGCAAAATCTGTTATGACATCCCGTATAATAGCGTATAATGTGAAGTCGAGCGCATTATTTTTCTCGAGAACATTTTATGTACATTTAATTGTAAGATTTATAATATTCATTTCAAGCTTTCGTAAAAAATACCTGACATTGGAGCGTTTTTTGAGTGTCTCATTAAAAATAAAAACATAAATTTAGTACGCCATCGACTCTACATAGAGAAAATATTTTTGTAAGACCCTGTTGTGTTTAGAGCCTACGTAACCATTATTCAAATCGCAAAAGAATTTTTCAAAATATCTCACTGTTTAATTAGAATAGCCCATCCTCTATTTGTTAACATCCTGTATAGTAGAATGATTTCATTACTTCTATACTATGATAAGGTAATATTACTTGATTTATGATGTTTACTGCATTGTTTTATTAATTTAATATCATTTTTAATAATCTTTAATGTCTTTGGATACTTTGACATCGCACTACTATCAATGCAGCCATATTAAGATACCTGTGGCCACAGAATAGCGAGAAGGGGCAACAGCTGATTTTTCTATTGTTACCGATGTAGCGTCGTTTGAGGACCTTGAATCCATTGTATTCCAATCGCCATTTTGTAGATCGCGTTTGTTTATGTTTAGAAATTTGACATTTCACGTCAACATATCAATACATGATAAGTATACCTATATGTGGAAATATACCAAACTATTTTTAAGCTTTCCAACGCTCAAGACGTTTATATTTTACTGCTTGTACATACATAATTTAAAAATTAAGAAGAACGAAGAAGGATATATTGAAAAGATACGAATTATTAAATTAACATAAAATTTACATTACAGCTATTTGTCTTCAATATATAGAATGCACTATCAAACAATCTATCAGGGGAGCCGAGTTACTCCCTCGCCGCTTATGCGGCTCGGTTCGTAAATTCAGCTCTCGGGAGTAATAACTGTCATTATTGACTCGTTGTATAAACTACTATTATTTAAGGACTTTATCGTACGTTATGCAATAATTTGGCATTTTTAATTGTGTCAAAATTTTTAACAGTGCTTGTAGAAAATAGTATACTAAAATATGAGCGGATAATAAGGTTATTAACCCTTCCGTACCCGTGCATAATAGTATCGCTTAGAACCTTTGTGGGGTATCTCAGATACCCCAGCATTTTTTGAAAGGCGTAAAAGGACAAAGATGGCAATACAAAATTATGATAAACTTTTCGTCAAATTGTGAACAAGTTTATTTTCTTAATCATATAAACAGGTTTTATAAGCTAATTACATGGAATTTATTAGAAGTAATATTACCTAAGTATTATTGGGCTTGCAATTTGGGCAATGAATTGTATTTTTTTGTAAATCTGTGGCGTACACAAACGAATTTAGAACATTCGTTGCACGAATATTTAGTTTTTCTGTCACTAGCTCTTGCACAAAAGTTGCACCTCCGCGATGCTGTAGCCTGAGAACCTAACTTCATTGATGAAGCTTCTGTTATCTCTTTTCTGGGAAACATATACAAAGCAACTTCACGTATTTGTGAAAAGGGGTCTTTGAATTTCTACGAATTAAAACACAATTATGTTGTGATATTATTTGTATTCGATACGGAAAAACTTTAACTTACCACTAACGTTTTCTTCCACTAAACTCATTAATAAATCTCTCAGAAATGATTTCCTTCGACTTCTGTTATTTTTCTGCCAATCCGGTATTTTTTTTCGATCCACAGTATACATATATGCATTCAAAGCTGCCACGTCTAAAATCTCCATAAAAAGTCGAAATGGTTCTGGTTGAACGCACACACGAATACTTCCTAGTCATCTTGTCGCCGTTGTCTACGCCACCTTTCGTTGATGTTAATGGTAGGTCGTGGTTCGTGGTAGGTTAATGTAACACTATTTCTGATTACTTCTTTTCCTCGTCATTCAGGTCGGCGCCATTGAACTGCGAAGACAGCAGTAAAACTGACACTAATGTTAATTTTTCTGTAAAGCCAAATACAGACGAAAGATGCTCCCTACTACGATTAGCCAAGAACGAATTGGGAATCTCTGTTTTATATGACCTCAAAATACTAGTAAGGGTAAGTTTATTTGAATATAATTCATCAGACAAAGATATAAAAGTAAAAAAAATTGTCCATAGTTATGCCTCTCAATGATCCGTAAAATGGTCCAACTAATCTGTAACAACCTATTTCCCTTGGTTGATTTTTTTCTATTCTGCATTGCAGTGTATATTTGTAAATGTAGAATATATGACGTTTCACAATCTGCAGCAACGTTCATCGATACATATGTGTGAATAAAGGAGTAGTATTGTAAACATGCCGTTGAAAATAAATTAAATACAGTCTGGATTGCTTCTAATTAATTTTTGATACTAGCAATACGTTGTGCTCTTGTTGTGCGATCATCAAACCATATATATCTAAATATATACAAAAGCCTTTCCCGAGACATCGCAGCTGTAAAAAAGGGTTGCTTGAACATTTCATTTTCTGTCCAAACTTCTCTTACTTGTAGTTTTCTTTCTCGCTTTCTTCTAGCTGCTATTAAAATTCCAATAAAAGTATATAGCTCTTCTTTAGAAGTACTCTGATATTGTCTAGGCTTGTCAGGGTGTTTTTCATTCCAATTTTCGTGTGTTACTCTAGAAAATTGATTGCTGTACTGGCAAACTTCTTCAATCATAGTTTCGGGAACAAATAACAAAAAAGCATCCTTGTCATTTTTTCACTCCCTTTTTGCAAACCAACCTTAATCTGAATGATGGTATGACGTCTTCGTCTCGAGCTTTTGGCTGGTTTAGATTTACATTCAAATTCTGATTTAGATGTGAATGTTGTTATCTTCCACACAATACCTATAGTCACTATCACTATTTTCTGAATCTAAATTTGCTTCTTCAGTATTTGAAAATTCTTGTTGTATGCTAACATTATCTTCTTCTACAGAAGAAGATAACGTTAAAGCCACTCCGCTTCGCGTCGTGGCTTTAAACTCGTTACTCGTGCTTTAAAAGCTTGATTATGCACTAGTGTCATAATATACTATTTTATTTTTAAAAAGACTTTTGTTTGAACCGAGTTCGTAAATAAAGTAAGAGTTTTTTCGACAAAATTGTTATAAAATAGCTCGTTACAGTTTTTGAAACGTTTATTAATAACTTTTTATTTGTAAAAAGTTGTTTGGTCAGATGAATTCGTTGACATTTATACTTGACTTATTTTTGAATTATTGACGTTGCTCCCAGTAACTTTAAAACACGCACGTGTTTTAAGGGCACGCGACGAAACAATATGACGGACATTTGTACCAATGTAATTTATAGTACCACCTATTCGGTTCTTTTTAAGAAAAAATACGCAATTATTTTGCGAAATTATAGGTGCAATGGAATCGTGAAACTATGTGTTTCGAAATGACGCACGCCAAATCTAAAATAAAAGTATTCTTAATAAGAAAAAAAAAATTGTTTGAAGTAGTCGGAAATTTAAGGAATTGCGGCTAATGTAGGAATAAATTCAAAAATCTGAGATAGTCAAATTAAAACTAGATATGTATTCTATCAGATACAACATATAGTTGCGTATTTCATAGTTTAAATTTTGCAAAAAGCTACCGAATAAAAATTTTGCAATAAAATTTAGCGTAGATACGATCCGTGTTAAGGAAGTCGTAGGTAATACAGAAAATCAGGAAAACCTAATGTTCGGGCATTGCTGCATAGATGTCGCTGCTAGCGCCCGCAACTGTGACGGCATTTTCAGCTAAATGCCGCGAAACGACATTATACGAAATACGTTTTAAAAAATAACTTTGTAGGATGTAAATAGCGGGAGAAAAGTTTACATAAAGTTTCTATTCAATACATTTTTTATTTATTAAGAAAACAATACAATTATTTATAAAGAAAAATATATACAAAAGCTGATAGAAATTACTAACAAAAACGTTGATACAATAATGACAGTGAAAACTGACACAGAGGGGTTAACTTAAACCTGGCCAACATATAAAAATGAAACAACTATTTTTTATCGAAGCAGAGATTTTTGTGTTGCCAACCCGTACACTTCGAGTTGGACACTATGTATAGTGAAGGACGATAAAAAAAGCAGTGAACTTGATTCTTGTATCTCGCTGAAAATTCTACCTGGATGTTAGACATTGTACTATTTATGAATGAGCTAAAACAGTACGGCTCAAACTAATTATGCAAAGCTAATACAGAATATATACTTACTAATAATGCATACAAATTTAAAGTTACCATCTCTGGAAATTTAAAGTTACCACCTATGGAAATTTAAAACGTCCTAGAATTTAAGTTCACTACTAATGTGCCTTGTTTGTTAACCGAAATGCTACCGATATATTAATCCAATATAATACGTTAGAGAGAGAATGGCATATCTTGATCCTAAGCGATAGGTATTTACAAAAATTGTGAACAAATGACTGATTCAAGCTTGAAGTCACCATCAATAGCATACCACAAAGACGTATTCATAAACTAAGATAAAATGCATGAATATCAGTATGTGTCAGTACTAAATATTGCTGTATTTCAAAATATATGAGATTTTTGTCAAAAAACATTATATATGTTAGACTTATAGGAGAGATGTTCATAAAATAGCAGTATATTATGACACTAGTGCATAATTAGCTTTTAAAGCACTCGTAACGTTAAAGCCACTCCGCTTCGCGTCGTGGCTTTAAACTCGTTACTCGTGCTTTAAAAGTTTGATTATGCACTAGTGTCATAATATACTATTTTTAATTGGTAAACCATTTTGCTTGTTTAAAACAGGCAAACGCGTGCGTAAATCGATCATTAAAACACGAGCGTGTTTTAAAGTCACTAGGGGCAACGTCAACAATTCAAAACTAAGTCAAATATAAATGTCAACTAATTGATCTAACAAAACAACCATCTACAAATAAAAAGTTATTAATAAATGTGTCAAAAACTGTAGTGAGATATTTTATAATAGTTTTATCGAAAAAACTTACTTTAAATGAATGTGAAATGTGCAATTCATATGATTTGAAAGATTATATCCTCGGTTTTTAAAATCAGATACATACACCAACAACTCAATGATTGGTGTGACAGACTGTCTACAAATTAGTTTTAATTTACTCATTTCCATGGCAACCAATGGTCTACTAATGACACATCTGATCACAAAAATTTTACATGATTCATTCGTATTCCTATTTTTAGTATTGAAACTAATAAAACATGCTTTTAAAATACACCAATAAAAAAATAGTATAAAGTATTGGTGGATAACTGGTCATTAAACCAGATCCTATTATCCACTGATACTTTAATATACCCACACTTACAAAAACAAAGCCACTCGCACTTCGTGCTCTTGACTTGTATGTTTCTGCTCATGACTTGTTTCTCTTATAACACGAACTTATAAGATGACGATAATCACCTTAGGGATGTGATCTTTGCGAACTAAAAGTGTTATAAGAATTTTCCAAAATTATGTTTTTAGTTGTAAGAAAGTCGAAATACATTCTTTGTCTCTTAATAGTGGCATATTATTAAGTGGCTGAACTCTTATATTATGAAAACTTTCAATAAATAATGCAATCAATCCCTTCAAATCGATTCTTTAAATCAGCTGAAAATAATAGTTCTATGCCATATAATGTAGTGGCTTTCAATTTTGCGTTTGGTGAAGTTATATTACTTACCTTTGAGGCGTAAATTCTTATCGTCTTGAACATCCACATCATAATTCTGAATTGTTTTTTGATTATGTCCTTCAAATGATTTATTATTTAACACAGGTTCAATAGATACTAATTCAAAAACATTATTAGTCCTATTAATTATCTGAAATTCAAAAAAATATCAATTAAATTTCAGAATTGATTATTTCCTTATTTAGCTAATCGTTTGTCGTTAATCGAATCGTTAATCATTAGCATTAGCATCAATCGGCATTGGCATTAATGTTCGCATTAGCGTTGGCATTTATTTATCATAAAATTATCAATACATTATCATTATATAATCGATACATTATTATTAGTATTTCAATTATTAATACCATTAGCATTATTATTATCATATTTGTCGTTTCCGAAAAGCGTTTGAATAGATCTGAACATAATGAACCAAAAATCCCAAGAATTTGGAAACTCCCGAAAAAATATCAAAGAATGCCATTTACATATAAAGTATATATATCATTACGTAACGTTTTTGTTTATCCCTTCTATATTTGCCTGCAGTTGCTTAATATTATTCATTTTTATACACTTTCCAATTAATTCCCCCTATTTTTTCTTATTAAGTATATGAGTATTTAAGTCTTTTATCTGTAATACATGAGCTTTTTTTGCATATAGCACACCAGACGTTAACCTTTTGAAAATATTGCCGACGATTTAAAATTTGAAAATGCGGATTAGTGTCGTTCCAGTATGTAACATGTTGCGACAAAACTATCCCATTAGTAGAAAATGTCGCTTTGTCGGAAAACATAATTCTTTTATAAAAGCTTCTTTTATTTGTAATGATTTTCTCGCCCATCCATAAACAAAAGAGTAGTTGCTGTCCTTCATCGCTTCTTTCCAAATGTTTAATTACCTTAAATCGTTACGACTGAACGTTAAAATGATCAACCGAATCAATCAACTCGAAGCTAAGTTAAGCTCACATTTAAACTTAGAATTTAATACCTTATAAATAATAAAACGTAGTTGCAGTAACAATGAATAATCAAACGTTTGATTGTGGTTTAAAACTAAATAATCATATGCGACAAAGCGAAGTTAAATCTCGCCAAAGTGGCTTGAGTTTTACTCAATAAAATTACCTAAAACTAATAATTACTTAATTACTAAACGTCTGAAGGACCATGACGTAAAATACAAAAGGTTTCAACCTTGATAAATTAAACAATTCTTAACCTATTACTATAAATTAAATGTGACGGCTGACCTTATCTCGAGTTGAACTTTCACTAAAACCTGAAGGTGGATTGATAGAACCTTCTTTATTCGTAAACCTTCTTCATCTTTAACTGCTCAATTGACAATCGTATGTTGCTATACAGCCGATAGATATGAAGTAAAGGGAATTCACACTTATGCAATTTCTCGCAGCAATTCTTATTTGGGTAAAAGTCGCATGCAATTTAGCATTCAGACTACGCAATTCCTTCATGCAATTTGTCGCGCGGAGAAAATTGCATGGATTAGAACTTGCTCTAATTTATATAAAAGTTGCATGCGATTTTTTAGTAATTTCAGTGCTGACAACTGTTACTATTTATTTTACTATATATAACATTCTCCAATCACTGGAACTCGACGGTTACTATGGTATACATACGTGCTACGATATAACCTAACCTATTAATCCTATTATAAAGAATGAAAGTGTGTGTGATTTGTATGTACATACATACTGTAATAATAAGTGTACATTATAATACATAGAGGTCGACACAAATAGTCGATAAGTTATGGATAAGTTACTGTCATAGATTAGGGTACTTGTAGACCAAGTTAAGAATAAATCATATCCTACACATAGTTGTGTTTATGTTATAACTAGAGTTATGTATAGTAGAGCCACAAAGGCATAAACAGGTATTATTACATGGCGCAGTCAGAGAAGAATTGTTAAATAAGACACGCTCATAAACAAAGGAGTGACAGGTTAGAATAACTAAAAAAAAGCAGGTAAAATATAGAACAAAATGGAAAGTTCAGGAAGATTACCAGAGCCAATGAAATTTGAAGGAAATCTCAATGAGAATTTTAAAAAATATAAACAAAACTTTGACATGTACATGATTGCCACAGAAAAAGATTCCAAGCCAGACAAGGTTAAAATCGCAATGTTCCTTAACACGATTGAAGGTGAAGGATTAGAAATATATAACACGTTTAAGCTTGCAGAAGCAGATAAAGAGGATTATGAAAAAGTAGTAGGTGCTTTTGCACAGTACTGTGCCCCACGTAAAAATAAAACGTATGAAAGATTTGTATTTAATAGCAGAACCCAAGCGAAGGATGAACCATTTGAACATTACTATGGTGACTTAAAGAAATTGGTAAAATCATGTGAATATGACACGCAGGAGGACTCGATTATAGTAGACAGGTTAATATTAGGGACCAATGACCAAAAAGTGCAAAAGAAATTGTTAAATATACAGAATTTGACTCCAGAAAATGCAGTGGAAATATGTAGAAACAGCGAAGTTACGTAGAAACAATTAAAATGTGTTCGAAACAGAGAAGATATGAGTAGTAGCAGTAGTATTGATATGATAAAAAAGGATAAGAAGACAGAAAATAAGGTTAAAGGTTTCGCAACAAATTACAGCGTAAACAGAGGTAAGGATAGAAAGAAAATAGAAGAGAGGAAAACAAAGTGTGGCAAGTGTACTGGGTTACACAAGTATGCTGAGTGTCCTGCATATGGAAAAAGTGTTTTAAGTGCGGTAAAGATAATCATTTTAGTAGTGTTTGTAGAATAAAGGGTGTTAGAGAAATAACCAATCATAGCAAACAAAATGAAGAAGAAAGTGAGCTGTATATGGACACAATAGTAAAAGTTGGTGAAGTAAAGGGTGAGAAAAACACAATGTGGACTAAAGATATAGAAATAAATAGTAAAATAGTGAAGTGTAAAATGGACACTGGTTCGGAGGTGAATGTGCTATCAAAGATGGTGTTAGAAAAACTAGGGTATAAAGTGCAAGATATAATGAAAACAAGTACAGTGTTAGAATCTTTTGGAGGTGGAAAAATGAATCCAATAGGAAAAATAAAACTATGGTGTAAATTAGAAGATAAGCAGTTGGAGCTAGAATTTTTAGTTGTAAGTTTCAAAGCTAAATCTATAATAGGTTTGCCTGCATGTTATCAGTTAGGATTAATAAAGGAAAATCATTGTATTAACATTAGTGATAATAGAGAATCATTTATAAATGAAAATAAGCAGGTATTTAAGGGTTTAGGCACATGTAATGATATTTGTACTATAAAAGTAAAGGAAAATAGTATTCCTGTTTCAAAACCCGCAAAAAGATTACCGCTTGTGATAAAAAGTAGGCTAAAACATAAGTTAAATGAGTTAGAAAAACAACGTTATTGCCAAGGTAGATTGCGCTAGTGATTGGGTCAATAGCTTAGTTGTTATAGAAAAACCGAATAAATCTTTGCGTTTGTGTCTTGATCCACACGAACTCAACAAATGTATAAAACGAGACTTTATTGAAATTTCGTGTATAGAGGACATTACAGCTAAATTAGCGGGTAAGCGATATTTTTCTGTATTTGATTTTAAAGATGGGTACTATCAAGTTAAGTTGGATGAGCCATCAAGCAATCTCACTACCTTCTCAACTTCATTTGGTTGTTATAAATTTCTGAGGCTACCATTTGGACTCAACATGGCCCCTGAAAAAGTAAATTTAAAAAATGTTGAAGGTATAGAAAATGTTATATTATGTTATATATATATATACTTTGATGACTTGCTCATTGCTACTGATACACTAGAGCAACATAATGAGACACTAAGAAAAGTTGTTTTAAGAGCTAAGGAAAAAGGGGTAAGGTTTAATAAAGAAAAGTTGCAGTTTAGACTGAATGAGGTAAAGTACCTAGGACATCTGTTCAATAAAGAAGGTATGAGAATAGATGAAGATAAATTAGCGGTTATAAATGATCTGAGACCACCAAGTAGCGCGAAGGAACTTCAGAAATTATTAGGGTTAGTTAATTATGTTAGAAGGTTTATACCAAACCTAGGAGAGATATCAAGTTGTTTGTACAGTCTGCTTAAAAAGGACGCTGTTTTTCAATGGTTTAAGTGTGCATCAAAAGGCGCTTGATCAAGTAAAGACGGAAATAAACAAAAATATAACTTTAAAGAACTTTGATTCTAAAAAAGATGTTGTAGTTCAAACTGATGCATCTCAGAATGGGATTGGATGTGTACTTCTGCAAGAAGGTAGGCCGGTTGCTTACGCATCAAGGGCATTGACGGACGCCGAAAAAAGATATGCAGTTATAGAAAAAGAAATGACTAGTGTTGTATACGCCACACAAAAATTCCATAGTTTTATATATAGACGACCCAACATCAAGATAGTCACAGATCATAAGCCAAATGTGAGTGTAATACAAAAACAAATCTCACAAATAAATTCTCCGAGGTCACAAAGATTAAGAATGAAACTTTTAAAACATGACCTAAAATTTGAGTACATGCCTGGGAAATATTTATACATAGCTGACTATCTATCCAAGAACTATAGTAACGAGAAAGTTGAAGAAGATAAAGAAATGTGTGAGGTAGTGCACTCACTAGAGAAACATTTACGAATGAGTGAAAGTGAAAAGGAAGAATTTAGACGAGCTACTTTAAATGATGAGATTTTGAAAAAAGTAATGGAGTGCTGCCGCAAAGACTGGAAAGAGAAAACACATGTAGGAGAACTGAATGTCTTTTACAATCTTAGAGGGGATTTGTATGTTGTGGATAATTTAATATTCTATAAAGAAAGAGTGGTCGTTCCAGAAACATTACGAGGTGAGATGCTAAATCTCCTTCATGACATTTCGGAGTAAATAGAACTAGAGACAGAGAGCGCGATATACTCTTTTGGCCAGGAATGTCTAATCAGATTGCGGACATGGTAAAAAAGTGCGCTATATGTGAAAAGTACAAATATGCGAACATCAAAGAACCATTATTGTCACAAGTTCCAGAGTTACCGTTTCAGAAAGTTGCTTCGGATATTTTAGAATACAATGGCATAAGCTATGTTGTTGTTGTAGATTACCTAACTAAATGGCTAGAAATTGTGCCACTACAGTCGAAGAAAAGTAAGGATGTTGTGAATGCACTGAAACAGATATTTATCGCTCACGAGGTACCAGACGTTGTGGTCTCTGATAACATGCCTTATTCGTCATATGAATGTCGTCAGTTCGCAAAAAATTTTGGTTTTGAATTTAAAACAAGCAGCCCGCATTATGCGAGTTCTAATGGGTTGACAGAGAGATTCGTGCAAACGGCAAAAAATATTTTACGCAAGTCAAATGATTGGCAGGTAGCTCTTATGGAATACAGGAACACTCCAATTACCAATCTCAAAAGGTCACCTGCACAGTTACTCTTCGGAACAACACATGACAATATAAAAATATTTCAACCAAGAATTTATTTATGTATTGAAACTGACGGACATCCATTTGAGCGATATTTGAATCATTTGTTTCTTTGTTTTATTTTGTATTAAATTTATGGTGAAAATGTGTATGTAATAAGACATATGTATTTGTTAATTTTTGTCTGGTTTCCAAAAAATATGAAGCAACGTCCAATGTACCACTGCCTACTTTTCAAGAATAAATTAAACAAAATTAATGCTTGAAATTATTCAATCATGTCGAATCATCATCATCATAACATGTCAAAGGTATGCAATAATATGCATGGTGTTCCGTTTAAATTTTGATAACTTTAATGTGTAACTTCCTTTTGGAACACCCTGTATATTTCAAAATAATTGTAGAATGTGCTCCCAATGGACTTGCATATGCTCCAACATAAACATTTTAAATATGTGTTACCATTTGTTGTATATCAACCGAGGCCAATGTGGTACCCCATCCTGTATATCTATAATTTTTAAATACGTTGCTACGTTTTTGTTACCCCTTACGGCATTTTTATTGAAAAATTGGGATAGTATACATATACTATAACAAAATACCTAACTAAAGTAAACTAGTTACAAGTTAGCTAAGACCTATTGGCGGAAAAGAGCAAGCTATTGTGCGAAGAAATATAATTCTGGGCGTCTAGTATCTTCACTACAAATACCATTGTGCATCCAATTTTGGGCCATCAGAAATTATTTTTTTATTAGTTACTTTAATTAATTGCATTGAATATATAGAAATGTCGAAATCTATTTTCAATTTCTACAATGTACTACTCCTATAACACTTAGTTATAGAGAAGCAATCATTACTTTTTAATTTACAAGTAAGGAAAGCATAGGGTGCCATTTAAAAAGAATGTTTTTCTACTCCCATACTTCAAGTGTATTATTAGATATGCTGAACCTGTACTTTAATAATGTCCATTACGATACAGATTTTCATTATGATACAAGTTTACTTCTATCAATAGGAATACAGATTTTTCATTACGATACAAGTTTATGTCCAATAGGAATACGATATTCCAATATTCAATATGGCCATGACTACATATCTGACAGATATAAAAATTAATTAAGCTTGACAGTTCTTTGTAACTTTTTAAATATAGTAAAAATTAAACAAATACATATTCATTACAAGGCAATTTTCAATTTTCATACTCGTGTCTTAATAGCTATCATTAAATGCTCATTGCATAATATACTATTACATTACCGGATAACAAAGTTTGAAAAAATGTTCTCTGAACATCCAGTATAGTTCTATAAAATTTATAGCATAAACTTTTTCGAAAAATAGTTTGCATTTGTCAATGTTTTTACAAAATATACAATTCAAAACGGGTTGATTTTAGTGGCACCATTTATTTCAAAAACTAAGCTTAGAGCTGTTTCGACAATATGAATCATTAATAAAAATTAAGGCATTTTATTTAAAATATAAAAGTTGACATGCAAACACCCATTTGTATAATAGTTACGCAAATGAAATACGTTAGATTATGTCAACTTAGAAATAACGGTAGAAATTCTATCGGTTATTCCCCGATCTGTTCATAAAGCCGACAAATTTCCAAATGTTCCACCTTGTACGCGCCCTGTATAGCACGTCTGCCCAAGTATACAGGGTCCGGCAACGAAGCGGGGACGGAAGATTACACGCTTACTTGAAAGTTTGTCAAATATTTAGTCATCGGATATTCTTCCGCACCATTAAGTGCACGTTTTAAAAATATTTTGTTTTATACAGGGTGTTCCAGATGGAAATGCCAGACTAAAGATGCATTTTTTTAAATGGAACACCTTGTATATTAATAGAAAAAATGATCCGCGCTTGAAAGCTGGTTACAACGATATAATGTTGTATAGGTCTAAAGTTGATAGTTTCTGTGTAAACAATGATTTTACTTGATAAATTGATACATTTCAGTAGGCTATTCTGCATAGGGAAAAACAAAAGATTCGAAACCAACAGAGTAGAATATTTTCTACTAGTATGGACTGTCGTTACTATGTGAAATAAATTTTGCAACTGCTCGCTTTATACAGAGTGTTCACAATTTTGCAAAATCGCAAAAATCTCGAAATTTTTAAATGGAACACCCTGTATATTTTTTGCTCATTGGAAAGCCGTTTTACTACGCTTTCTATTGATACCTCATTTGATGCACCTAGGATAGATCATTTTCTAATTATTTCTTTTTAAAGTTGAATTAATGAGAAATGCTTGTATTTTTGAAGCTAATTTGCATTTCAAACCTACTGTAAGATCGGATATTCGACAAATAATCCATAAATGGTCTATAACAAGAAGAAACTCCATTTAATATGAGAAACAATTGATTTTCACTCAGCGGTGAAAGGTAACATTAATGTAATATAAAGTAAAGGTGTCAGTTTTAAGCTTGTATACTAATAACCAAGTTGTACAAAATTTCGTTTTGTGTTATAGGTACAGTATTTCGTTCAATCTTTGAAAGAAATTGTTATAATGACTAATTTTAGTAGATACTCAACAAACGCAAGCTCCTACTTTCAATAACTGTTACCTTTGAAATACCATCTATACTTACATCTCTCCACATAGAGAAAATTTAGAGCGACTAAGGCCAGCTAGAAAAGAGATAGATCTAGAGTGGAGCGGTTGTAAAACATATACGGAATAGCACGCTCGCCAATGCGTTAATTCCGTATATGTTTTACAACCGCCCCACTCTAGATCTATCTCTTTCTAGCTAGCCTTACTCTAAATGTTCTGTATGTGGATTTTTCTGTATTATAATACGGCCAGTTTGCTTTGTTTATTGATTACCGGTTTATTTGTTTCTCCTTCTTGTAGGTTACACCATCAGTTTATATAAATTTCTCTAATAATCTTTCAAACGCTTCGGTCTTCTTTCAAGGTTTGGAAATCTCTCTACTACTTGCTAGGAGACAATTTCTTGTACACTCCTCAAGAATAAATATCATATTTACCATTTCTTGAGTAGGTACCTACCTACTAAAATTAGTCAATATAACAACTGTTTTTAAAGATTGAACGGAATACTGTATAACACAAAACAAATTTTTTTACAACTTGGTTATTAAGTATACAAGCTTAAAACACCAGATAACTTGATCAGCAGTGAATCTATTGAAAATGCTATATTACTTTATATTAATTAATTTAATGTTTGCTTTCACCGCTGAGTGAAAATCAATTGTTTCTCATACTAAATGGAGTTTCTTCTTGTTATAGACTATTTATGGATTATTTGTTGAATATCCAATCTTACAGTAGGTTTGAAGTGCAAATTAGCTACTAAAAATAAAAGCATTTCTCATTAATTCAACTTTAAGAAGAAATAATTAGAAAATGATCTACCCTAGGTCCATCAAATGAGGTATCAATAGAAAGCGTAGTAAAAGGGCTTTCCAGTGAGCTGAAAATATACAGAGTATTCCATTAAAAAATTTCGAGATTTCTTTGATTTTGCAAAATTGTGAACACCCTGTATAAAGCGAGCAGTTGCAGAATTTAGTTCACATAGTAACGACAGTCCATAGTAATAAAAAATATTCTACTCTGTTGGTTTCAAATTTTTTGTTTTTTCCTATGTAGAATGGCTTACTGAAATGTATCAATTTATCAAGTAAAATCATTGTTTACACAAAAACTATCAACTTTGGACCTATACAACATTATATCGTTGTAACCAGCTTTCAATCGCGGATCATTTTCTGTATTAATATACAGGGTGTCCCATTTAAAAAAATGCATCTTTAGTCTGGCATTTCCACCTGGAACACTCTGTATAATACAAAATATTTTTAAAACGTGCACTTGATGGTGCAGAAGAATACCCGATGACTAAATATTTGACAAACTTTCAGATAAGCGTGTAATCTTCCGTCCCCGCTTCGTTGCCGGACCCTGTATACAACTTCGACTAGACTGTCCTCTAGTCCATATACTCAGACACTACTGCGTATAAAAATATGCATATAACGGTAAAATGTCCATCCAGCTGGTTTTCATTCTACGCATAAATGGCTTAGAACAGTTCATTAATTTTACCGCGGATGCCAATTTTACCGTATTATTTTTATGGCAGGAAGTCACCTATTAGGGTGAATGTATTTACTGTACACGTGAACACATCAAAATAAACATACAACGATATTTTTTTATATTATATCTTGTAGGTTGGCACTGCATACGAAACGTCAACATTTGTGGTTAGAATTGCATGTGCAGTATGCATAATGTGAATCGGTCATGCAATTTGTAAAAATCGCAGCATCTTTTACGAATTCCTAAATCAGAATTGCATTGCGAGAAATTGCATAGATGTGAATCTCACTTAATGCTTTCACAAAATGGTAACCATATCATCAATTGGCCTTCAACTAGTAATATAACCAACGGAACAAAAAAAAGGTGTTGGTTAACTCTTAAATTTTGCCCTTAATCAATGATTCTTGACCTAATCACGAAAACTCTGAAATAACGTATAAAATATTAGCTAAGGTAATTAATCATGAACAAAGAAAAAGTACACACCTTCCTAGAAAGGCTAATTGCTACACATGTGGTCTAAAATTTCGAAGCCTCCACGTCTGACATAAAACCGCAAATTCTGCGACAATCAATGAATTAAATACCAAAACTCCTCAAACATAATACCAGAATAACACTGATAATGGTCAAATTTAATTCCAGAACCCCAAACGGGTGCCTTTACTATATAGTAGGCTTGAATTAATACGACATTAAAAGTCGAACGTGTTGCTACTTCGAGAGTCGAAATTAAAGAGAGCGAAATCCGCACGGCAATCGCTAAACCAGCGAACAGGACAAACAGTGCCATCTGCGGGAAACACGCCCGTAACAACATACGATCGTGGTTTTCTTATGAATTTTACAATAAATGTTCTACAATCCACAATATATTAACCGAGTTCTCTCCGGTGGAAGCTATTTTTATATCTAACAACGAAATTGAATTGGCTCGAGTTTGTGGCCTTCAGAGTAAAGAAAAATCGAAAAACGGTAGATTAGGTAATTAAAATGTCATAATTTTCTTATTTATTCGAGTGCCTCGACACCGACCATGGGTCATATTTTGGCATGATGGTCTCCTACCGTACCAACCATCAAATTCATTTGGCTCGCCGTTTACGACCTTCAAAAGTAATAAAAATCGAAAAACCATGGATGGAGAAATTAAAACGTCGTGATACGATTTTTTTCTTTATTTTGGAGATGCCAGACGGCAACCATCAAATAAATTTGATGGTTGGTTTGGTATGAGACCATCATGGCAAAATAGGATCTATGGACGGTGTCAAGGCACTCGAATAAATAAAAGAATCACGACGTTTTGAAAGCTGAATATGTCGCCGTTATAGCTGATGAAACTACAAATGTAGCAAATCAATGACTGTGGTATTTAGATATATACTAGCAGATGGTACACCAGTTGTAGATTTTTTGGTGTTTTACTAATCCTTCTGATCATGATGCGGTCAAATCATCAGGATGCATAGAAGCATTTTAAAACAAGTGATAGATAAGCTGGAAAAATTAATTTCACAGTAAGTTATGATGGCGCAAGTGTAATGAGCGGATGTCATTCAAGTGTGCAAACTCTTATTAAAAATGATTATAAGTATGCGTTTTATGTTCACCGTTACGCCCATTAACTCAACTTGATTTTGTTTCAAGCAACTAGTCAGAATCAAGAAGTGCGAGTCTTTTTCTAATTTAAGTGACATAGCAAATTTTTTCGCATACGTCACAAAGAGTAGCAACTTTAGATGAAATAGTCGGTCAAAGAGTTTCTCCTTCCTCTGCCACTCGATGGTATTTTAAAAGCAGAATTGTAAGTACGGTGTGTGTGCATAGTGAATCGTTGATAGAATGTATGAAAAAGATAGAAGACACTTAAAGACAAACTGTAACGATTAATCAAGCGACTGCCATTTGTCATATGTTACAGGATTCAAAGTTTGTGTTTTGGTTAATAATCTTACATCGCATGCTGATATTTTATATAATCAACTACAAAAACAGTAATCGACCCAGTATAAATACACACAGCCATAACATGTTTTGAGAATACTATTTACAAAGAAAGAAATAATACAGAGACAACTGAAAGTGAAATTTCAGAAAATTATGCTGTTCAGACTAAAAGACGCTGTATGCAAAAAATCCATATATTACAAAAATTGTTGCAGCCAAGGAAGTTTGTGATACTATAATCAGCCATGTAAAAGAACGAATTTCATTTACCAACCATTTGAATGCTTCCACTCTGTTTGCGGCAGACAGATTTCCACAAATGGAGAAAAATTTCCTATTGAACATTTAGAAGCTACACTAGAGGCATACCAATTTCTTGATAAAGTTCGCCTGCAGACAGAGTTATAATTAATTTATAGAAGACCTGATTTTAGGAACACAAGTGGTGCTATTCATCTGTTGAAATTCATAACAGATAATAACCTTCAAAACATATTTTCTGCCACCTTTTGCTCTCTTACAAATTTTAATCACTATTCCAATGACAGCTGAAGCGGAACGAAGTTTTTCAACATTAAACCGAATAAAAACATTCTTGCAAAATTCTATGAATCAAGGAAGGCTGACGGCCTTAGCAATGTTATCCATCGAAAAGCAAATTATACAAGATTTGCCTGACTTCAACGAAGCTGTTATAAACAAGTTTGCTGAGAACAAAAACAGAAGAATGGACTTTACTTTCAAGCAGTATAATACGGTTTATACATTAAGCGTGAAAAGTAATTGTAATAAAGGATAGCTATCTACTACATGACATGTAAGTTTTTATACGATTTTAGTTACAAATTTGGAAGTTCTTGATTTTGTAAACACCCTACGCTTCCGTCCACGAGCCGCCACTGGTGTGCAAGGTTATGTTTTTAAACACACTTTGTATATCGAATACAGTGGTAATAAATATTCTTAAAAAAGTTCAGCAGGGGGGATTAGTACAGACAGATAAGAGAGGCAAACAAACTCCACGTAACAAAACCCCAGCCGAGGTAATTAAAAGTGTCAAAAAGCATATTTCTTCTTTTCCGTAATATGAAAGCCATTACACTAGAGAAAGGACTGAAAAGAAATATTTAGGTCCAGAGCTAAACATAACAAAAATGTACGAGCTGTACGTTGCTGACTGTAATGAAAAAACATGTTGAACCAGAGTTAATAAGTAAAAAATAGTTATATTCTGATATTTTCAATAAACAATTTAAGTTATCATTAAAAGCACCTGAAATAGATGACTGTGACTGTTTTTACGCTAAGTTGAAGAATAATAATTTGACTACGGAATACTGTACATCTCAATGAATCAAAAAAGAGATATGATTTAAAACATAGTAATGCTATAATTGCCAAAATTACACCAATGCATAAAGTATTAACTGTGGATCTGCAAAAATGTTTACCTTCACCACAAATAACAAATTGTATTAGTTTCTATAAAAGAAAATTTGGATTTTAAATTTTACATTGCATGATGCATCAGATTTTTTCTGTTAACTGTATGATGAGAGACGAGTCAAAGGGAGCTCGTGGCGCAACGAAATTGCATCATGTATTTTTGAAGTGGACCAATAGTAACATTCCTGGCAATGAGGTGGAAGAAATAACACTGTGAACTGATAACTGTTACGGACAGGAGGCCGACTCTGTGCACGCCTTAATAGAGCGAAAGAGGAAAAACTTAACCATATGGCTATCTTAACACCATGGGACTGGCAGCAGTTAGTTCGAACTTTCAGTAAATACATAGTTCATAACATGGAACTTGAAGAGTTTTAAAGTTTCAATGCTCTGTATGATATAAAAAAATCTTCCCAACCTCTCTCTTCTATATAGGAAGTCGGATATCACCACTCTAATACAACACTACTTAAAAACATCTTTTGAAGGTTCGATGGCAGAAGTAGACTTTCTTTAGGTTTCGTCGAAAACAAGTTACATTCCCAGCAGATTTGCCGCCGTCTCTACTGTTTCATTATGTATTTCCCATCAGAGATCTGATGGCATTATTGCCTTATGTTCCTTCAGCTTGCCATGCGTTTTATGAACTTTTGCTACATTCTACAACTACCTGACTATCCCGACGGAGACAGAAGTGATGATGCTGCTATACTGTTCTTTTATTGTATGTGTAAAAATAAAACTTGCAAATTGTGTTAGATAATAATTGTTACTTCTTTTACTTCCAGAAACACAATATCGTACAATACAACTATATAGTTTATAAGAGGTATACCGCACCATGTCCATCAAAATCATAAAATAATAAATAAAAACATTAATTACTGGAATTAAAGTTAATAGAAATTGTCAACATAATCTCCTGATAGAAATTTGTTACACAACTGCAATAAACAATTCAGCAAATAACGACAGATTACAATAAATAAGTTTAAACCGTTCTCCTGTAAAGTTTGCTAAATGGTCATAGCTCTTTACCTCCGAGGTACAGATATATGTATATTGTCCTGATTATTTATCACTCAGTGTGATATTACAATTCAATATGAGTAATAATATTTTCCAGCGAATTTTATTTGATATTGATCTAACCTGTCAGATCAAATGTAAGGTTACGATCTGCATATCGGGGCTAAAATTTCTATATTTACCAATTTATTTTAATATCCGCAAAATAGTATAGTACATTTCTATATTTACAAATTTACTTCGGGAAATAACACTTACTCTTCTAGGAATGTATACATAGATTATACATAGATTGTTCTTTTCTTTTATTAGTTTTGGTTTTAAATTGGAATATTAGTGCTTTACTATTCTGAGTAAATAACTTTTTATGTACGAAAATTAGTTGCGTTTTGGCATTCTCACAACAAGAACCGTAATGCTACGCATCACCTACTGTTTGAACATTTTTACACATCTTTCAGAAGGTGGCGTAATTTTTTAATTAAACCGAATATGATGGCGATTTTTTACCTTTTGTTGCTATATTTTTTCCTCCAATAATTTCCAATGTTTTCAATTTTTGTAAAATAACCATATATTAAAAAATGAAAACACTACACTAAAAAATACTGGATCTTCATCCTATTCCTCTCCACATGCAGAGCCTTTTATTGTTGGAAAATTCGGATATTTCTTAAGGGTAAATAGCATTCAACATTAGGTCATTGTTAGAGAATCTACTCTTTACTTTTAAACATTACATATTTGCTTTTTATATTTCAAAATTTTAAAACTGTCCGCTATGTCTATTTATGTCTTATTATTAAGTTCTAATTATTCTCATTATCTTTCTTTTTAGTATTATTCATTGTTACACTATTCTAATTTTTAATTAGTAATAAAAATTGTAATTTTAATCGTAGTTCATAAGATATAAATTTTTATAATTACTTAAATAATATGCATTTTTTTAAATTGAAATACCAGAATAATACTTACGGTTTGAAAGTTGAAGGTAATTAAAGGACGAACTAAATCGAACCAATTGGTTAGTCGTTTGCCAAGTATATTTGGTAATAGAGCTGCCAGAGAATTTCCTGCATTCTTCACGATCATATCTGAACTGTAATAATACCGTTAATATTGTTAAATGTACAACAAAATATGTAGTTTAATGCAATATTAAAGTTATGAGGCGATATAGTTTTTACTGATTGTTTATCATATTTATTTTGTATAATATGAATATTTTTAATAAGGTGTAGTGATATTTTTATAGTTTACTCTTGAGAAATATAGTAACTATTTATATTTTGTTGTAGATAGATAACCTAAACACCTTTTTCTGTGCTTGGTAGTTTTACAATGACTCGTTTTGATTAAAGCTATCTAGTTTGATTAATTTATTGTGATCATACAGGTATACATATGTCATATATATATATATACATATATTTCATATGTCTGTATATACAGCAGAAAAGTCATTTAAGGGTCTATTTTCACTCCTAACGAGCACATCCTATACTAACATCGGCTGTCATTACAAATAAATTGGATAACAGAGGGAGCTAATAGTATCAGTTGTCGATCATACTGCGAGATGAAAGACAGCAATATACAAAATAAGATAGCAAGATCGTGACATAGAGACATGTCGTGAAAGGGGAATAAGCACGTAGAAAGGAATATAAAGTAAATTCGAATAGCAGTAATTGCGGCGATGATGTGGCCCTCTTTTAGAAAGGTGCCAAACTTTTGGAAAGTCTACAGTTATCTGTTTTACTACCGAATACGTTTCTTGCAATACTCTTTTTTATTTAGCATTATATTTCTTTTATAATGTACACCATGCTTATTCCCGTTCATATTTAGTGGACGAATAAGTTTATAACTCTTGAAGTACTTTACTTTAAAAAATAAAAAAAATCTTTTTTATTAAACACGTAATTTCTGTCATTTACTATTCGTCCACTAATTTATAATTAAATGTTAATATTCCAGTAATAATTTCTTGTTTATAATCATTCTTCACAAAAATTATTGCAAGTAAAAATAACGCAATTTCAAATTTCCCACCAACAACTGATAATAGCCCCTTAACTTCGTATCAGAAGTACAGCTACGGAATTTTTAATCTGGTCAAATTGCTTACGCCCGCATAGTTAAAGTGAGAGAGTAAATACATATACAGGGTGGTTAGATTTTCAGTGTCCAGCCTATATCAGCTTTATTATCAAAAATGAAAAAAAAATGTTCTTTATCTCGAAATGGTCTATCATATTGCATCATTAGTAATCTTTCATAGCTTACTAATTTTTAGCAGCGATAATCAACTTTAATTTTTTTAACGGAACACCCTGTATATTTTTGTAAAAATGAATCATCATTAAATTCTGTTTATCATGATACGTCACAAGTTTGCATATGTGTAGCATTTGTCTAGGGAAACGAAATAATAAGTAAAAGTATGGAAAACTAAAAATTGCTTTTTCTAATATAAATAAAAAAAAAAGTAGTAATAGTAAGTAGTGTAACAATTGTTCAAATTGTTCACTATTACATTCTAAACATTTGTAGGCTCGCGTAATTATGTTCCTCCTGGCATTTTGCAGCAATTTAGGTGTAATTAACAAGCAAGCTGCGGTAATTTTATTCTTCAATTCCTGAGGAGTATCATAAACTTGGTTTTTCAAAAAAAACCCATACAAACAAATCAAGAATTGATAAATCAAGCGATCTGGCAGGCCAGAAAATTGGTCCTCTGTTGCCGATACAGTTTTGACCAAATTCATTTTGTAGATAATTTGTTACTGCAGCTCCATTATGAGGTGGGGCACCGTCATGTTGGGACCATAACTTTTGTCTTGAAGCTAATGGGAGATTGTCTATGTAGTCTTCAAATTCAGTTTGTAAAAATAATATGAGTCAAAGTTCCATCGTAAAAATATGGCCCCAAAATTTCATTGTCGACTATCCCTATTCACACATTAATTGAAAATCGCACTTGCGCACGAGTTTCAACAATATCGCGAGGGTTTACATTGTCCCAGTAATGCGTATTCTTTTTGTTAAAAATACCATTTCTGTGAAAATTAGATTCATTTGTCCAAATGATATTATTTAAATATTGTCTTCCCGCATTCACGAGCCATTCACAAAATATTATTCTATTGTTGGGATCATTAGCATGTAATGTTTGGACTAAATATATTTTAAAAGGCTTTAGTTTGTGCAATTTTAAAATATTCATCATTTCGTGTCTTGGAATATTCAAGTAAACCCCGGCTTGTCTTGTAGAAGTTTTTGGATTGGCTCTAAAGAAAGCTAAAATAACAACTTCATTACCGTGGTTGTTTGCTCGTCCATTTTGAATATTATTTATATGCGTTGAAAAGGTATCAGTTAACCGCAGAGAATGTTCTAAATTTTGAAAAGTATCTCACGTAAATACTTTGTCTTCTGTCAGGATGTAAATTTTGATATAAGATAACAGCCTGACGTTTGTTGTTGTTTGATCTGTGAAAACAGCACAGCATATCAACTTGTTCACTGTTGAAGCTCATGTTAAGTTTTCTTATACAAAACAACACTAACGTTTTCTTAGTTAAATAGGAACCGCAATACCTTTATCACTATCAAACAATTCTAATTGATTTACCTATGTCAAATATTTACAGGAATTAAATAGAATATCACAGTCGACTACTATAACTTTATTTTTCCCATTATTAGGCATAATGTAAAGGGAGTTCCTTACTTGTTATATATCGTTATAAAGAGAAATTTATTTAGAATCATATCCCGCTAAAAAAATACAGGGTGGTGCATTTAAAAAATTTAAGTTGATTATCGTCACTAAAAATCAGTAAGCTATGAAAGATTGCTGATGATGCAATATGATATGACCATCATCAGATAAAAAACATTTGCCTCTAATATTTTTTTGTATTTTTGATAATAAAGCTGATGTAGGCTGGACAATGAAAAACCAACCATCCTGTATACTCTCCCCACTTAACCCAGAGGTGTGCATTGATCGCACTAAGTGTAATTTACCAACCTCACAAGATTTTTACCTGCTTCTAGCGATCCATACACTTAGCATACATTAAAATATATGGATATTACAGACTTTACGAATTTAACTAGATGTAGTATCAAGCGAACGAACCGGTTCTTCCGTACTATAGTGTAACTTTTATGGTATAGTAGATATAAGTATATAAACAAATATTTCCAATATTGATATCACTTACTACTGTTCCCGCGTCTCTTGAAATGAATGAAATTACAATAAATGCACTGCAAATGCAAAATTATTTGTTGTAATATCATTATATAACTTTTATAACACTTGAGTTTAATACACAGGATCAAAAGATTAGTATGTAAAGAACAATCATTTTGACAGATTAGCATATTTACAGTTTTAAACAATATAAAAAATTTAATAAGTAACGAAGAATAAATTTTATTTATAAGTAATGAACATAACAAACATACTGTGTAGAATACCAAATAAATAATAATAAGTATTTTAAAAATAAAAACAATAATTATTCTAAATAAATATAATACATTTTTAATCTTTTGTAGTTTCCTTATAATAATCCCTCAACAGCTTATCTGTTCCTATTGCATATTGCAACCTGTATTTCGGGAACCATTGCAGATAAAGACTTCATATTTGACATCTCACTAGCTCAAATACGACCCATAAAATTAGCTCTCTAAAATTATGTCCACACATACAGAGCCGTCCAAAATTAACCTCCATTTCAACTAAGTTCACATCGATGAAAGTCACTTTTTTAAATTTAACACCCTATATATTATTGCATTTTTGAATGCACTTAGTAATTCTGTATAATTTATTATTAAACATATTAGCTTCAGTCTTTTACGGTTTTCGAGTTATAAATCCTTTCCTGGTGAAAGTACGACAAATACGCCCTTTTAATGTATTTAAAATATTAGACTCTTTGAATGATATAGTTTGATATAGTTTATATCTGTCAAGCAAAACAGCAAATGAAACATGTTACAGAAAAGAAACGACATTTTAGAGTTACTTTATAAGCATGGAGAATGTAGTAGAATTGTGAATAGTACATGTCAAGAATTGAACGACAGATATCCAAATTTATGCAAAATGATCTAAAAAACATCAATTCAAAAACCTAAAAAGAGTGTTAAACAAAAAAGCATTGGAAAGGAATAAGATAAATATGTTTTCTATAGTCGTCATCCTGATGTGATCATATCTGATCATGGGACACGCTAAGACCTACTCTTGGGCCAAACCAAGGTGCCTGAAATGTGCAACAGAACATCACTCGCATGAATGCATTAAAGAAAGGGTACTACCAGCCAAATGTGCAAGCTGGGAAGGCGATCACCCTGCTAGCTCCACTGATTGCCCAACATACGTAGAATAAAATAGCAACCTGAAAGAAAAACCTACTAAGAAAGAAGCCTCCGCCACAACAAAACAGGTTCTTGCCAGCCCCTATCCCCAAATCAAGCCCCTGGAGCTCATCGAATAGGGCTCCCAACACCCTCTCCTCTCCCCTCCAGAAATCCCTGCAAGACTCATGCGCTACACAAGCAACTAGAACAGAATCCTAGCTTCCCAAACCTCCTCGATGCTAGAAGAATCGGAGCAGCCCTTGAAAGACTCGCTCACACACATGGGAGCCCTCAAGAAACACACAGAAGCCGTCTACCATAATGCTCCGTAATCCAATATCAAAGAACATAAATATCCTTCACTGGAACATCGACGGATACCGCACTAAAATTGAAGAAGACTTACTGCTAGCATCCCATAACATTCACATAGCAATACTCAATAATACGAGGCTAAACGAACAACTTTACCTTAACACAAAAACTACAGGGTGATCAGAAATGACGGCAATAACAACCAAAGCGGAGTACTAATATTAATACGCAAAGACGTTCCATGCGCGGTCGCAAGCAAAACAAACTCAGAGAGACAGCAAACCATTACCATTCATCTGAATGACAAAACATTCATAACGGCGATCTATAACAGCCCGAGGCATAGTAGGTATAATAACTGCTAACTACAATGGACCTTACAGGAAGCAACGGCACCGAACGAGAAGAACCGCTATTAGACTTCGCAACTACAAACTGGGCCGCCTTCAGGGATCATATCCATGTCAAACTGAAACATATACACGACCTCCTATCCACCGCCCTCATTGACAATACCCTTTCCCAACTAACCCCCATTCTCTCCGATACTACCAGGAAATACACAAGGCTCACTAAACCCCATCAATTCAAACAATCCTGCATCCCTCCCCACATAGAGGACCTGATAATCGCCAGATCGCTCAAAAAGAGACACTACAACGAATAGTACGTCGCAGCAGACAAAGCCATCACCAACCAACTAACGGCAAAAATAAGATGATAAAGCACAAAACAAACATGTGTGCAGCAACAGTCCAAAAAACCAAAAGAAAGCGCCAAACTTTGCAAAAGTACCAGAGAACTAACCAGGAAAAGAGAGATAATACATCAGCTCTACACAGATAACGGTATTAAGTGCACAGCTAAAGAAGTAGCAGAAGAACTCGCCAACACCTTCCATCAACATCATAAACTCCCAAGACCCGACCTCGCCGCACCAAATGAAGTAGAAGCTTCCCTAATGATCCCCTCCCAAACCCACATACCCCCACAGAAGTCGTCCCCTTCCTTTTTTATAATAATAATAATAATATATATTTCGTTGCATATATACATATAAAAATATATATAAAAGTGTACAAACAACAATAAATGAGCCATAATATCAGCTATACTATATACATACAAATTTACAGACATATTAAAACTTACATTAATTGCACACACCAATTAAGTGCTCTCTTAAAATTTTAACTCAAAAAACTCCTGAATGTTATACAGAGGTTTTTGGATCAAAGAATTCTTTAGAGTGTGTTTGTACCTGAGAAATGATAGCGCTTTTATAGAATATGGTAAGTGATTATAAATCTTTATGCACTGATGTAAGACATTTCTTTGAATTTTACTTAAGTGAGTCGCTGGGGACTCTAGAAAACCATGTGTGGTACCTCTGGTGTTATGATTGTGTATAAGTTCATAGCGCTTAAACACATCTCTGTAATTACATTTAACAAACAGTGCGCATTCCAAGACAAAAATAGCAGGAAGTGTTAGTAACTTACAGTTTTTAACCTTACCCCTCCAAAACAGATAAAAGGAATTTTGGCAAAACAAAAAATCAGAAAAGCACCAGGTAAGGCTGAGATATTCAACATCGTTGCGAAAAACCACCCACAAAAAAGGCCGTAGAGCTAACACAAATCATCAACAGCACAATAAAAATCGGACACTTCTCTACCCCCTGGAAATCCGCCATAATAATCCCAGTCCCTAAACCTGCAAAACCAAAACACCTCCATTCTACAGACCTATATCCCCATTATCGAGTCTTTCCAAAAGTTGCCGAAAAAGTGATCTTAGAAAACTTCAATGAACGCTACGAACAACACCTAATCCTAGCAGACCAGCAGCTGGGCTTCAGAACTGGAACTAGTACAGCGCATGCCACAACCAAACTAGTCACAGACTTAGCAAAAGGCTTCAACAGGAAGCATCATACAGCCATGTCTTGGACAACGAACAAGCGTTTGACAAAGTGTGGCATGACTCTCTAATACATAAGCTGTAAATCACCGGAATGCCCCAGCCCATAGTCAGATGGACACAAATTTACCTAGCAGGAACGACATATGTATGCTAGGAATATCGGAAAACACCACTCAAACATCAAGCAGGCCAGCGCAGAAATTCTCCACCTGGAAACCCTCTACGACCGATTGTGAGCACCTGTGGATCCCCGACTTACGAACTAGTCAGATATGTTGCCAAACAGTACTTGGGATTGACAAGCAGTTTTATAAAGAACATTTTGTGGAGATTCTACATGAACATGAAGTAACCAGTGAAGACATACTAGTGAGCTTCGACGTGGAATCGCTCTTTACTAACGTTCCAGTGGAAGAAACCTTAGAACTCATCAGAAAACGGTTTATACTACAAGGACTACAAGAGGATATAATTGCCCTTACAAGACTATGTTTAAACACCACCTATTTTCTGTGGAATAGAGATTTCTACGAGCAGAAAGACAGCGCAGCCATGGGATCACCACTCTCACCAGTCATCGCTAATATTTTTATGGAAACCTTTGAAGAAGAAGCCATCAGCTCTAGCGACAAGAAATCGAAATGCTGGTACTGTTACGTGGACGACACAGTAGCTGAACACTACCACACCGGAAGCAGTCACGTAACCGACTACAATGACGTGAAGATACTAGCCAAAAGCAATCACTACTACCCACGGATAGTGAGAGAATCCCTGGAAATAATGAAGAACCCGAACAACTTCAACCGAGAAGACGGATACAGATTGAGTAAGGTATGGAAGTTAGCGCTAGAGAGCCCGAAGCAGCAAGGACCACCGAGCACGCACCCGAGATCATCTAACACGAATCGAGGAGAAGCATCGGATACGGATCAGAGAACAATAACGGACACGGTTCAGCGGACTGGAACGGATACGCATCACTGGAGCGGAGGAAATTACATAGGAAAGCTATAGGTATCCAATAATCAAAAGTACGAACGCAGACACCCCAACTTAAATCAAATTGTACACGACCATCACCAGACCGGGTATTTTGCACAACCTACCCGCTTGGCTAACAATGGCCAAATGCCACTGGGACAGACTGCAAATCATGCAAAAAAAAATGCTTGAGGATAGCATTAAGAGCCACTAGATACACCAGAACCAGAACACTGTACCTGCAAGCGGCCATCCCCGCAATCAAAGAATACGGTGTTGCCAAAGTGGAATTACTGCATTTTGTATTCTCGTATCTCGTGCTGACAATTTGCATATGTCAAAAATATTGATTGCGTTTCTTCATAAAATAAATCAAATTCAAACAATTTTAAATATTGTTTATCACTTCACTGTTATTAAGTATTACTGTCCTTTTGTGAGATATCAACACATTCAGAAATTTGAGGACTCGAACAAGGTTCGTTAGCTTCCACAACAGCACATACTTTGACCTCCTTTGCCATTCTTTCCCCAGTAAGTGGCCGTTTTTGTAGATGACGCTTGTTGTTACATTTTGAGCAGCCAATAATACAGCCCGTATTTTCAAATCGGTGAACAATATTTAAAATTGTTTAACAGGGACTGGTCAATTAAGGAAACAAAAGATGTAGCGCCCAATAACTTGATCTGCACTCGCAGATGAATAGTACCACTTAATAATGCTTATGCGTTCTTTCTTTGTGTAAATACTCATTATAGTAATTAAAATATTACAGCGAACTTCGTGGTAATAAAATATTTTTGACATATACAAATTGTCAGTATGTCACAGATATGAGCATAGATAAGAGAGTATATTTATATGGGAATCTAACATCCTACATACCGATCCATAACAGCGCCACTGCAGGTGTAGTATAGAAACAACATTTTAGGCGGCAATTTTAAAATAAATTTAGAGTCGTAATAATGTTTTCGGCGTATTGCACTTTTATGCACTCAATGTGTCTTGTTTATCTGTGGTGGCTGCTAGCTGAAGCACTTTCTTGCACTTAGTTAGTATGCACAGTTAGTATGTATGAAAATTACATACAAATGCAATCAGTGTATAAAAAAAATTACTGAAATGGACATCGCATATTCGGTAATTTTTATATACTTTAATCGGGTCCATATCAAGTAATTTTCTAATTTGGCACACAACACACAAATACCATATTTATAACACTTACCTACTTACTAATTATAACTGATTACAACAGAAAACTCAAATAATATAATCAAATAATAATATCATCAGATATGAACGCAATGATGACACCTGACAAGTCATATACATAGATAATATATACATTTCATTCTCTATAGATTGGACACTTCTAATAAAATTTTGTTGGCGTGTTTCTGCGCCATCTAGTGAAATGTGTTAAATTTAAAACAGACCATACTGGGGCACGAAAAGCTTGTTTATTATTGAAAATTGAATTTCTAACTTTTAAACTAAAAAACAAAACGCATTTATATAGTTTCTGAATATTGCCCTATATTTTCATTAAAAATATTTTTACAAAAATGTTATCTTCGTGGAACACGACGAAATAAAATTTTATTCCCTAACGCTTCTCGTGAAGTTTCAATTTGGATGATATATGTCACGTATACCTGCAATATCGAAACCGAAGGTTAGGTAATTTATAAAAATGATCTCAAAAGATATTCAAGTTTTAACAATCTCGGAAAGCCACTAAGGGGTACTATTAGAATCTAGGTCTAAACCATAACAGAATTTAATAACACATCTTGTATTTACCTATTAATTGGATGTTGTATACTGTACTCTCCTTGGCGAAGTATATTGTATCTGGTGCTATCGCCTTGAAGACATTAAACATTTCTTGTAGTGCTTCAATTTGTATGGGATAATGCGATATGAAAATAAAGTGTCACTGGTTTATGTCAAAACTAGTATGTCAGCTCTTGTCAATTTAATAGAAACGATAGTTTCATCCTTAAGCGGTATTTAACACTACTATTTAAGGTTTAAACTAAACCACGTCCAACATAATCCTTCATACATACATACATAATCAAAGATCTCTTATACCAGAAGGTGTCGAGGTGTAAAGTTCTCTTAATTTAGTTCCACAGATTCAAAAAATTCACGCCACTCTATCTATACTGTTTCTGGCTAGGGCCTTCGCCTCGTTCCATGTTTTTCCTCTTTTTTTCAGAAGTTCATCCGTACTGCACGTTTTTCTGGGTCGTCCTCTCCGATTTTTCCCGATTTTCGTTACCTCCCATATACCCGCTTCATCTGTCTAGTTTCATTCATTCTGATCAAGTGTCCCCACCATTACAGTTTCTTTTCTTCTACTTCAGTTCTTAATGATTTTGTTGTTAGCATATGTCTAAGGCGTCACTGGATTGTAGTCGTTTTGTTTGTCTTTCATCAAGTATCCAATTTTCTGCTCCATAGGTTAAGACTTGTAAGTATACTGCTTGATACACCGTCATTTTTGTTCTTGTTGTTATCTCTTTTTTATTCAAAAAGTTTTTGTAGAGTACATAATCCTTCAACTAATATTATATCTTCTCCAAGAATATCACAAAAATTACCATATTCTACTAATACTGATTTTAAAGACGCTTGTGACACAACATACAAAATCAGAATGACAATATAATGTCATAATGACACTCAATTTCGCGCTTTTCATATTTAAAATTTCAAAAAGCAATGCCAGCGACACCTGGTGAAATGTGTGAGTACCAAAACTTTGACGACAGTACACGGGACCTTCTGCCGTATCTATAGTACGTTAGTATTATATTATCTATGGTCATATAATAAAGCTGTACGTCAATCTGTGCAAAATGTCACCTAAATTCATTTTAAAATTGCCGCCTGAAATGTTGTTTCTATACTACACCTGCAGTGGCGCTGTTATGGATCGGTATGTAGTATATTAGATTCCCATCTAAATATACTCTATTATCTATGGATATGAGAATACAAAATGCAATAATTCGACTTTGACAACACCGTACATCTACCTCGTGCCACCATCTCCGTCATTCTAACACATACATATATTTCACCATCGCATGTGTTTATAATGCCTAGAATCTGAGTCGGTCAATGTGTATATGTAATGTCCACAATTGGTACGTTCCTCTCTAGCAAGGCACTTAACTTGCCCTTGTTTACGGGAGTTATATTGAGTCATGTTGTCCTGGAAGTCGTGGCATTTTCTTTGCTTTAATGGCACCCTACCACTATTCAAAGGGGTCAAAGTATCACTGTTCAAAGTAGAATCATTGATTGAAGGAATACATAAAGATACGCAGCCTAGTTAACAGAAATTTCAAATGCAAATTTGTTGTCAGTTGTCATTCTTCGGTCGTATGCCGGCAAATCGCAAACCTGATAATGCTGGAAATATACATCCCTTGTATCCGCAGGTATATACGTCTCCCTCTCTAAAACGATTGTTTGTTTCTGTCAGACGCACTGTTATTATGGTTCGATTTTTATGAATTCCTGAAATGTCAAGTAATTCTTTCAAGTAACTACGTTGAATGTGACTATATCACTCACATTTCTGTCAACCAATCACACAGTTGGAATTCCTTAGCAACAGCTAATGACATTCATTTTATAGCTAAAAACTCACGTGTGAATTTTAATAAGTACTGTCAAAACGGCTCATTTTCACTCACAATGCTCGCAATTACTACACATTATTATTTTTTTTGTTTCCTCTTCTTCTGAGTTACCAACCAAATATATGGCAAAATGAAGACAACTAAGAGAGTAAATTACGAAAATATCCGATAACTGCGGAACTAACTAACAGCAAACTACCCACATTGCAACAAATTTTGTTCGTGGTATAGTCTTTTTAAATGCAACACGTGACCAAGATTTTTCTTTGATAAAATTGATTTGGATAATTTGTTCGTGCTTGTTAATCTTAAATAATTTCACTCGCCCTTCGGGCTCGTGAAATTATTATCTCAACAAGCACTTACAAATTATTCAAATCAATTTTATCGGAAAATCTTGGTCATTTGTTATATTACTTATGATCATTACCCACATTTTATTGAGAGTAAAAAAAATATTGTTATAGTAAAAAAACACTGCATCATGTAATTAAAATCGAAAAATAGTGTAAGAAAATTTCAACATTAAGCATCACTTCTATACGACCTTATTACGGCTACATCCTATGGTTGCCTACATCCTATGTCACTTCAATTCGCATTTAAAAAGTTATATAGTGTGCATATGTACATAGTAGAACTCCGGGACAATCATCTCAACAAAAACTAGTATGCTCCTCAAATGTTATCCAAGCTTTGTGGTTTTCTTCATAAAGTTAGTTCAAAAGAGACAAATTCAGTGTATTTTGGAATTTTTATTTTTCTGATTTTTGAAAATAGGTCCGATACTTTTAAGTACCATCGGGCTATCAAATATAACATACAGTATAAAATTTTAAGCAAACTATGAAATGCAATAAAAAATTAAAGTGAAACATCGTGATACATGGCGAAAGAGTTTTTTTTTGTCATTGCAACAAAGGTGAACTTGACACATTTTGCACTTAGAATACGGCTTCGATTGAATTTTGTTCATGCTACAAACTTCACATCGGTCATCTCAGTAAAATATATCCAGTGACTTTCTCTACTGCTCAATCGAACATCAGCAGAAACAGAATATGATGTGCCGCGTCTTTTTTTTGGAACAACTGGATTGTGGTAATTGTAAACTCCGCTTTCTTCCGGTTTCACACTGTTGTTGAGCAATTAATCCCGAAGCCACTTCTCTTCTATACTCTAACTGACTTTCTTTCTCTCTTATATTAGTAATTATAATATAAGAGTTTACAAAAGTGATATACATCAAAGTCCAAAACAACCGGTGCCACCATTTTATAAACTGGCGATCTAATCCGTAAACAACTCTCGAAGGATCTGCATGGTCCACGCCCCCTATAAATTGATTATAGTCTTCGACAATACAAGGTGCAGTCACATCTAATTTTGTTCCGTCTTTTTGTCGTCTAGAAACAGTAATTTCTTCGGTACGTGGTAATTACTTGCCAAATATACGATTTTATAGTCCTTCCATTCCAAATGCCTAAGATTCGAAAATTTATAATCCCAGTCGCCTGTTTGCATATCCCTATCAGGTTTTAGATCTTTGCGTAGCCTTTTTTAATAGCAATAATTGTGCCACAAGCTAATGTGTAATATAGTTATCAAAGAAAATTATTCTCCTTTTCCCCCATTCTTTTTCTGTAAGATATAATACAACTCTTTCTCCTAGTAAATAATTTCTGAATTTATCTTCTATCTCCGAGTTTTTAGTTTTTTTCTTCTAACTTCAATTTTTTTAATATATTCACCTTGATCTGAAAGACTCCAGATCTGGTAACCCCTTTTGATAAGTTTCGGTGAATTATACTGCTTTAGCAAAATGTTACAAATCATAATTAACCTGAAAACGTATGCTTCACAAATTTATTTCAAAATACTCGATTCAGTGAGCTGTAGATAAAAATCGGTAACATCCACACCACACCATTCGAGTAATTAATTCGGAAATCAACGGAATGGTATCATATTGATAACGAGGACCGATAAGTCCTCGAAATACATTGAAAATCCTTACTTGAGTAAGTTTTTACCTTTTCTTTACTAAAATTAAAATTATTTGATGTAACAATGAGACATTGTATGTTTTGTATCTTCGCAACAGACATTTATAGTAACATTTATTATTACATTAGTTATTAATTTTAATAATATTTACCTGAAAACTATGCAGAATGGGAAGATTTCAAATAAAATTGAAGCACTGATAGGTAGATATTTCTCCTCTGTTGTCATGGCTAATGATGTTAGCGTGAAAGCTCGGTTGTCGAAAGTTAGTTGAAAGGTTGTATGTATCATATCAAAAAGAAACTCTTCTTCTACCAATTCTATCTTCATTTCCTTATGGTAGAAATATCGAGCTACCTAAAAGTTACAGAGTGTAGCATTCTCATAAATAAGAACCAGCGAATTTTAATTTTTGCCTTACTGCAGCAACTCACACAGTTACCATCTGATGTTATCTATATAATAATTTGTGGCATAACCCTCTCAATTTCCATTGTTAGTATGTGAGTTAATTATTCTGTATAATCATGAAATAGTAGCTCTATGTTCAGACTCAATACTTTCCTTATGAGAATAGAGAGTGACGCACACGAACAAACATGTTGGCACTGGTCGCGTATCTTATCCTATACAAAACTTAAGAGAAATCTGTAAATAATACAGAAAGGTATCAAAGGATGAATATATGTATACCCACGAGCTAACCATATTTCTCACAAACCTGATCCTAACGAAATATTCAACTTTGAAAATAGTATGTTGATGCAACTTATGTATCGTATATGCGTATAACACACCAACTAAACTACTGATTGTTAAAGATTACAGGACACTCCACTACCTAGAAACTTAGAAACAAAACGTAAGTGAGCAAACGTTGCGCAAAAGGTTCTGAAACTCTGTAGAGCGTCAATACTTCCGACCTACCTGGTGGGAGATGGAACTCCGAAGGCGGGATAACCCAATGGAGATGAACGATATTAATTTAGCAGAGCCACTGATTAGATAGATAGACGCTGTTGGTCTATATCTACAGACTATCTCAAGTTACGACTTTATAAATATAAAAGAAAGAAAATAAAATAAAACAGTAACCGGGATAACCATAATTATCTAAATACGAGTATTAGAAATTAAAAATCAGTTACGTATGTTAATATTTTATAGGGAAAATATATATGATAAAATTGTAGTATATTAGTATGGCTTGTTTGCGTGTTACTCGACTTAACAAGAGATAAAGAAAAGGTAAGACATTTGACCTGTAGATTTAAAACACCAAATACGGAGAGTCCACAGAGAACTATCATGAGCCCCAGTCCACGTGTAAATCTCTCTATGATCAGGGTCGGTCAACAGAGATTATTTCGGACCTGTTACTGTTATGTATTATTACCTATGTCTGTTGTATGTATGGTGACATGTATGTGACATTAACTAGTATGTAATATAAAACTATCAAAGAAGCCATCTTGACAGATATAGTGAGGGGAATGAAACCTCATGTCAGTATCTAGAATGTTCCTAATGTATTGTCAAGTTTTGTATGCCGTTAATAGCGGCTAAATAATATAATAACCGTAAAGTTCGAATAAGTGGTTATCGTTATTTATAAAGCACAACAGTTACGAGATGAACTTCACGTGTGGATGAAGTTGTGCTATCTCATTAAGTACCAGAACACCTCAAAACGGAAGATACGATAATTCGTAAGCCAATTCGATAAGTATTTCTTAATTCATGAGCGAAAAATCCACTAAATGTGAAAGTCGAGACACTGACAAAACCATGACCATAAACGGCAGTCTGGTCAAAAGTGAAACAGAACACGAGATAAACCTAGTGAAAGATAGACCGGAACATAAAAAATACACTACGTAGACGCAGTCCCGCCGTTAGGAGGGGGATGAAGGGAGAGGGGAGAGGCAGAGGGGACAAAATCCTCGGGGTCCGGGCTTCCGGGGGCCCCAATTAAAATAAGTGTTGATCAAGAAATGTATACAAATGTGTACAAATTTGTTGAACAAATAAATACATGCAAGTAAAAAATAGTTCAAGTTCTGTTAGTGTTATTATGAACATTACTTAAGTCTTAAGAATTATTATTAAATAAGTTTGTAAGTAAGTTTGTTTTATTTAATGGAAAATAATAAACTGTTGTTATTATAATGCAGTTCTAAGTTTTGTTATCATAAAACCTTAATCCATATAATTAATACTATTGACAAAAATAAAACACATTAAATAGTGGAGAAACGATGAAAATTTAGGGATAACTACAACTGGAAGTTGGCTACAATAATGGAGACTACGGCATCTATCGAGAGAAAAGTTGACCCAGCTTCCAAACAAAACAGCTGATAGATCAAACCTAAAACAAATCATAATGTGAAGATTAACGACAAAAGAAAAGTTATTTTAAACAAAACTACCGACAAAAGTCAAGTTAAAATAATTTTACAGGTATACAAGAAGAAGCTCGAGTTAGGGATTCAATAACAATGACAGCTCGGAAAGGAGTATAATAACCGAAAAAGAAATTGTAAACGAAAAACGAATTATAGAAATGCTGAAGAAACCGGGAAGAAATATATAGTAAGCTGGCGTAGTAAATAATATGCTATATAAAGATGAGTACCGAAGCCAAAAACCTATTTATCGAGACTGCACAAGTAAATTTAATTTATACGTAACATGATATTGTCCCCAAAATACACTCGAACTCTACATGAATATGATTTTCTCTAAAATAATTGAAAATTATATAATTACTATATTATAATTTTGCCATCTTTTTCCACTTGCTGCTTATGTCTGCCAAATAATGGGACATTTTATCGTGGCCTTAGAAAATTTTAGCATATCTACATTATTTGAATTTTATTTTACAGATGTATTTCGTTTCGAGAATTGTACGACTAAGATGACTTGATGAATTTACAAATTCAATTTAATGAACCTTATGTTATCATTTCCGTATACAGTACTTATCTTGCACCTATGGTCGGGGCTCGACTTAATCACGAACAGAATTGGCTCGATAACTTAAAAACCATGGCAATTAGAATAGTGCCCTCTGAGACTTTTTTGGAGAAGATTTCATGCTTTACAAAAAAACTCCTAAAAGTTTTTTGATATCTTCTGTTGTTAAGCCTACGTTTACAAAGAAAGGGACAATTAAGTTTATTTTGGCGATATTTTCCCTTTTTTTGCGAATCCAGCATTAACCGTACAAGATATCAAGAAAACTTGTAAGACTTTTTTTGTACAGCATGAAATCTTCTACAAAATGTCGAGAAGAGCACTATTCTAGTTTTTATGGTTTTCAAGTTCTCGAGCTAATTTTGTTCGTGATTAAGCCAAGTACGGACATTGCAGATTGCTATCATTGGATGACAACATGCAGTTAGCTACCTATTTTGCTTGGGTCGCACTCTTTTTTGTCTAGGATATACCCTCTTAAAAAGTGACGATCTTCTGTTCCAGAGCGTTCCAAAATAGTGTCATTTACATAATAATGACCAATGAATAGACGTCTTGTCGCGCTTTTTTAGATTCGTTCTAGCTCTTGCACTCGAAGAAATATAGTGAGTGTCACCTTCTATAGAGTACTAGTATTGATAAGCCACGTCTTCTACTTCAACTATTTCCAGTGAAGTATACATAACATACCCATATCCGCTAAAAACTGGTTGGCAAACTAGTTTATCTCGCCACGATCTCGATTTATCTATCCGCTTCTTGTACTTGTTTTGGTGTAAAACAAAAGTCTAGAACTCGCTTCCCATACATCGTATAGAGCGGACGACTATCATTAAGAGTTGGCGTTTACTTGGCGTTTGATGTTCCTACATTAGCCATAAGTCGGCTCAGCGTCGTTTTTACCTTAATACAGAAAGTCATCTTGCTATCCAGCCGCAATCTAAAGTACTTCACCGAGTTCTAGAAACAGCAGATACATACATATATCTGTATCTACTGTCATCTAGATAGTCTCGACGACCTCGGTTTTCTCTATTAGTAGAATAGACTGTATTCGTCTATGCATGTAATAATCCTTCTCAAGCTTTTCTAAATATTGACCTTGTCATGTGCTAACATTACTGCCATCTTTTGCGTATTCTATCAGACATCTATCTTGTGGAAACACATTTGAAGACTTTAATCGTCAGACATATTCGGTAGTCAAGGGCCACGATAAAGCTCTGTGGCGCAGTGTTGTCTTTATCCTGCATGGAGCGCTTGCAGTGTTTGTGTTGTTTAAATTTCTCATCGCTGAAATTTGCTGCGTGCTATCCTAAGTAAAAAGTTGTATTCAACTATTCTGTGAAACTTTTACGACAGTATCCGACTTCGTCGAGTTAAATCCCTTCCCCCTTCGAATTTTTCTATTGTTCTTTGCTTGCTATCTTTTTTACAAGCCTTTACCTGACTTTCTAGTAACTTGCCAGCTGTGTCCACCGTACATGGCGATCTGCATACTGAAATTGTGTTCAGGTCGCCGTTCCCCGTATCCTGGCATATCATCACTAGTTGCTGAACTTTCTATGCTCTGCTCCTTCTATTATATATAGGTTACCTATATGAGACTGACGTCATAATTTTTCAATCTGATGTAGAAAAGCTAAACCTAGATAGAATATAATAATTAATAATTTAACATGGAATATAAAACTCTTTATTTTTCAATATGGTTTATCGCGAATGCAGTAGTAATCTACTCCTTCAATTTATGCAACAAAATCGCTTTATATGCACTATTGACAGCTGTATTACGCTAAATGTAATGAGTAAAATACCTCCACAATTTCAGAATATTGTAACCATCATTTCGTTAATTGAACGACTTTCGCCTTTATCAGATGGATTTCATCAGCTCGGCACTATTCCACTGTTCCCTCTTTCATAAAACAAAACCATTATTTATTTAATTTTCTAGAGAGAATAGACTCCAAAATTGAGTTTGAGTTGACTCCACACATGTTTAAAAACAAAACATGCTCATTCTACCGTTGCCAACATTAGAAAACAAAAAGAAGATGAGGTGCCCTTTTACACACTAACCTTATGCATACCCAAATGATTATGCAAATACAAAAGATTATAAATGAATTATGTAGAAACCCCACTATACATTGGCACTAAGGGAGCCATTGTAACACGAATACAACTAAAATTCACTGAATTTTACTGATAACTTAGGAAAAAGATAAGCTAGCAAATCGAATTAAACATCCATTTTGAGGAGATGTCGTGCTACGAATACTGTACGCGAGGTAGCCAGAAACAGATATCTTACTTCTTTATGTCGACAGTTGCGCGAGAAGTTTGGTATGTGATACTTGTCATGATGTATCTATTTTTATGTATAGCCTAAACCGATTCTGCCATCACCACTCAGCAAGAAGTAAAACAATCTGACGACATTCTATACCACTTTGTAATATTATAGATTGCAAGTTTTAATTTACGCATGCCAGGTAAGAATCTTCTATTGTGAGACAAATACAATGAGCGGTACTTGTAACACATGAGTATGAGATTAATTTTCTTATACTAATCTTGAAAAATTCATTTTATTTAAACAGGCCCTTGTCTATCTAAGCATGGGATTTAATTAAAATTGTTACACATATGTAGATATAGAAAATTAAACTAGAGTGCGTAATGGAAACAATAATTTGTTCTCAAGTAATGATAAAAATCAAGACAGATTCTGCAATTAATATTTCAAGTTGTAACTATAAACGTTGATTGAAGGAATACATAAAGATGCGCAACCTATGACAGTTGACAGAAATCTCAGATCCCTTAAATGCAAATCTCCATTTAAGGGATCTGAGATTTCTGTCAACTGTCATAGGTTGCGCATCTTTATGTATTCCTTCAATCAACGCTATAAAGGAATAGAAAAAGTACCTCCTTAATTTGTCCCATTGTGTAGTATACAAAGCCCTTTCGTTTGCTTCTGTAATGTAGTGTCAATCCTTGGCTTGTTTCATTTTCACATATAAAACTTGGAGCTTTCATACGAGGATATGAGAATTTTAAATACTCATGCAAGTTATCCAAACCATTCAGAAAATCGCGCATGTGTCTTCCTAATACAAGTAAGACACGATCATAACCATATGGTCTGACGAAACTAACAAAAAATACACCCATTTGATAAAAGAATTCCCTTTCTGTTATGTTCAAAACCTAAAAAAATAAAGTAGCATATAAAAAATACATTAATGTAATGGCATTAAGTTACTTATACAAAATATGTAAGTACATGTTCCTATAAAACTGCTATGTATGAAGTATGAAAAGAGTATCCACTATTACATCAGCATAATGTCTATTATTATTAAATAAACATAATATAAATAATATATATTGATATATCTAACAGAAAAGTTATATATGAAAAGTTAGTAGTAAAAAAGTACCTATAAGTTTCTCAAAAACGATATGTATATACCTATCTATACTGTGGTGGTGGTTCACTAGCTATATGTACCGTAAAACTAGGTGACTTTGTGACACCCAGGCGACTTTATGACAGCACCACACTCCTTTGAAAAAGTCACTCTTACATCTCTGTTTATTATGTTATTGTAGCAACCTCTCGCACACGCATCGGTAAACGGTTGAAGCAGTGTCACGTGTTATGTCTCGCGGTCGTTCTGCGATTTTTTTACAACACACATATTTTTTAAGGTAAATAAGCAATTATTACTTTATCAGAAAGTTGCAATACTTTTTCTTGTGTAACTTGAACCATTTGTTTTATATATGTATTTTTGCATATGATAGTGTTATAGTATGATCTATTCAGAAGCAGTAAGTGCCATCACCTCTTTGTTCTTCTTAAAAATAAAGTAGGTACTTATCCTCTACGAAATGAAATGTCAACAAATATCGAGGTGAGATTGTCACACTTTTTGGTACTAATAGGGGTGACATTTTTAAAAAATGCCGTGGAAGTATAAAGGGCTACCAGGGAGCCGCCCCTACAAAAACTATACATCTGAATCATTAGAAAAAGCTTTAAGTGAAATTAGAAAAAAAGTAACCCTCCGAGAAGCGCAAACAAAGAAAGATACTTAGAAGTAATAAAGATCTGTCCTATGTGCTTCATAATTTAGATTTTCCTTAGGTATGGAATACATCGCAATACTTTGTATTTAAAACGTAATTTACGTTGTTTTCTTACATTTTCTATAAATAAATTGTGCCAAAACGATAATTTTTATTATTTGGGTTGACTGTGTGACATATTGATAATTCAGTTAGGAGGTGATTTTGTGACAAATTTGGAGCTTGGCATACATTTCCAAAATCTCCTCACAGAAAGGTGACATTGTGTTCTAGTGAAACCCCAATGCTGTCACAAAGTCGGCCCGAGCGATGGGCTTAATGTGTGACAAGTAAGTATACATCAAAATTCTGGCGAAACTGCTATTGTTTTTTGTTTCAGATCGTTATTGTTTAGTAGCTAAATGATGTGACTACTTCATACTATTTACTCGACCTCCCAGCTATAAAACTAGAACTGTAAATAGTGTTAAATCTGTTACAAAGTCACCTCGTTTTACGGTACCATAAATTTTATAGATAGCCAATAATACAACAATTAATTTTGAACAATTTCTTCTTCTTTTTTAATGATAACACTGCTTTTTTATTAACTTAAACTAGGTAACTTAGGTATAGAAAATGCTACAGCAAAATTGTAGAATATTTAATTCTCCGTTTTACTAATCAATAATATGTAGGGTGTTCCATTTGAATTAACGGAAATTTCTCATATTTTCTTTCGTCAAATTTGACATATTTTCTGCGTACCCCTCTATCAGGGGAAATGGAATACTCTGTTTAATAGGCACTATTTCAGGTTTTTAAATCTTGAAAAATCCAGATATGAAATAAAAAATATTCAATTATTTCTATTATGAACCAAGAACTTCCGCGCACTAGATGGGCAGCGTGTATGTAGGTAAGTTCTAATTGTTAGAGCTTACTCTCCATATATAGTATAATATGCAAGTATCCCGTGTCTTTTTATTAAAATTTTAGCTTTGTAAATTAGATTCAATTTCATGGATAAAGATCCGATAGATGGTAGGTCTATTCCGTTAAGTTATAGAGTTACAGCGTAATTTAGATGTTTCTTACACACATTGGATTACATGAGGCAGATAAAAACATTTTGGCATTATTTGGTTAAAGCGCATTATAACTGCATTACCTCATCTTACTCTCCTAAGTTTCTATTTCTAAGAATACAACAAGCATAATATTCAGAAATTGCTAATAACCACGGTAAATTAGTACATCGTATACAACTGTGCTAGAAACATGTTCATACCAGTCTCATGTAATTCATTGCGTTTGTTTTAAGAAAAATCAAGATAACGCTGCGACTAAAAGGAATACACCTACAACCGTATATGATGCTCAATTTAGTAAAATAAGAGAAAATAAGTAAAAACAAAATAATTTTTGAAACACTTGAAAGAATTATAACAATCTTGATGAGATCGCGCAACTCTAGTAATTAGTTACACTAAATATATTTAATATATCTATATCTATATTTAATATTTCTAGTTAAATCTAACTTAGTATATTACCTCAATAGCTTTTGCACCAAGTTTTGGAATTATATTTTCGCCATATACTTGATGTGTACTGAAGCTTGTTTGCTGTATGCCTATATCTGTTCGTATTTTGTCCCATTTATCATTTCCATATGTGTCTTTTATATATTGTACCATATTTTCTATTATTAAACCGTACATTGTACTGCAATTATATCTGAAAAAGATGCATAAATATAGTGTTTATATAATTGTAAGTATGTTTAGGAGTGATAACTTTGAACCAGCATTAGAAATCACTGCACCAAAAGTATATCGGTACTAGTAATAAAGTTTAAATCAAACAACAAAAATATCTGAGCCGAGTAAAGTTTTTCAAGAAGAGTTAAAATCAGAATACAGAGAGGAAACCGAGAAGAAAGTCAGTATTGGAGTTCGTAAAATGAAAGAAAAAGACCAAAACAAAATTAGGAATCGTCATTTAAAGAAAACGAGAAACCTAGAATAAAGCTAAGGAACTAGCAAGCAATGGAGAAACTTTATACAAAGACACAACTACAAGTTTTATAACTCAACATTGCCGCTTGCTTTTGACCTTTTCCCATTTCTGTTAGACTTTTGTTGCGATTTTGTTTTTATATACATATGTATCAAGTTATATTTGATAGATAGAGGAAGATAATTAAAATCAAAAATGCACATTCAAATCAAGTTATATGATGCAGAAAAATTAGTTAAGAAAACTTATATGTACTAATTTTACATATTGTCGTCGTATTATCTAAAATCATGTAAATGATTTTTAAATTTTTTAAATGGTTGCCAAACATTGCGACCACCCTTATACATTCGCACAATGCGCAGGTTTCCTATTATTTAAGTATAATAAATTAGATGACGAAGTCCTGAAAAGTTTTACTCTGAAGTAAATGTGAAGGAAAATACAATTATAATATTTCAATTCAGTATTGGGAGAACTTATACACTGGGAAACAGCTTTTTAAAAAGATAATTTGAATCGATATTAGTTTTAACACAAAATATTGCGATATTTTAAAGATTTGAATTTTAGGAAGCAGAAAATCGTTAAGTTAAGTAAGTAATGTTTTGTTCAGTGGAATTAATGAAATACATCTTATTTAATGTAGAAATTACATGCATCCGTCAGGAAGACCTTGTAGCAAATGTTTTAATGTTTCTTAAGTAATATGTGTTTCTATTTTTATGGAATGGTACTACCTATAAGACCTACTTCTAGAGGCAGTACTAACACGATCTAGATTGTGCATACGAATGAACACATTACATAGTATTCTTTGAACAGCCTTTTAACTAATATCTTAGTGCGAGATTTTTCGTGTACTAATATGTGGATTGTTCATAACTGATTTAGATTTAGATATAAGGGTGATATTGCACCGCGACCGTCGGTCTATTGTGCGCCCTTACATGAGGTGTAAGATGCCGGGTTTTGTCCGCAGTCACAGCTCCCCATCCAGCCTGAGAGCTGTAGCAGATGTGATGGTTTCAGAGAGGGTATTTCTTTCTCGTCTATAACGCCTTTGCCAAGATAGTTGGCGCGAATTTCTTCAATTGCTGTGCAGTTGGATATCAGGTGTTTCGGACTTTCATCTTCCGCCCCGCAAAACCTGCAGTCGCTATTTTGTTTCAGACCTATCCTCTTCATGTATTCCCCAAGGTGACAATGCCCTGTAAGGAAACCTGCGAGAATGCGTAATCTGTTCCTGTTTAGTTCTAGCATGGTTTTTGCTTTCTGCTTGTTGAAATTTCCAAGGAATACGACGTCCTCTTCCCTGTCTTTAAGTTCTTCCTTATATGTACTCATCCCTATTCCACAGAATGGTTCCGGTCCCACAAACGAAGTTGTGGCGGACTCCTTTGCTAATAGATTAGCTTTCTCATTGCCGCTGATTCCAGTGTGTCCTGGTACACAGCATAATGCAATTTTGTTTAAGCAGCTCATCCGCCACCAGGCTCCACATCAAAGGCGAGCAAACGCCGCCTTGAGGTGTTCCACGTGTAGTTCTGGTCTTCGTAGTGTGTTGGCCTACCGTTGTCTCAGCTGTCCTTGTGGAGAGCACCTCGCTTATCCATTTAGTTACTGTTTTGCTCACCCCCCTTGTCTGCAGTGCTCGTCTGATCGCATCATGCGACGTATTATCAAACGCACCTGATATATCTAGGAAGGCACAGATAGCTGTTTCTTTTTCATTCAGGGTTTTCTGAATGATCCTTGTTAGCTCTTCTAGGGCAGTCTCTGTCGATCTGCCTGCTCTATATGCGTGCTGACTTGTGTGAAGTGGAGCTTTCTCCATAACCTCCATTCTTATATAGTTATCTATTACTTTTTCCATTGCTTTCAATAGAAAAGATGTCAGGCATACAGTCTAAAGGATTTGGGATCACTCCCATCTTCCTTCCCTATTTCTGGTATGAATGTGACTTTAGCCCTTCTCCAGTTTTCGGGGACATATCCCAACGCTAGGCTGCTTCTCGTTATGTTTACGAGATGCTGTAGTACCTCTTCCTGTTCATAACTGAAGGAATGTATGTAAAAATGTTAAGAAGTGCAAATCGATTAGTGGAAGAATGGCTACAACGTTGTTTGATCTTTTTGGTGGACATTTTGAACATTTATTGTGAAATCCGTTATATCCAGAACATTTGGCTTGAATAATTAAATATTAATTACCGGTATAAGTTTAACATTTTGTAGTTGTGTTGTATTTAATAAGTTTATTTCAATATATGATTTAATGGCCTTTTATTGTCGTGTTTTCATGGCTAATTTGATATCTTAACAATTATTTTGAAAAAGTTCACCTTGCATTAAAAAATATTAAATATCTCAGAAATTAACGATTTTAGGCGTAGGGAGTGGTTATTAAAAATGAAAGTGCATACAGTGTCCTTACTTTTCTTAATATAAAATACAGGGTGTTCCATTTAAATAAGATAATGTATTTGAATCGCCCTGTACACAGTTTTCGCAATATTGGCAAAATATCACTTTGCTATGAAACTTTAGCAATATAAAAAAGTCATTGCAGTACAAAAAAAAAATCAAGTTGTTTCGTATGGAATACACAGGACGTTGAACACGCAATGATTTTCAGACAAAATTGATCATAACTTCTGAAATACTCGGTATAACTCAATGAAATCTTATATCGAAGGAATGAGGAAGATATGCTAAATTTGAAATAATATGTAGGGTGTTCCGTTTAAGAAAATGTATGTTTGGTTCACCCTGGCAATATGAAACACCCTGTACATACGAAAATAATTTTAAAATATGTAGCTTAAGACTATCTATGATTTTTATATATAACATTTTGTGATATCTTTAATAGTTAGAGGGGAAGTAACGGCTGTCACAACGTTAACTAAACGTAATTGAGATGATCGTGGAGCTAGTGGGGTTAGCAGCAGATATATTTAATATTAATGGATATATTGAGCTTTGACGCACTAATGCCCCACCTGCCTGTATGTATATGTACATATATATATAGGGAAAAAGAAAATAAATCCAAAAATAGTTTGGGGAATGCGGTCAGTTTTTTTCTAGACCGCACTGCCCAAACTATTTTTGGATTTATTTCCTTTTTCCCTAACTAGTCTTCAGTCGAGAAACTACCCTTACTATGTATATATGTACATTTGGATTGGTGACTATGGTATACTACCTATCACGTGAAAATATACATGGGCTAACATTTTAAACATGCTCAAAATTCAATTACAAAATCAGCTTCTATGATATATTCTACACAGGGGATCGCATTTTCACGTTGAAGAATGTCATGTGAATTTATAATTTAAATTTTCGCTGTTTCGGGATTCTTGATAAATATTTACAATTACCTGTATATGTCGTTAAGCAAAATATGTGGCGAATTTATACTTAATAATATTAATATAAACACGCTTTACATAAAACATGCACTTCAGCTTGCATAACAGTAATAAGTAGAGTGGACCAATTCGGAGCGAAAGCAGAGGCGTGACTAACGAATTGGTTCCCCCGTACCACATCGCACACACGATTACTTAGTTTGTTGTCCACGGTCATCGTGTGTGCACGTATAATAGTAGCAGTAAAGTGTATTACGCCTCTGCTTTCGCTCCGAATTGGTCCACTCTAGTAATAAGTTTATCTATAAATTTCTTTGTAGTAGGAAATTTTAATTAAATAATAAAATCCGAATATTACGCTAACAATTTATCGTTTATAATGATTTTTAACAAAAATTATCAGAAGCAAAAATGACTTTATCTGAAAGTTCTTACTAGGGCCCTAAAATAATATTTTTTGATATTGTAATATTCTTACTTTGTTTTAATATCCCTAGTAAATTTAATTTTGATACTGATACTTCTATATTAAAGCTAGTATATTCTCACTTGATGTAAATTTCCTATTAGAAATGTGTCGCGAATTTATTTTGATGAAGTTTTAATATACTATATCATATTTCCTTTCAACTAGACCTGGAAGTATTATTTTTGAATATTATATTACATCACAAGTATGTGCAATATGATTACTGAGCATACACGCATAGTAGAAGATGAACATACGCATTGTAAAAAGTAAAGTCTTAGCAATTACCAAAGTATTATACACATGTTAAGTTAATATTGTAAATTATGTATTACAACTTACCAATGTACGAAGAATTATATCAAATATCGCTGGTAACCGTTGTTTTCTTCGTGTCAGTATTGCGTGTGTAGGTACTCAAATATAGATTTGAAAGTATGAATTCATATTCCGTGTATTAATTAAATAAATTATGGCGTTGGTTAATATGATTGCCACAATACCACTACTATTGTTGTTGACATATTAATAGTTGCTTGGTACGAACTAAGTATCTTAACAAATACGTTTATGAATTAAATATGGAGACAACGTGGACATTATCACGTCTTGTTAATTTGTTTCAAACATGGAGTGACATTATTGTTATATATATAATATAGTATACGCACTTAATTATTAAATCACTACTTATGTAGGTATTTATTCATATAATAAAACCAAACATAGTTAAAAAAATTCCTATAATTAAATATATAATATTTAATTATCTTTTAATTCCTGATTTATTTCCACTTAGAGGTCAATAAAACAATAAATAATAAAATACCAATTTATTCCAATTTATTATTAGATTGCAAAGATTGTAATAAATGTTATATCGGACAATCCAAACAATATTTAAAGAAACGAATTTATAAACATCAATACACTGTTACACATAACGTCACCGCTGAAACTGCTTTATCTAAGCACTCTAAAGATAGACGACATAATTTTGATTCTCAAAACACTAAAATTTTAAAAAAGGAAAATAATTATAAAAAAAGATTAATTTATGAAATGATATACATTAAAAAAGATGAAAACGCGGTAAATTTTAGAACGGATATTGATAATTTAAGCGTTATTTATAATAATTTAATTCACGCCTAAATTTTATTAATTTTAAGCTCTTGACTAGGTTTTTTACCATGTTTTTCCCTAGTCCTTGAACAGAATTGTTAGAGCATGACCAAAAATAGATTGATATACGAATAATTCAAATCATTTCAATTTCTAATGTTGTATTAAATCGTTATTCCTTCATTATTACTTGTGAATATAATTAAAATTCGATATATCAATGAATTCTTTGTTTTTTAGATAATTTTGTTGATAGGCATGGCAATTTATATTTATATTATTAGTAATTTGACACATATTAAATGTCAATTTCTTCCACTGAAGAAGTTATTTAACGAAAACATATTATTATATGTTATGGAATAAATTGGTATTATTTATTTATTGTTTTATTGACCTCTAAGTGGAAATAAATCAGAAATTAAAAGATAAGTACATAAAGGTCAAGAAATACATATATTAATCAATATTTAATTATAGGAATTTATTATTATATTAGAAATTATCTTCTAGAACATGATTTCTAAATATTGTTGGAAGTTTGAAGAAGTTATTGCACATACAAATATCTTACTAAGTGAATTTATTCAATAGTGTTCGCTATGAATACGGGAGCTATGAACACCCGTTAAAAACTCAAGGTATCGACTAACAGTGTTTTAACAAAAAAAGATAAAAAACGAAAAATTAGAATATATTCAGTTATAATATCACAAATGCATAGAAAATAATCGATTTTATTTCCGAGTCACGAGATGTGTTCTGCGAAACACCACGAGAGCGTAGCTCGAGTGGTGTTTTAAGGATATACGTCAAGTGAAGAGGCTATATAATGGATTATTTTCGTTTGCTCGAGTGGTATGGGTTACGATTATATAAAGAATTAACTAACGAAATTCAAAATATCTGCTAATTGTTCGTCAGAAGTTTGAGCACAAAGTTTATAAAATTTCGCTGTTCACAAAATTCGGTGAACTGGTTCCAAACTGTTTCCATATTTATGTATGTGTTTTAACGGTATTTTGCGGAATCAAATCTTCAATTTCTTTATCTATTTCGGTCCCCGAGCTTATACCAAAGCGTTCCATGTCGAAAAAATTAAAGAAACATTATGAAAATTGCTGAATATATTTTTGACGTTTATCAACAAACTTCAAAACACTTGTTACCATGACAAAATTCATATTGTTGGAAGAAGCGAAACACCAAAACGGTTATATCACGTCATCAAGAGTATATTCACTTATCAACACATGGTAACTATGTAAAATTTGTAATTGCTATTGGCTAAATTTCAAATGAGTTATACCGGGTGTTAACCAGATCATGTATCAGCCCGCCATTTATTTATTAGTTAAAATAAAACTTTGAAATTCGGACCGTATATATGAGTAATGGGCTTCTTCAGGTGTACTCAGTTTTTCTATAGCACTTCCGGTGAAACCGGAAGTGCCGTTAATTTTGAATTTTTAAATACAATATGTATTATTTCTGTTCATATTCTGTTTCCTCTAAAAATGTGCTATCTAGTGCAGGTCAACTTTTAACATTTCTGTCAAAGATGGCGGTATCTGTTAATTTATCCATTAAAGTGAAACTGCTTCGCAGCAATTATCGAAATGTAACAACTATCAAAGTTAGCTTTGAAAACAATTAAGAAAGGTATTTTTCACATTTACACTCATTGGCGAAGGAAACATGTATTGCACGTTGAAATTACTAAAGAAAATAAGATTTTCTTTTTTTTTCATTTTCAAATGACAGGTACCTACTCGTTTTTTTTTAGATAGTAACACCTATTTTTTATTACAGTGCCATATTGGCATAATTTTTATCTTTCAAATGATATAAAATATGCTGTGGTTTAGTGGTAGACAGGTAGTACAAAATATAAAATGTTTTAAAAGTAATCTAATTCCAAAGCAACAGAACAATAAATTACATTTCAAATGAAAAAAACACAGTTTCTCTCGCCAATGCGTGTAAATGTGAAAAATACGTTTATTAATTGTCTTCAAAGCTAACTTTGATGGTTGTTACATTTCGACAATTGTTGCGAAGCATTTTCACTTTAATGGATAAATTTAACAGATACCGCCACCTTTGACAGATATGTCAAAAGTTGACCTGCACTATATGGCAAATTTGTAGAATAAACAGAATATGAACAGAAATAATACATGTTGTATTTAGAAATTCAACATTAACAACATTAATTTTGAATTTTGATAAAATTGAGTGCACCTGAAGAAGTAAAACTGAGTACACAGTCAACTTTCTTAATTTAAATAGCATGGTATATTTTTTATGAGTTTTTTGTATCGGGCATACAATTCTGCATCAAAACTTACTAAGGCACCCTATGTCAAAAATTAGCCGTTTTTGAGTTATTCAATTTTTTTCAAATATAGGCCCAATTGCAACGTTATGTTCAAAATTCTGTATTTCTGAAGGCATTACAGCTAAAGATCTCATATTTGGCATGTTACTAGCGAAATAGCATACATCAAATTTACGTCCTAAAATTTATCATAATTTATACAGTCGTCCAAAAAAGAAAGATGCTGGAAAACATAGTATTATATCTGATAGTTTTGCAACACCTACAAAAACGTATCTTCAAAATAAAGCGCAAAGTAAATTATTTAAGTTTAAATATTATAACTGCGGAAAAATGGGACACAAAAGGTCAGAATGTAGGAAGAACAAAAAACATTCAAAAAGAATACATTTGAAAAACAGAAATTAGGCTACGTAGCGATGGAAACAAAATCGGATGATGAAATTGAAAACTTTAGCTTCCCCGCAATTGAAAATAATCACTCTAATAATACGTTTAATTTTATTTTTGATTCAGGTGCTACGGAACATTTAGTTGCTGAGGAGAGTGATGTGGTAGACATAAAGACCTTGAGGGAACCTATAAAGATAAAAGTTGCTAAATCTGGTGAATATTTGACAGGTTATAAAACAGGTAATATTGAAACATGTACCTATGTAAATGATTGAGAACGCTTCATTACAATCAATGATGTATTAATAGTACCAGGTTTGCAATATAATCTTTTATCAGTTTTAAAATTAGAAATAAATTGCCACGAAATTACATTTAAAGATAGTCAAGGAATTATTTCTCAAAACGGCAAGATTATTGCAATTGCGAATCGTAAACAGAAATTATATGAACTAAATTTTATTAAATTTAATAAGACTGCGAATATAGGTGTAGCCAATGTCGCAGACGACAGATGTCTGCAGACAATAGTTAAAGGAATTGACAAAATTGAATCATTTACTAAACAATGTCAATATTGCATAGAAGAGATGCAAATATTCATAATTCTGCGAAAGGTTTTGAAAGCAGTGAAGGAAAGATGATGAATGAGAACGTAAATTCAAAAAATGATGTAAAAATAACCTTGGAACAGAAAGACGAGATCAACAAAATGAAAGAAGATTTCAGAAAACGAACCAAAAGAAAACCTGCTTGGCATAATGACTATGACATGTCTAATTTGGTAATAATAGCTTTAAATGCGCAAGCATATGTAGAAGATTTACCTCAAACATTTGAAGAATCTCAAAATAGACCTGATTGTGACCATTGGCTTAAGGCAGTACAAACTGAATTAAAAGCACACGAAGCAAATAAAACTTAGGCATTTGTAGATACATACATCGAAATGTCCAGCGGAAAGTATTTGGATTAAATCAATTTCAGAGGATATTGAAGATAAACCAGTACGGATTATAATATACGAAGATAATCAACCATACATAAAAGTAATATGCTAAAATTAAGATGCTAAACGAGAAATAGGACTGAAACATACCGAGGTTAAGTTGCATTTTGTGAAGGACCAAATTGAAAAGGAATGTGAAGAAATGTGAAATCAAATATATTCCATCGGAAAACCCAGTTGCAGGTATCCTAACAAAACCATCGAGATTTTGCAAATTAAGAGCTAAATTAGAGATCTTAATTTGAAGGGGGGTGTTATGCTTAATCAAGTTACACCGTTATTATTGTTTTTTAATCGTTCTTGATATAAAATGGCAATTGTAATGTAAAATATAATAATTACTGGCATTTTTGTTATATTGAAATATATTGAATTAAAGTCGTATCAAATAGCCTGCATAGTTTACTTAACAACAGATAATTGGTCATTAAAACACTTGCTACATTTGAAGCATTCCGGCTTCGCCGGGTTAAAAGTTGAGTACAACTGCCTGCAAAAGTGACACTTTTAACGCAAGCTAACCGGATTAAAAATTGAGTTTTATAAAATAAACTGACATAAGCGTGTTATAATAGTTATTTACGATACAAGTATTAAAAGTGCGATTTTATTTCACGAGTTAAAAGTTTGCGACACGATCGTTAGCGAGTTCCGCAATTTACGAGTGAAATAAAATAGCATTTTTAACACGTGTATCGTACACTATTTTTTATACGACTATTTATATTTAATTAAATGAATTAGGATCACAAATCACACACAATTAGATACGTAACTATACATATAGGCAATCACTAGCTTTTTTAAGGGGGTTCACCACAACATAGGTAAGAGGGTGCTATGGGTTATGCAACACCATTTGATAGATTGCCATGGATTTATATTTGTTGATCATAGCAATTCATAGCCGAATTTGTCACATCTTTCTATTGAATTGTCATTAGTGATTTAATACAGTATGTCGGAGAGAAACCTGAAAATCGCGCATGTAATAACTTCAAAGCCTCGCCTAGTAGTACTAAGTCACGCCTCCTATCTCTTATTGTCGACGGTGATCGACAAACATTTAAATCTCATGCTATCGCCAATGAACGCATATCATCAATAAAACGATTTAAATATAAAAAAGATGTATGGTAGAAACATAAGCAATTCCAAGTTGGACTAAATATCTGCAGAATTAAGAACAAAAGACAAAATAAATCTAAAATGTATACTGAAATAAAATTCTAATTACAAGTATTAAAGTAAAAGTAGTTACAAAGAGTGTAAACATCCATATTTTTCGAAATGGTTTATCAAATAAAGCATAGAACTACATGGTACTTCTCGTTCAAATGCCGTCATAAATAAGTATTACGGATTTCTTTTCCTCCAAAGTTAAATTCATGATAAACGATTAATTTAATCTAACGGTTTAAAACCTTCTAATAGTATATTAAAGAACGGTTTCATAAGGCAGGATTACTCGCCTGCGGCTCGTTTTCTAAACTTGAACTCGTGCGACAAAAAGCCTTATGAAACGAGTCCTTTATACTATTTTTTCTATTTTGCATTATAAATTGATAATAAATACTTAATAAAAATCTCATTAAAAATGTTGAGTTTTATTTTTATATGAAGTTGGTCACATTGACATTTGACGAATTCAAAATTCAAATTCGGCTATTTAAATTGTTTAAACAATATATTTCATAATATAGTCTCTGTAAACTGTAAAAAATGAGTGATACTGAGACAAATTTATCTTGTACGCCACCACAACTGCGTGAAATTGCGGACAAGGGCGTAATAAATTTATTACCGAAAAAATCAAAAGCAGTATATGAAAAATGCTACCATCAATTTGAACTATGGGCTATACAGAATAATGTCAACACAATATCTGAAAACATTTTATTGGCATATTTTGAATTACAAGGTAAAAATAAGAAATCTATCTACCATGGTCTATGTATTCCATGCTTCGTTCTTGCTTTTCCATTTATAAAAATACAGACATATCAAAATATATTAAATTACAAGCCTATTTAAAACGATTCTCTGAGGGATATGAGGCTAAGAAATCTAAAATTTTATGCATTGAAGATATTAATAAATTTATAGAAGAAGGTTCTGACGCATTGTATTTAGCAATAAAGGTACGATATTATTTGCCAAATGTAATTTTTTATGTAATGGATTTAATTTTAGATCGTTTTAATAATGGGTGACACAGGTGCCTGTAGACGAGATGAATTAACAAATATGTCCATACATGATTTAGAATTTAAGAGTGATATTATTTTGGTGACAGTACCTAAAACAAAAAATAATATCGTAAGAGTTTTTGCAATTACGGATGAAAGATGGATTACTTTAATTAAAAAATATGTCGCCCTGCGACCAAAAAATATTAATCATTCAAGATTCTTCCTTACATATCGCAATGGTTATTGCATATCGTGCCCGATTGGAATTAATACGATTGGCAAAATGGCTAAATTAATAGCTGATTTTCTAAAATTGCCCAATTCAGAGCTTTATACTGGACATTGCTTCAGACGATCTAGTGCTACACACTTAGCAGACGCAGAGCCAATAACATAATTCAGCAAAACTTTGTTACCTGGCATAACAATACATGCTCAAGATACTTGTTCCGTCAGTGTAAATGTATACAATAATTCCACGTTTCATAACAATAACAATGTAAACTAAATTTGTATACAGGGTTTCCACAGCCGAGCGAGACATAGGGAGAATACATAAAATCGGTTTTCTGTGAATATTATCTATACTTCATCAAAATTTAAGTGGCGCATATTATAACTGGGCCAACAATGAACATTTCCACAATCATAGTACACAGAAAGTCATTTTAATAAAGCCACGGCCGCTTGCAGGATCTCACATGTTAAAAAGCCTTATTAGAAATTTACGTGCAATAGATTTACAAATAATAATTTTTTGGCTTTATTAAAATGACTTTCTTTGTACTATGATTGTGGAAATGTTCATTGTTTGCCCAATTATAATATGCGGCACTTAAATTTCGATGAAGTATAGATAATATTCACCGAAAACCGATTTTATGTATTCTCCCTATGTCCCGCTGGGCCGTGGAAACCCCGTAGAATTTTTGATTAAAGTATTTACAATTTACATGCATTAAACGTCAACTTTGCTTTCTGTCATAATGTATTCAATACAGCCAACCTATAGAAATGAAAAAAGGCGTATCACAATGAAGCACTTTTCGATACGCAAAAGCGTGTTACAATAGCGTTTATATGAACGCAAAATAGAAAAAATTAGTTTAGAACGTCTAGAATGGTCTAGATCTAAACCCTGACCTGTCGCTCTTGAAATGTCGAATGATGAGACGGAGGTGGTAACTGGCGGGCAATATCGAGACTCCCCGACATTATGCCATTATACAACCAGTAGAATAAGTCTGCGCGTGCAGAATACGTTTGCTTATCCAAAGAAAATACGGACATACGGTATGTATGTATGTATATCAGGTAAGTAAGGAATTAAATTTAGCCATTATTTTTGGTTGCATTCGTTTATTCGTTTTATCGGCTCTTTTAGTTCTGTCCTGTACCATTTTATTATTCCGCTGTAAATTTGACAATCGTTTAAAAATATGTTAAAAGATGTTTTAGAGGTATCACAGTTAAACGTGGAGTTTATAGAACGATTTCGTTTTATCTGTATTTAGTTTTGTTCCACCAATAAACCAAAATTAACGACTGCACCTTGTATAATAATATATACAATTTGTTATTACAGCATAAATAATTTGTCGGTATTGCTGTGTGTGTCGCAAATCCACCACAAAGCCGAAGTTTGTACTTGGAGATATATTCGACAAGTAGCTAGTTTATAATCATCATATAGAAACAAGCGTATAAGCCTCAGTTCACTGGACTTAAAAAAATACGAAAATTATGATATCTGCGCTCTTGCATAGCATCTGCGTATGTAAATATTTTTTATTTTGTGAATTATTACAAATATAAAGATTACTACCTAATTGTTTGTTTAACAATTTTGCAATTAAAATAAATTCAAACTACAAAGAATAAGTAAGCATTAAAAGGTAAGTATTATATAAACGTAAGTACGTACTTATCTAATACGTCAAATTAAGATAATAAATTTCAAATGCTGTAATGCTGGTTTTATATTTATAATTTCCTATCACCCCTTTTCTCATGACATCCATCATTTAATGTAGGGATGTTCAAGTATATTAAGTTGTGCATCTATGTATACAAAGTGTCCAAGGTCAAGTGCACCAGGTTGGCAACGCCAGATTTAATTTGGTGAGACTGTAATATTGCCTGCCTTGACTGGGTAACTTCATTCCTATTATGTTTAGTTGTCAAAAATGAAAATCTTACGTCAAGATTATCCATCACTGAATTGATAACTTTTTATTCAGAAAAACCAAATACTAATCATCATTAAATTTAGTAAATAAACGCAAAAGCTGATAGAATCACTAACAAAAACGTAAATGCCATAATGACAGTGAAAACTGACAGTAGTAGTTTTGACATTTTATCACAAAAATTAAGTCAGAGGTGTCAGTAATGGTAACGCACTGATATTTGAGAATTAGAAAGTTTTGTTGACGATTTTTATTCCCATTAAAATAATAAAACTGAATCTTGATGAGATTGATTGAAACATGATGATGCCCAATGAATTCATATTATATAGTAACTGTTGGAATGCTAATGTATGTACATATATATCAATATTTACATAAAGTTACTGTCATTAGCGTTATAAACATTTTCGCACTAGTGTTAAATGTATTTTATCTACGACTAAACAATAAAGTAGGTATTATATTAATCACTATTGGTTAATAATAGTACTCCTAATACCCGGAGAGAATAATGAAATACGAACAGGGAATAATGCAAGCCAATAAGAACATAATGATACCAACGTTATCATAGTAACGATAAACAAGTCTGAGTATTTCGTATTTAATTAATAGTCAAACGTCAAAACCTTATCAGCGTTTTTTAAATTTGTCGTGTTAGTGTTAGTTTTATCATGGATAGTGACGCCGATGAATTTAAGATATTTACACCCCAGAAATTAAACTTAACGCCGATGCAATTACGCTTGGTTTATTGCCCGAAAAATCCAAACATTTTTATATTAATGCTTACGATAATTTTATGGGCTGTCAAACCTTCAAACGTCATATCGATATAGTACTCTATTAATTGATATTCTCGTTTAATTGATTTGTTTTTTAGTAATCTTCAGTTAGTCGTAGATAAAGTAGTGTATACTAACTCGCAATAATGACTATTACTGCCTCGAGCCGAGTTACTCCCTCGCCGCTTACACGGCTCGGTTCGTAAATTCAGCTCTGGGGAATAATAACTGTCATTATTGACTCGTTGTATAAACTACTATTATAACACGCTCATGTCAGTTTATGTTATAAAACACAATTTTTAACACAGTTAGCTTGCGTTAAAAGTGTCACTTTTACAGTCAGTTATATAAAATAGTTATTTACGATACAAGTGTTAAAAGTGCGATTTTATTTCACAAGTTAAAAGTTTGCGACACGAGCGTTAGCGAGTGTCGCAATTTACGAGTGAAATAAAATAGCATTTTTAACACGTGTATCGTACACTATTTTTTATACAACTGTTTATATTTAATTAAATGAATTAGGATTTCTACAAAATTTTTTGACATTTTATCACAAAAATAAAATGTATCACAAGTCAGAGGTGCCAGTCATAGTAACGTAGTGATATTTGAGAATTACAAACGTCAAGAAAGTTTTGTTGACGTTTTTGATTTCCATTAAAATTATAAAACTGGATCTTGATGAGATTGATGATGATGCCCAGTGAATCCATATTATATAGTAATTGTTGGAATGCTAATGTATGTTATATACATTTTCGCACTAGTGTTAAAAGTATTTTATAACACGCTCATGTCAGTTTATGTTATAAAACTCAATTTTTAACATGGTTAGCTTGCGTTAAAAGTGTCACTTCTACAGTCAATTGTATAAAAAATACTTTTCCCACTCTCCTTATAGTAAGCATACCATTAATACATTGTTTCTATGGAAGTAAGTTGGTTTTACTGAAATGACAGTGATTGTTATGACAACGGGGCGTAAGTAATTTACTTACATCCTCTAGGGAAAAAAAGTGCATAAAAACACGTGTTCTATTAATTTATATTTATGGTAATATTACAGTTTGTACAAGTAGTAACATTATTATATTGTTCGATTTAGAAGAGATTACAATTAAAAGTTTAGCATACCTTCATAAGTAAGTACATATCATGCGGAGCGCTTTCAAGAAATAAATGTATCTCTTCCCTTGTGAACACACATGACTTTTTATTGATATGTCAATATTTTCATTTATAAATAATGTACTCTTGAGCATCGAGTATTCACACCACCAACTGGATGAAACCTTGAATTTTTTAGATTTCTCCAGAAAATACGCTAACAGCAGGGACTCCGAAACGATGGTGGTATCCTTAACTTGACACCATTTCTTGAACAATTTGTATGTTAACTCGTAGCGTTTCATCGACTTCTCCGGAAGCAAATCCAAACAAGCCTCTTTCGCTTCGTCTTCTACATTGGGAACACTTATTTTTAAACCAGAATTAACACAACTGAATTGTCAAATTTCGTTTTATTTGTGTTTATAAACAATTGTATGTAGGAACTGCCTAGTAACGTTTCAAATGTGTCTAATTTATTAAATTCCGAGGTTGTTCACCGTTACTGTTTATCATGATTACGGTTAATTTTTGAGGATTTTATTGTTTGGGGAGTGGGAAAAATGTTATAAGCAATTCGGGAGGTAACATTTACCAGTCTCGAACTCTATTGCAAGTCCTCGGGGAAGTCCGCGGACGCAAACTAGTCCTCGACTGGTAAATGTTACTTACCTCCCTTATTACTTAAATAACTATTAACACGAGTGAGAAAATGTTTATAACGCTAATGACAGTTACTTTATTGATGTAAATATTGATATATGTATATGCACACTCACGGCCAGATAAAACTTTCCGACCTGAAACCGAAAATTAATATATTTTCAATGTTAACAGTGTAGTCGGCTGCGACATGTACGAACGGAAGTTTATTGACAACATATTAAGGATAATGCATAGGTTCTTCGTAAATGCCGACAAACATCTGTTTGTTTGAAAGATAGATGGATATACATATTTTCTGGCTGCTGTGATTTATGTGACTCGATAGAAATTAAGTACGATATTATAATATGTATACCTATTATATACATATGTATAATATAATATAAATGTATGCATATAAGCATGCAATAAATGTTTTACAAGGGAAAGTGTAAGAAAAATACGCCGCTCTGATACAAAGGGATATTTATCTAGAATTTGCGGTCAGAATATTTGATATATAGCATGAAGCGGAGTTATAAATAAGCGAGAATATAAATATCTATAATATAATGCATGTATTGTTTTGGTTAAGAGTTGTATGTATACTTCTGTATTTCTTTTCTTTTAATGCACCAAAGTTCTTTTGGGAAATTATAGTTATTGTTATATTTTAACTTGTATATATACATATATTACTTTTCTTTCTGCGAACTCATTGAGATGTTTGAAATATGTTATACAAATTTCGAACACAGTTATTACGAATACCTATAATTACTATAAATTATTTAAAAAAACAACTATATATGTTTCCACCTATTCTTTTTTCGGCCGGTTCACTTTACGGCGGTACAGTTCTAAAAATATATCGATATCGTAAAGAGCTTCGCATGCGAAATCTTAGTCAAATAATCTGGTAACATTGAGGGGTGTAGCGAATAGGAATGTAAATAATATGAATGCAAGCGACACCGCAATAACTCGACATACATCTTTAGAAACCTGAATAATAATCATACAGATGCATATCAAAATAAGATTTATATCACAATTGACAATCCATAGTTGCTGCAATATGTTTATTAACATACAAGAAAATAGTCGCTACACAGCATTTCTTTGTAGTTTTTTGTCGAAATAGTGTTTTCAATAACCTTTTTATACGCAAGACCGCTCCTATAATGTAAACAACAGCGGCACGCTTTAATATCGTATGCTGGCTAGCATATCCGTACACTGTAAAAATGTGGTTGTACGTTGGAAACATTTATCTGGCCACGAGTGTACATACATTGGCATTACAACAATTACTATATAATATGGATTCTTTGGGCATCATCATTAATTTCAATCAATCACATGAAGATCCAGTTTTATTATTTTAATAGGAATAAAAAACGTCAACAAAACTTTCTTGACGTTTGTAATTCTCAAATATCACTACGTTACTATGACTGGCACCTCTGACTTGTGATACATTTTATTTTTGTGATAAAATGTCAAAAATTTTTGTAGAAATCCTAATTCATTTAATTAAATATAAACAGTTGTATAAAAAATAGTGTACGATACACGTGTTAAAAGTGCTATTTTATTTCACTCGTAAATTGCCACACTCGCTAACGCTCGTGTCGGAAACTTTTAACTCGTGAAATAAAATCGCACTTTTTACACTTGTATCGTAAATAACTATTTATAACATAAACTGACATAAGGGTGTTATAAAATACTTTTAACACTAATGCAAAATTTTTATAACGCTAAGGACACTTACTTTATTCATGTAAATATTGCTATATTAATATGTAGGTACATACATTAGCATTCCAACAATTACTATATAATATGGATTCATTGGGCATCATCATTAGTTTTAATCAATCTCAGCAAGATCCAGTTTTATTATCTTAATGGGAATAAAAAACGTCAACAAAACTTTCTTGACGTTTCTCATTCTCATATATCAGTGCGTTACCATGATTGGCACCTCTGACTTGTGATACATTTAATTTTTGTAATAAAATGTCAAAAATTTTTGTAGAAATCCTAATTCATTTAATTAACTATAAGCAGTTGTATAAAAAATAGTGTACGATATACGTGTTAAAAATGCTATTTTATTTCACTCGTGAATTGAAACTTTTAACTCGTGAAATAAAATCGCACTTTTAACACTTGTTACGATACAAGTGTTAACTACTTTTGTACTCGCTTATCAAAATATGTGATTTCCGGGTTGGCATTTGCGTGCGTGCCACACATGTGTGGGAAATAAAAATTGCAACAAATAAATCATCATTACAGTAATAAAGTATAATTATGAAAATGTCCGTTTCACTTAAGTGCATTACAACTTGTAAATTTCATAAAATTAATTAAAAACTATAAAAAAAAGTTAAAGGCGCCATATATTACATACTTACATTATTAATTGCTAAATGAAATGAAACGTCAAATTTCTTAATTGATATCTATCTTAATCAGAACATAGAATCTGTGTAATTTTAATATCTACTAAGTTTCGTTTTTGCAAAGGTATATGTAGAAATTTTTTGCAGAAATATAATTCAGAGGTAAATATGTATTGATTTAAATACAATAACAAAAAATCCGTACCTATATCAGTTAATTAATACAGCTTGTCATAATATACTTGACAGTGACAGAATCGCGTTACTCCACCAAAAAATAGTACCGGTATAAATATATTGTTTATTAATAAAATTGTTAAAATTTCGCTCGTTACAAAAATTATTGTACAAACCACGTTCGTGGAAACCATTTCCAGCATTCGCGGTAATAAAGCACTCCCTGCGCTACGCTTACTGACGTGCTTACGCTTACTTATATCGTTGATTCAATCAACGCTTATATGCTTTAAATCCGCGCTCGTGCTGGAGAGAGTCTTCCCGAACTTGGTACGTAAATTATTATTACTTTACTAAACCACCTAATTTAATAAAAAAAATACAGTATTCTTTGTTTTGTATTGCGAAATGTACCACAAGGCACAAGGTAATCGCTAAAATCATCGATTATATAATACAATCGATGAATATAATTTATATTGTGTTTATAATCGGAGCAAGTTTATATCTATAGCAAAATAAAAATAAATTGTGATGATTCACGGCTAAAAATACACCGCGTGTATCCAATGCATTCAGATAAGTGTACGGTCTTGCACAAAATCTGATTTCAGAGAGGTATAATGCGAGACCTGTGGCAAGACCTAATAAGGAATTTATATTAGGCATTGAAGTATATCACCGTAAAGCAAAGCATGAGTTACGTCAAGGCCATACACACCCGGAGAGAATAATGAAATACGAACAGGGAATAATGCAAGCCAATAAGAACATAATGATACCAACGTTATCATAGTAACGATAAACAAGTCTGAGTATTTCGTATTTAATTAATAGTCAAACGTCAAAACCTTATCAGCGTTTTTTAAATTTGTCGTGTTAGTGTTAGTTTTATCATGGATAGTGACGCCGATGAATTTAAGATATTTACACCCCCAGAAATTAAACTTAACGCCGATGCAATTACGCTTGGTTTATTGCCCGAAAAATCCAAACATTTTTATATTAATGCTTACGATAATTTTATGGGCTGTCAAACCTTCAAACGTCATATCGATATAGTACTCTATTAATTGATATTCTCGTTTAATTGATTTGTTTTTTAGTAATCTTCAGTTAGTCGTAGATAAAGTAGTGTATACTAACTCGCAATAATGACTATTACTGCCTCGAGCCGAGTTACTCCCTCGCCGCTTACACGGCTCGGTTCGTAAATTCAGCTCTGGGGAATAATAACTGTCATTATTGACTCGTTGTATAAACTACTATTATAACACGCTCATGTCAGTTTATGTTATAAAACACAATTTTTAACACAGTTAGCTTGCGTTAAAAGTGTCACTTTTACAGTCAGTTATATAAAATAGTTATTTACGATACAAGTGTTAAAAGTGCGATTTTATTTCACAAGTTAAAAGTTTGCGACACGAGCGTTAGCGAGTGTCGCAATTTACGAGTGAAATAAAATAGCATTTTTAACACGTGTATCGTACACTATTTTTTATACAACTGTTTATATTTAATTAAATGAATTAGGATTTCTACAAAATTTTTTGACATTTTATCACAAAAATAAAATGTATCACAAGTCAGAGGTGCCAGTCATAGTAACGTAGTGATATTTGAGAATTACAAACGTCAAGAAAGTTTTGTTGACGTTTTTGATTTCCATTAAAATTATAAAACTGGATCTTGATGAGATTGATGATGATGCCCAGTGAATCCATATTATATAGTAATTGTTGGAATGCTAATGTATGTTATATACATTTTCGCACTAGTGTTAAAAGTATTTTATAACACGCTCATGTCAGTTTATGTTATAAAACTCAATTTTTAACATGGTTAGCTTGCGTTAAAAGTGTCACTTCTACAGTCAATTGTATAAAAAATACTTTTCCCACTCTCCTTATAGTAAGCATACCATTAATACATTGTTTCTATGGAAGTAAGTTGGTTTTACTGAAATGACAGTGATTGTTATGACAACGGGGCGTAAGTAATTTACTTACATCCTCTAGGGAAAAAAAGTGCATAAAAACACGTGTTCTATTAATTTATATTTATGGTAATATTACAGTTTGTACAAGTAGTAACATTATTATATTGTTCGATTTAGAAGAGATTACAATTAAAAGTTTAGCATACCTTCATAAGTAAGTACATATCATGCGGAGCGCTTTCAAGAAATAAATGTATCTCTTCCCTTGTGAACACACATGACTTTTTATTGATATGTCAATATTTTCATTTATAAATAATGTACTCTTGAGCATCGAGTATTCACACCACCAACTGGATGAAACCTTGAATTTTTTAGATTTCTCCAGAAAATACGCTAACAGCAGGGACTCCGAAACGATGGTGGTATCCTTAACTTGACACCATTTCTTGAACAATTTGTATGTTAACTCGTAGCGTTTCATCGACTTCTCCGGAAGCAAATCCAAACAAGCCTCTTTCGCTTCGTCTTCTACATTGGGAACACTTATTTTTAAACCAGAATTAACACAACTGAATTGTCAAATTTCGTTTTATTTGTGTTTATAAACAATTGTATGTAGGAACTGCCTAGTAACGTTTCAAATGTGTCTAATTTATTAAATTCCGAGGTTGTTCACCGTTACTGTTTATCATGATTACGGTTAATTTTTGAGGATTTTATTGTTTGGGGAGTGGGAAAAATGTTATAAGCAATTCGGGAGGTAACATTTACCAGTCTCGAACTCTATTGCAAGTCCTCGGGGAAGTCCGCGGACGCAAACTAGTCCTCGACTGGTAAATGTTACTTACCTCCCTTATTACTTAAATAACTATTAACACGAGTGAGAAAATGTTTATAACGCTAATGACAGTTACTTTATTGATGTAAATATTGATATATGTATATGCACACTCACGGCCAGATAAAACTTTCCGACCTGAAACCGAAAATTAATATATTTTCAATGTTAACAGTGTAGTCGGCTGCGACATGTACGAACGGAAGTTTATTGACAACATATTAAGGATAATGCATAGGTTCTTCGTAAATGCCGACAAACATCTGTTTGTTTGAAAGATAGATGGATATACATATTTTCTGGCTGCTGTGATTTATGTGACTCGATAGAAATTAAGTACGATATTATAATATGTATACCTATTATATACATATGTATAATATAATATAAATGTATGCATATAAGCATGCAATAAATGTTTTACAAGGGAAAGTGTAAGAAAAATACGCCGCTCTGATACAAAGGGATATTTATCTAGAATTTGCGGTCAGAATATTTGATATATAGCATGAAGCGGAGTTATAAATAAGCGAGAATATAAATATCTATAATATAATGCATGTATTGTTTTGGTTAAGAGTTGTATGTATACTTCTGTATTTCTTTTCTTTTAATGCACCAAAGTTCTTTTGGGAAATTATAGTTATTGTTATATTTTAACTTGTATATATACATATATTACTTTTCTTTCTGCGAACTCATTGAGATGTTTGAAATATGTTATACAAATTTCGAACACAGTTATTACGAATACCTATAATTACTATAAATTATTTAAAAAAACAACTATATATGTTTCCACCTATTCTTTTTTCGGCCGGTTCACTTTACGGCGGTACAGTTCTAAAAATATATCGATATCGTAAGAGCTTCGCATGCGAAATCTTAGTCAAATAATCTGGTAACATTGAGGGGTGTAGCGAATAGGAATGTAAATAATATGAATGCAAGCGACACCGCAATAACTCGACATACATCTTTAGAAACCTGAATAATAATCATACAGATGCATATCAAAATAAGATTTATATCACAATTGACAATCCATAGTTGCTGCAATATGTTTATTAACATACAAGAAAATAGTCGCTACACAGCATTTCTTTGTAGTTTTTTGTCGAAATAGTGTTTTCAATAACCTTTTTATACGCAAGACCGCTCCTATAATGTAAACAACAGCGGCACGCTTTAATATCGTATGCTGGCTAGCATATCCGTACACTGTAAAAATGTGGTTGTACGTTGGAAACATTTATCTGGCCACGAGTGTACATACATTGGCATTACAACAATTACTATATAATATGGATTCTTTGGGCATCATCATTAATTTCAATCAATCACATGAAGATCCAGTTTTATTATTTTAATAGGAATAAAAAACGTCAACAAAACTTTCTTGACGTTTGTAATTCTCAAATATCACTACGTTACTATGACTGGCACCTCTGACTTGTGATACATTTTATTTTTGTGATAAAATGTCAAAAAATTTTGTAGAAATCCTAATTCATTTAATTAAATATAAGCAGTTGTATAAAAAATAGTGTACGATACACGTGTTAAAAGTGCTATTTTATTTCACTCGTAAATTGCCACACTCGCTAACGCTCGTGTCGGAAACTTTTAACTCGTGAAATAAAATCGCACTTTTTACACTTGTATCGTAAATAACTATTTATAACATAAACTGACATAAGGGTGTTATAAAATACTTTTAACACTAATGCAAAATTTTTATAACGCTAAGGACACTTACTTTATTCATGTAAATATTGCTATATTAATATGTAGGTACATACATTAGCATTCCAACAATTACTATATAATATGGATTCATTGGGCATCATCATTAGTTTTAATCAATCTCAGCAAGATCCAGTTTTATTATCTTAATGGGAATAAAAAACGTCAACAAAACTTTCTTGACGTTTCTCATTCTCATATATCAGTGCGTTACCATGATTGGCACCTCTGACTTGTGATACATTTAATTTTTGTAATAAAATGTCAAAAATTTTTGTAGAAATCCTAATTCATTTAATTAACTATAAGCAGTTGTATAAAAAATAGTGTACGATATACGTGTTAAAAATGCTATTTTATTTCACTCGTGAATTGAAACTTTTAACTCGTGAAATAAAATCGCACTTTTAACACTTGTTACGATACAAGTGTTAACTACTTTTGTACTCGCTTATCAAAATATGTGATTTCCGGGTTGGCATTTACGTGCGTGCCACACATGTGTGGGAAATAAAAATTGCAACACATAAATCATCATTACAGTAATAAAGTATAATTATGAAAATGTCCGTTTCACTTAAGTGCATTACAACTTGTAAATTTCATAAAATTAATTAAAAACTATAAAAAAAGTTAAAGGCGCCATATATTACATACTTACATTATTAATTGCTAAATGAAATGAAACGTCAAATTTCTTAATTGATATCTATCTTAATCAGAACATAGAATCTGTGTAATTTTAATATCTACTAAGTTTCGTTTTTGCAAAGGTATATGTAGAAATTTTTGCAGAAATATAATTCAGAGGTAAATATGTATTGATTTAAATACAATAACAAAAAATCCGTACCTATATCAGTTAATTAATACAGCTTGTCATAATATACTTGACAGTGACAGAATCGCGTTACTCCACCAAAAAATAGTACCGGTATAAATATATTGTTTATTAATAAAATTGTTAAAATTTCGCTCGTTACAAAAATTATTGTACAAACCACGTTCGTGGAAACCATTTCCAGCATTCGCGGTAATAAAGCACTCCCTGCGCTACGCTTACTGACGTGCTTACGCCTACTTATATCGTTGATTCAATCAACGCTTATATGCTTTAAATCCGCGCTCGTGCTGGAGAGAGGTCTTCCCGAACTTGGTACGTAAATTATTATTACTTTACTAAACCACCTAATTTAATAAAAAAAATACAGTATTCTTTGTTTTGTATTGCGAAATGTACCACAAGGCACAAGGTAATCGCTAAAATCATCGATTATATAATACAATCGATGAATATAATTTATATTGTGTTTATAATCGGAGCAAGTTTATATCTATAGCAAAATAAAAATAAATTGTGATGATTCACGGCTAAAAATACACCGCGTGTATCCAATGCATTCAGATAAGTGTACGGTCTTGCACAAAATCTGATTTCAGAGAGGTATAATGCGAGACCTGTGGCAAGACCTAATAAGGAATTTATATTAGGCATTGAAGTATATCACCGTAAAGCAAAGCATGAGTTACGTCAAGGCCATACACATCGTACAATTGCATTCAGTCAACTTTCAACAATATTGTTTTCTACTACCTGATGAGTACGCAACCTTGGAAGCAAAGATGTATATGGATGTATATTTCGAAACTGATTTTAGCTAATTTAATATATTTGTTGAGAATAATATTAGTAGAGTCCTCTATATGCTGGTAGATGTTTTAAATCGGCCATTTTTTATCGTGACCATCTGTTACGAATCGTCTATGGTATTGTGCCCACCTTAAACGATTTATGAACCGATATCCAGGCGGATATCTAAACAAGACAAGGGAGGTGTGATGCCTGCGACAACCGAGTATACACGAATGCTTAGCGTAGCGATGGTTTGTAACTTGGAGCTAACATTTTGGCTGTCCATGACTGTACATTAGAGATCATCCTTTTTTAATAATCGTCCTTTTATTTTACACAGGTTCGGTCAAATTCACTACATATGGGGATGTTTAATAGTCGACGTCCGTACTAACACCTATGTTTTTCGTCTTTAAAATCTTCTAAATGCCCTTGTTTCTTCTTCTTTAAGGTTTAGACCATTGTGTAAATTTCCCAAAGGTATATGTAAGTACAAATTGAGTGTAAATTTTGTTACATAAAACTAATCAAATTACTTCTTTTAGTACATTCTAATAAGTTTAATGTTTTCAGGATTCCTTTGTGCCTGTCGTTGGGTGGAGTTAATTTAAGGTCGTCGTCGACGTATACCCCTACATTTACATCGCATAAACAACTGACATAAGTTTACACCCGTTCTACTATCACATGTGACCGTTACTTTTTCTCAGATATGCCAACATTACCAAAATTTTACTGATCATATGAAATCTCATTTGTGTACACTGAAACAATATCAGTCCATTATAATATAACTATCTCAATAATCAGACTCGTAGACAAGTACTCAGTTTACTAACTAATCTAGAGTTATTTTAGTTTACAGTTATGGTGCTAACCGAATTGACACGGAAAAATCGACGCGGTATACAAGAAAAATAAAAAAAATGTATTTAAAAGAAAAAATGGACCATAAGTATATAGGATCTAACACGACGAGTTTCAGTTAAAAGAATCGTAGAAACTAAGACATTGTATCAATTAACAAATCTTAGGTAATCGGTCATAAACCTCTAAATTAACAACACTTAATTTTCAATACATCATTATAACTTCGTCAGGAACCACTATTAAAATAGATATGTCAAACTAAAAATAAGAAATATGTCAATTTTTTTAGAAGGTAAAATTTTTTATATCAATTTTAACCTATCTATTTTAATACTATTTCCTGACAAAGTTACAAATATGGAAGATTTGATCTTTTTCGTTTAGAGGTTTATAACTGATTACTAATGACCGCAAGAATTGGTTCGGTTCCAGCGGCAGTAGATCGGGAGCGTTAACGGCGCGGGCCTATCGTACGAGTATGTATGTAGTGAAATATGTAGTTTGTAGGCAGGCATCGTACGGTATTGTTGCATGATCATGCATTGCAAGTACGCGTACCTATAATTCGGTTACAAGGCATTTAAAATGTCGAAAGTTCGTGAAAATGCTTCAACGTGTTTGTTTGCTAATAAGATAAAGCTGTATATTATGTCTGTGTTTTCATTAATTCTAGTATAAAGTTTCTCTAAATAACATCCATTTTTATTTCGGTAAAGTCGATATCGTTACGCCGCTGCTAACGAACTACACTTGCGGTCTTTACTGATTACTCACTATTTGTTAATCAATATAGGTAGGGGAAGGACGGGTAAGATGACGATGGTAAGCTTATTAATTCCTTTTTTCTGCGTGATTTCAATATAGCGTCTTGTTTTTTATCTAAGAGTCATCATTCTATATTCAGATTCAAAACATATTTTCCTTACTTTAGTATTTCTAAATTTACCTATTTTTTTGTACCTTTCTAATTTAGATATCAAAATCGTCATCTTACCCTCATGTGCGGGTAAGATGACTTTACTAGGTGGGTAAGATGACGAAAGAACAATAGAACTCTTAAAAATATACTTTATTATCTACTTGTCTTGACAAAAGTCACAAACATATGCTTTGCGCTTAGATTCAATTGAGGTCAGACCAGTACAGGCTGCATGCGCACGTCTTCCATATCCACCACATAATCGTTATCATCATCTTCTTCCATATAACTGATTGATAGGGAAGAATCAGAGGATTCCTTGTCATCATCAAACGTTATTTTTCTGACATACTTCTGTTTTCGTCTCTTTAGAGTCTTGTTATTTTCTTGCTTTTCAGTTTTCTTCTTTTGGTTTTCTTCTCTTCTCTTTCGATTTTTCTCTTTCTTCTCTTCTATGGTTTGTTTCTTAGCTTCTTTATTTTCTAAGGCATTCTTCACAGGAGTGCTAGTTATATGCAATGACGGTAGCTTCTTTCTTTGTATTTTTTTCTCTTTAGAAGCAGTAAGAGGCAAAGGAGGTAGACCAAATGATTTAACATTAGACGGTCCAGCTGCCGCACTATCCAAGGTAGCCGAGAAAGTATTTTGAGATGTTTCAGCCACCTCGGTGTTCAGATTCGTTGCATGAACATGATGTGGCTCTGATTCTTCAGTGGCTATAGTCGGCAATAATGTGATGTCATAAGACGATTCTGTTGTTTCTCTGTCTACGTTTGTTGAAGCTTCGAATGACTTCTCTGTAGTCGTTGACGGCTCAAAGTCAGAATCATCAAATATTTAAGAATTCAGTGGAACTAGGCCACTTGCTTTAAAACCTTGTACAGCATTGTTTATTGTGGCAACCTTGCCATAAGCCACGTTAAATATTTTGGCTACATCTTTAATGGTAATGACTTGTCCTGGATGTTGCGACAAATAGTCATTGCATGCCCGGCTATAAGCGGTTTTAAAAAGTCCGTAAAAAGAAACATCCAGCGGTTGCATGCGATGGCTTGTGTGGGGAGGAAAACCCAACACAGTAATATAGTTTTCTCGACATAAATTCACTGCTCGTAGAGTAACGTGCGAAGAATGGTTGTCCATAAACAGCAAAATTGGACTTTCCTTAGAAGGTCTTACATTTTTTATAAAATGTTGTAACCATTGGAGAAAAGACCCAGCATCCATCCACCCTGATCCATTGCACACGCCCGAAGACCCCGGTGGTGCATCGTTTAAGAAATGCTGTTGCCATCTGACTCTTGGAAAGAGGAAGAACGGAGGATCATAATGGCCAACAGCACTAAAACAGCACGCCACACTCACATTTGTACCCTTTTCAGCAGAAGATACTTTTATGACTCTACGGGTTCCTGTTGGACTTAGCACGTTCGGTGTCTTAGTTGGCACCGTAGGACAGCCAGTCTCATCTACATTGAAGATTTGATGAGGAGCGTAATTTATTTTGGCTAAAATTTCTTCATATGTAACAAAACATGATTCTATATTTGTTCTGTTAAAGGCTGCCAACCTCGCCACCGAAGTAGCTTCTGGCTTTCTCAATGAAAACTTACATCTTGTCATAAAACTTTGAATAAAATCTTTCCCCGCCTTTTTACTTTCATTATTAAAGCGGTGAGGAATCTTCAAAGTTTCGGCGTAATCATAAACAATCTTCGAAAACTGTTCTCGGGTTACACCAAACGCCCTTTTATTTAGATCCTCTACATATTGCTTTAAGTTGTTCACTTGCTCATCGGTAAATGTGCACCTGAATCTTCCGCTATTAATTGGCATAGTCTCCTTAGTATATTTCTTGACATAGCGCCGCAAGGTAGCTTCCGGAAGATTGTATTGTTTGGCTGTACTATTCACCGACGCCCCACTCTTCACCTTCACAGCCGCGGTCATTTTTTCCTTTGACCAACTTTGCCGGTTCGTCTTTCGTTGGTAAATTTTAACCATAATTATTCACTGCAAATTAAACATGACACTTTACGCTAAAATATAAAATAATATATACGTAATAAAATTATATACTTGTCGGGTAAGATGACGAGCTCGCCATCTTGTCCGCTTGTCGGTTTCGTCAACCTACCCTACACGACTACTTTTAAATAAATTTTACAACAGACAAAAATGTATACGTATTTTGAGAAGCGTCTATAAGCTATGGTCATACAATAATAATATCTTACATAAAATACTTACTGCGGAAAGAAAGCACTAACAACAAACAATCTACAGCTTGTTTTATAACGAACTAATTTTACAAGCGCACAGGGTCAAAACATTAATGGCGTCATCGCGCCACAAAACTATGACAAACTTTACTATCCTCGCACTGCAAAGTAAGAAACAATGTTGACACACGAGATACTTCAAAGACGTGGCGCTATCTATTTACCTTTTCCGAAATGAAACAATTCGTCATCTTAGCCGATTCGCCATCTTACCCGCCCTTCCCCTACATACAGTATGTGTTCAATGAATTAGAAACTCTTATGATTTTCACAAAATATTGCAATAAAACTCCTTGTACGCATATTATGTATTTCATTCTATACAAAACAAGTTGTAAATTGAAAATACAAGTAGTGTAAATCAATATTTGGTACTACCACCTTTCACTTTCAGTACTTCTCTAATTCTTTCATTGTATCCTCAATAAATGGATCATTTTCCCAAATTTCTTCAATTCTCTGAATTAATACATTTATATTTGGATTATGGAACGTTTTTATTTTCGATTTTAATACGGTCCAACAGTTTTCTATTGGGTTTAAATCCGGAGAGTTCCCACATCAAGGAAGCAATGCCGTACCTTGCTCTTCTAAAAACTTTTTTACAGTTTTGGCTGTATGTCATAGAGCACCGTCGTGCATAAATGTGTATGACTTGTCTTCTGTACATATACCTTGCAAATATGGCAAAAGAACATCCCTCAGCATCTCCAAATATTGAGTTTGGTTCATGGTTCCAGAAACAAAGTACAGGGGACCAGGACCATGTTCGGAAATGCAACTCCATATCATCACTGCTGGTGGATGTTTAACAGTTTTAACGAGGTATTCGTCCTTGTACCTGTCAGAGGGTCTTCTCCTCACATACAAAGCCCCATTCGTTACGGATTCTATCCGACATTCGTCACTGAAGATCTCCTAATAAAGAACACAAAAATCAGAAACAACTAAATATCACACTGTTTACCGAAGAAAATTTTTGTAAAAACAAATGAAAATACTAACTCTTTTCCAGTCATCCACAGTATAATTCTGATGTTGTTTAGCCCATTGCAATCTCGGTTTCTTCATCCTAGCAGTTAGTTTAGGCTTCTTAACCGGACGTCTACATTTTAAGCCGTCTTCGTAGAGTCTACGACGCAGTGTCATGTGTGATATTTTTATGCTATCTTGGCGCAGGTTGCGAAGTATTGTTCGTACCGATGCCCTACGGTTTAGTAAAGCCGTCGATATTATTTTTCTGTCCGTTCGAGAAGTGGTTATTCACTTTTTGAGACAGTTTCTTTTATTTGATGTGGTTGGTGGTAAGTTCTGTGTTAGCCGTTTCGAAATTCGCGACACAGTAGCAAATGAAACTTTCACATTTTTCGCTATTTCCCGCTGGGTTAGTTTGTTTTCAATCAGTAATGAAGCAATAATGTGTTTCTTTTTATTGCTGATGTCTTTTTTACGACCCATACCGGCAAATAACAAAACACAAACTTAATATCACTAAATATATACAAAAGTATCCTAATGTCTGTCTATACTACACTAAATAACTGAAACCTATATATTTACACTATACACAAAAATACAGTAATTTATTTACACTAATTTCGCAAAAAAAGCCACTTATCAGTAACCGTTCTCAACAACGCAATTGACGAGACGATATTGCGATCTTCGGATTTCTATCTGCTAGCGAAGGAACTATTACAATGAAAAGTGGTATTTATAAAGTAAACAATAAAGTATGTTTACCTTTTTTTATTTTGTCCTATTCGTTGACCGTGTTTTGTATAATTTTCTTTCGTAATTAATTGGGCAATGGAGGTCGAATTAAGTTTGATATTTTTTTTCTTTTTTATTCTACGTTTCAATACATGTATTTTGTATCATTTTCACTAAAAATATTAGTAAATTAAACTATGAAACAATTTTAAAATATATAGTACATGGGTACTTACGTTATTTAAAAAAAAAATGTACATGTGAAAATTATGTCTTACTTGCATGTAAAGAATACATGCTAGTTTGTCTGATATATTTACTTGAATAAATCACATTTTAATTTCACGTCGTTAATTCCGATGTATTGTTTAATTTTCTGGAACGAGAATTTCGGTTGCTGTTGATTTGCCATTCTTGTTGGAAGATATTCACAACGAAAGTAAGTTTTAAAGTACTTTCCTAGAAGTTTCTAATTCATTGAACACCTACTCTATGTAGTAATTACAGGACCGAGAAATTATTTTACTAATAGACATTGTGATTTGAAATTTTGCAAGTAATGAGTTCGTGCTACGTGCTGTCATTGTAAAATAATTTTAGATTTCTTCTTCCAGTTATACCGAAAATGCGGATCAAGTTTCCTATTTCAAATTGAATTATCTAACTTTTTTATTATCCACATATCACCGCTTTGAATTAATCAATTTTTTTCAAATACATAACCCACTGCAACGTTATGTTAAAAATTCTGTATTTCTCAAATCATTGCTGCCAAAGACCGCATATTCGACACGTTTTTAACTGCTCCTTTACGTCTTCAAAATTGTGTCTGTATATACAAGCGAAAATTAACGTTCAACTAAGTTCACGTCGATAAAAGTTTAAATGGAACAATCTGTATATTGCACATGGGAGTTAAATAAGGAAACTTTAATGTGTTGCTATTACCATCTACAAACAAAAATGTAAAGGAGAACAATAAATCTCGGCAGCACATAGTACCGATATGTCGTTCATGAACAGACTATTTCAATTGAATGGATCTATAAAATGATTAAAAGATTTAGTTCACGATCGTTTCACTGAACGAATCTTTTGAACGAGACCTGGATAACCAACAGGGACAAGAGTCGACCATGAGATTTATGCACAGAATCATAAATTGTTATATTTGGAATAGCATTTGTTTACGTACCGTAAAACGAGGTGACTTTGTGACACCCAGGCGACTTTGTGACAGCAGCACACTCCTTTGAAAAAGTCATTCTTACATCTCTGTTTATTATATTATTGTAGCAACCTCTCGTGCACATATGGGTAAACGGTTGAAGCAGTGTCACGTATTATGTGTCGCGATCGTTCTGCAGTTTTTTTACAACACACATATTTTTTAAGGTAGATAAGCAATTTTTATTTTATCAGAAAGTCGCAATACTTTGTCTTGTGTAACTTGAACCGTTTGTTTTATCTATTTTTGTATATGATAGTATTATAGTATGAGCTATTAAGAAGCAGTAAGTGCCATCACCTCCCTGTTCCTTTTAAAAATAAACTACTTATGCTCTACGAAATGAAATGTCAACAAATGTCGAGGTCATATTGTGACACCTTTTGGTACTAATAGGGGTAAGATTTTTTAATGTAATTATTTGGTGCATATTTTATAAATGTGACGGAAGTATAAGGGGCTACCGGGGAGTCACACGTATACATCTGAATCATTAGAAAAAGCTTTAAGTGTAATTAGAAAAAAAAAATAACTCTCCGAGAAACGCAAGAAAAGGATACTTGGAAGTAATAAAGATCTGTCCTATGTGTTTCATAATTTCAATTTTGCTTAGGTATGGAATACATCGCAATACTTTGTATTTAAAACTTAATTTGTTTTCTTACATTTTCTATAAATAAATTGTGCCAAAACGAACATTTTTCTTATTTGGGTTGACTTTGTGACATTGATGATTCAATTAGGAGGTGATTTTGTGACAAATTTGGAGCCTGGCATGCATTTACGTGGTTATAATCAGGTTATAATGTTCCAAAATCTCCTCACAGAAAGGTGACATCGTGTTCTAGTGAAGGCCCAATGCTATCACAAAGTCATCCCGAGCGATGGGGTGAATGTGAATATACATCCAAATTCTGGCTAAACTACTATTGTTTTTTGTTTCACATCGTCATTGTTTAGTAGCTAAATGATGTGACTACTTCATATTATTTAATCGACCTTGCAGCTATAAAACTAGAACTGAAAAAATTATTAAAAGTGTCAAATCTGTCACCTCGTCTTACGGTATATGTTTTGTTTGTTGTCGCTACATCAAGCTATTTTGTTTTTGACAAATTCAGTTGGTGCTTAATTAGTATTATTTCTACAGTCTTCGCTTTTAGTTTCTGTATGTACCGTAAAACTTCTCTTAAACCGACACTCTCTTACACGGACATTCCTCTCCATTTTTATTCGACCCCCAATTTAGTTTAAAATGTTCTATCTTTGCGTTCACTTACATCATGTCAACAACAAAATGTACTTTATCTTTAAAGAATCCACTGTTTCCTGACAACGTTTTAAAGCACGACATATTATAAAACTTAAAACAATTTGTGGTGAAGCTGCGCATACATGTAAATACAGCAGATATTAATGACTACTTGCGCAAAATCAAACCAATTCTAAGTCAATACGATCCAAAGAACATATACAATGCTGATGAGACGGAGCTATTTTATTGCAATTTACCAAATAAAACGCTTACACTAAAACATGAACGGTGTGTGGGTGGAAAATTGTTCAAAGAGAGACAGACTATCTTACATTGCGTAAACATGGTTGGGGAAAAGAACAAGTTGGTAGTTATTGGTAAATCTATTCGTCCGCACTCATTTCAAAATGTCTATGGTTCAATATAGAAATTCTTTCAGTAATATGCCGATCCAATAAAAAGTCGATACCATATCTACCTCTAGCCGATTACATATTATGGACGTCTGAAGCAGGTGATGACGCATCGGTGATACCTTGATAACTCTGCAGCTACACTACCCCATACCTGGTGGCCACACTCAGGGAAACGGGCCTGGCGAGAGGATTTGGCGAAGATAGTAGCGAAGGACAAAAGTCGGTTCGCCGAGAAGTAGTCCGGCTGCTGGTTGTCTGGTTGGGAAAAGCTTTGGTTTCATCCTAAAACAACTCGGTGATTCTGAGACCCTACGGTTTCACTGTAGCTGCCGCGGAAACTCGATCCCCGGAGGGGAGAAAGAGTTAGGCGCGGTTGGCATTTTGGGGTAGAGCTTCGGCCCGGCCGTCCCCGTTGTTCAGGCTTAATTCACGGGCGGGTTGGTTGTACCTCACGGCTAGATTCCGTTTCACACGCTTGGCCGATAGTTGCCATCCCCAAGGAGGCCTAGGCCCCATGGGGTTAGATGTGAGGTAGGAGTTCGCTAAAGCGTGTCCAGCGGTGAGCCGTCCAACGTTGACAAGAGAACTTGTCTAACATGGGCAGCACGGGGGAGAGGAGCCGGTCCTCTCCGAGAGGTGTCGGTCTCGTGCGGGCGGTGAGATTGCGGGTGACAGTTTCAAAGCTCATAACTTGTTATGAGCAGTGTGGTACTAGAAATTTGCAGGATATGGGCTAACGCCTAGGTGCCTGTGGCTCTCCATCTAAGGCAATTTCTTCTTAAACGGTTCCATGTTCGTTGGCTTTATATCGTTTTGTTGGCTGAATATCGCATAAAAGTTTTCAGACGACAATCGAATTGAGGGCGGAGTTAAAGTTGACCGCGTAGGTTAGGGTGGCTTAATGGGTAGCGTTCTTACGGAACAGTCACAAAGTCGCAGGTTCGAGTCTTACCATGTGACATTTTTTTCCTTTTTAAAACGCACCATTTGTTTTTTATTCCTTTTTTATCTCAAAAATCATGAACTAACGAAGTATTATTATTGTTCATATTACCCATACATTGTGTTTCATATCATAACATAAGAACAATGGACGGGTAAGTACTTTGCATAGGTAATATAATATGTATTTTTCATACATGCATGCTGTGATTCAAAGTTGCACCACCTGGCTACCACGACCTGGCGAGGAGTTTAGAAAATATCCGGCAGTTTGTAGGAATTAACGAAAAAAGCATTGGATACCAGTAACCTGGAAGATACGTCAGATTCCCATAACACAAAACTTACTTGTATCTTGTATAGATACTGTACCATCATCACCAATGCCAGTCATCCTTACTGCTGATTGTAAGTAAAATAATAGTTGGTAATTGCATTCTTTCTTACAAAATATATTTACAGATGCTTCATTTTATATTTCCGATGTTAGGCCAGAGTTGCCTATGATATCCTACTTACATATAATCATTTGTGACAACTGATCATAAGCTATAATTTCCTTTTTCTAATTTTTCACAAACTGATACTAGAGCTTCAATAATAAATTTGTCTATAGTTACGCGTGAAGTTTAAAATATTTATTTATTTATTATTTTCTGGTCAATAGAATCCCCTCTACTTAACTTTTATTTTACTTTTGTTTTTTTTTACAGTATGTGTACTGTTTGTTTTTTATGCATTGGTATTTAAACGTTAGCTGAGGTGAATAAGTTGAACAGTGAAAATTATCGAAGCAAGCCTTTGATAAAACGAACACCTTCCAAGCGATTATAGGTCAGATTTAATTTTTGTGCATTATTCTTGGGATACTTATGTAAAAAATTATTGTCGATAGTCATTATTATTATATTGTATTTTTTAAATTCCTCCTAATTAAGAAATAATGAACTAAAATAACTTATTTTTTATTACATATTTAGCCAAGACAATTTTCTATTTAATTAAAATTTTATATTAAACATATAATATTTAGATGCTGTCTCAAAATTTGTCTGCGTTATTTTAATGAAAAGGACTTGTTATGAGGCGAAAGTTAAAGAATAACTATAGTAAAAATTATTAAATCAAAAATCAGAAAATTTCCAAAAAGTGGTACGTAATCACACTGTATATATCCATATATATAGCAAATCCCAAAACTTCATTTCAAGATCTGTAATGGCATGAAATATACATAGTGTCCAAAGTAAAATGTTCACGAGCTATGAAGTTGATTACTTAAGAAGTTAGTAATACTTTTTACTCTGAATGATATAAAAACAAAAAAAGCGTTCACGTTGTCTTTTTTAATGGAATACTATTATATTTTTAAAGAAACCAATATTTTGAACAAAATCTTTATTACTTACTACTGTGAAATTAAATGTAAGCAAGTAAAAAGTACTTTGTGATAATTGGCAATGATCAAATATTGTAGAATAAATAATCACATACAGGTTTTCCTAGTTACTATTGTTGGTGCTATTGTTGGTCGTACATCTTTGACTACTGCTGCTGATAAAAATTAGGAATCAACTGAGCTGTGAACAACTCCGCGATTAGGTCAGTGTTTTATAATGTTTTAATATTTTTTGTTAAATAAGATATTTCAGTTATTATATACCATAACATGTAAAGACAATAAATTTAGTTCTGTAATAAAATATATGACATATGGCGTAATGTGCTGTATCATTTTTGCTAATCTTGAATTTTCACTAATAAATATAGATATGGTAATTATTACTTTCTTTATTTATTGTATGTGCAGATCATGTATGGTGTTATATGGGTATATGATTCGTAGATTTTTATAATAGTTTTCAAATCATCTACTTGTATATGTTCTTAACTATTATCAACATCTTGCATACATAGATATGAAAAATTCAAACAGAACTTTTCTATTACATTATCTATGATCTAATTGTAATTTGGTAGTTTATATCATAAATCAAGTTTAATTCATATGAGAATATATACAGATAATTAACTCGAATTTTGAGTTGGTACAATATCGCTGTAATTTATTCAGCAAACTAATTAATAACATCGGATCAGTGTACCTATGTACCATCATATATGTTTTGCATCTTGTATGTCATATCATATAGATATCACATACAAGATTAATACCCAATACACTTCCCGTAGTTACTCCTATGTATTCTTTCGATAAGAGTCCAATGTCGGCTGCCGACCTATCACCAATAGAGCGGGTAGGTATTGAAAGTTTATCCTACCACGATGTCGCCTAAAGATGTAAAACCGTCGTTGCTAAGTGTTCACACTTTGACATACTGCCGACATTGCTGCCCAACGCGTGCCCAATACAACTGGGACAATCAGCCAACGTTACACCAACGTTGTGTGCTACCTGGGCAGTGGAAGAGTATCGAATTCGAATACTCTCATGGCCGGCTCATTCTCCGGATCTAAATCCGATCGAACAGGTCTCGGATGTGATCGGTCGAACACTTCGACATTATTAGTTAATATTGACAGCTATGGTGGCCACTTAAAACAGCATGAGTACGGTATCTAAGGGGGTTTTGGCTGTCTCTGTCTCTCTTTAACAGCAGTAAAATCCCATATGCGGTTGACGACATCCGCGTTTTAGATTTTGCGGTGTTATCAGTCGTATGGTTTGGACAAACGAATAGTATATACAGGGTGTGACGTGAAGGTGTATACAGAGTGTATTTTAGCAAAACCGTAGTAGAGTGTAATTTTCAAACCAATTTTTGCAATGGAATATATAGTGTTGTGTGTGCGTGCTGCGGGGGAGAGAGGTGGCACGTGATCTGTGTGATACATGCGATAGGGATGTGATTCTTAAATATGTGTGATATATTTGTATCTGTGTGCAGGATTCTCATTATTTCTTACGGTTTTAAATACAGATTCTAATGTTAAGTTGCTGTTACAAACAGATTTTAATGTAGTAGAGGGAGAGCACCTTTTTTAACAAGATATATAATTACAACCTCCAGCGAAATAGAATTATTTTGGTTTATAAACGTCTATGTGCATGTATTAATTATCATGAGTGAAAAGCAAGTGTTACCTACACTGTCCCCATCATTTCCAATAAACAACGAAACCGAGTCATCATCTTCAATCTTCAAGTCCAAGTAACTTGTTAGACAGTTTGTTACAACAATGTAAACACCTAGACTCGTTTGATAAATGAAGTTCACGAAGTTACGAAATAAGCCGAAGTATTTGGTTATCAACCGGATTAAGTGCAGCAAGGGGATTTATGCCTACAGTCAGACTTTTTTACAAAGAATCAAAACAACGAGGCGTCTCTTTCGTTTCATCTGAATGGCATGGACTTGTAAAGTTTCACGGATCAATCGATTATCATATTAATACACAATTTAATTTGTGCTGTGCCCGCTGTCGAAAGTGGGAGAAGAAAGAGGAAGAAGAAGATAGGGAAATATGTGACCATCAAATTGAAATCGGTTTTATAAAATTAGGATTCCTCTACGTAAAAAACGAATATTCAAAGACTACTATGGATCCAGAAATTAGAATACAGCGTGGTAATAATGAAATGATATTGAATAAAAAGGGTGTTATAAAGTTAATTAAAATTTTTGAATTAGTTACTCTGCGAGTAGATAGGTAATCAATTAAATTTCCCGTACTATTACGATACCGTTTTAAATATGATTCTAAGCCAGAAGGAAAATGTGAATATCGCTACTATTGATTTATATGTTGATGGGTGGCTGAGGAAGGATTGTAAAAACCAAAAGAAAAATGAAGCGGAATAAGATTCATCTTGGACTTCGGAATATATCGATTACATGTTAGAAATATTGAAGTTAAATTTAAAAATGATTTTACTTCACTACTTGCACTTGCTTAAATTATTATTGTGTATGTATGTAATATGAAATAAGACAAGTAATATAAGCAGAACTATTTGTTTTATTTAAAATATAATTATAAAGAATTTTAACATTATTTTCTGAGCACATACAATCACTGTTTGTTAGTGCATTCTTTTTATGATGATAAAAACAAGGAGATTCCGTTTTACATAAATTTGGTACGTTAACATAATTCTCTAAATTAATAATTTCTATATTTAAATAATTCCTGAGATAATCACATTTTTGATGTCCTTTCACATAGATTTTATTATATGAATTACACACACTATTTAAAATATTCTTCATATACTTCAAATCCACGTAGCCCGATGAAATGATTATTTTCCAACCAAGAAATTGACCTCTGCAGTTGTGACAACATACGGAAAGGTAGTGGAGGTTTGAATAAGACGTAGAGATTCTTCTTACCATCGGTTATGCTCATTTCTTTCGGTGAAAAGTTTGGTACATTAAAACTCTGTATGTCCACGACTAGGAACGATTCACTATTTATTCTTTTTCTATGAGCCATCTTGAGAACAGGTGATATTACTTTTTCCAAATATTTAATTTTGTACTGAAAGTGAACTATCTATGGCATATCGCATCCACTCAGAACTTCGGTCTTCATCGTCAACCCATTCGTGGACAATAACGTTATCGTCGAATCTTATTTTCTTCTCCGTGCCATTTTAAATAATCTTCTTCACAATACCGGTTAGAGCTTCGTACGATAGTATGTTATCATGGATGATAAGACAGTATGCTGTTGTATTTGCTGCGAATGCCACGTCCGCTTCAATTCCAACTTAATGTCTACTGTGGCGGATTTAACGGATTCGTTTTGTTTTGAACAGTCTATTACGTAGATAGGATAGTCGTAGAAAGTGTTATAATCCATAAGTGGCTGCGCAAAGGACAACCCATACGCGGTCCTATAGCGTTTGATATTCATCTGGAGATTTAGGCTGTTATATGGATAACTATCAGAGTTCAAATGTAATTTTATATTATTAATCGAAGCGTGTTCGAATTTGCTCGCATCTTTTAAAATATTATTTTTTCTATTTGTTTGGAACGCGAGTATTCCGAAACGAGGTTTTTCCAAATTTGTACTTCTTTTAACACTCCAAATATCTTTTTGGTTATTACGTAGCGATGGGAGTTCATGCAAATCCCATTTTCTAAAGGGTATGTAAATAGGTTTATTGGCGTATAAGGTTTTCAAAAGTGTTGCGAATTGCATCGTTAACTGTAACAGGAGGTACAAGCCATTCCACCTTGTTAATTTCTATGGAGGCCTTCTTAGTACCGTTGTCTGAGGTGTTTCTATAACAATTATCATCGCTGCGACTCCTTAGTAATATGAGTTCCTGAGAGCTGTTTATGATGACTTTTTGATAATCTTCAGCGAAACCTAATAGAAATCTCAATGGAATGCATGCGTTAAAATGTTTGTCTGATAATGTTAGTTGATTTTCGTTCCTTTTTTGAAAGGGGTACCGCCTAGCCATCTGTAACGATTTACTCTCGTTCTCGTTGTAAGATAAGAGAGCTTTCATAATGCATGTAATTCCGGGCTTAATACAGCGATCTACATCTACCCCTTTCATTTCATATCGTATTTGATCAAAAAGGAATGCATATGCGTTATTCGTAAATTCACATGTACCAGTCCCTTCACTGTCCGGATTAAATTTACCTTCTATATATAAAAAGCTATCGCCAGGAATTGTATAGATATCCTGATTATTTATCAGCATTCGTATTTCATCGTTCAAGTTGAAATTATTGGTTCTCGGATAATATGTATGATATTCTTCTTTCGTAATAACTTCATCAAATTTAATGCCTTCGTATATTGATAGCTTTTCAGCCATTTTTCAGTTTAAATCCAATGGATTTCAGAAATGCAATGTTAGCAGGTGTTAACTGCTGGAGCTTAGAAGAAGAAGTGTATATTTTTTGGGAATATGTGGATGTTTTATTAAAGTTATGAAACGAAATGCCCATCAGGATAATTGCTTCAATTCTAATCTGATTACAATTTGTTCACCTCGAAAGTTCACTAAATCACCGTCTTGACCTACAATGTGATGTTATCGTTTCGTTTTGTATTAATAGGGAGATATATGATGTGTTGCGGTACGATATTTATGGAATAACCCGGTTCTACTTGCGGAGAAAACTCGAAGAGTGTATGAGAAAGACGTGTGTTATAATAGGCAGACGTCGTTATATTGCAGTCTATCCTTATTCTTACCACTTTTATAATCTGGACCGGTAAATCTGATGCATGCTTTTGATTGGATTGCAATAATTTGTTACTAAAACACAGCATTCGGTTTAAAATTAATTTGAAATTTACTTTCGATCTCACTTTTCAGTGTATTGTTGTTAGGTTTGAGTGATATCGTATCCTTAGGCATCGTTCTTTTCAAGTATTCTTCTATATCAATAATTTCATAGGAACCGACGGAAATTGTTATAATTTTATTGTCGTAATAAAACCCACCCTCTACCATATTCGGAATCGAATTGTAGCTATGAAATCCTATTAGACCCAATGCGTAATCATGGTGAGGATTTAAGTCTATTGGTGAGTAGTAATCTGCGGAGAGCACAGAATTTGTGCCCTTTAAAGTAAAAGTGTACGACATGACTGGTAAAGTAACAATTAGTCTATGCATTATATAGTTAGCAAGAAAATCATAAGTGAACCAAAAACATAAGTCACCACACTTTATGCTATTGAAATTTTGAAATCGTTCATGATTATACAGGCTGTCCAGCCTAAGATGCAACGGTCCATAGCCGACTTATTATTAATTTTTTGAAAAAATGTTTCAAATAAATGTTGCCTCGAATCAAATTCTACACATTTTAAAATTAGTATCAGTAATGGCTTCCGGTTCTACTGTAAGTAGATACTAACTTTATTATTTTAAATGGAACACCCTATATATTATTGCAGTTTTTGATTCCTTATTAAATTTAAAGGGCACTTTATTCAGCTTACATTGAGTCTAAGTTGTAACGTTTTCGAATTACGTGACGTTTTAAAAAAAAATGACGTCTGCAGCGTCTTGGATGTTTGGAAATATCTCCGTAATTGCGAAAGTTAGAAACATGCATTTTTCAGATTTCGCTTAATCATCAAAGAGGGCACGTTTTTTATTAGAAAATTGTTGCATTTATGTTACAGGGTGATTAAATAGGGATCTGTAATTTTCCAACATTAAAATCATGAATAACTTGATTTGATGATGATAAATGGATGTAAAATTTGATTTTCTTCCGTTTTTATACGGATATTATTGTGTCTATTTCTAACGGTTTTGGAGATATTTCCGATTTTTCAGTTTTTTACCATCCCTTCGCATTTACCAGGCTTGGGACTGGCAGCAATAATACTGGCATGCTTAAAAAGTGGCCAACAAAACATAATAGAACCACTAGAAACAAACAAAATGGTGAAAAATACTATTGAGTTGTTTCAAACGACATCGATATAAAATCAAATTAGGCTTCGAAACAAATTAGGTATCTAACTGTCAATAGTGTTCTAAGTGTCAGAACTGACGTTCAGAGTATTATCTCGTAAGATAACAATTAAAAATGTCGCTTACTCAAGAAGAATTAGTGGATATGGTTTTCGTTCTCGGTGAATGTAACAGAAACGTTTTGTTAGCGTCAAGAGTTTATGCACACTATTATCCAAATAGAAGGCATCCAGATAGGAGGGCATTTCTGTCGCTACTGGATAGGTTTACAGGTACTGGATCTGTAAAACGTACAAAACGGAACCGCAATAACTCCGTACTGACGGAAGAAAATCAGTTGCAAGTATTGTTAGCAGTGCAAGAAAATGCAGGATCCATGCATTTGCTCCAGGAAATTACTGCAAACGATTTTCAAACCAGACTGTTGTTTGGTCAGTGGGCAATTGAAAGAAATCATCGTGATGCGAACTTTTTCGAGCGAGTGATGTTTTCAGATGAAGCTACCTTCCACAAAAATGGATTTGTAAATCGTCACAACTGCCATTATTATGACACACAAAATCCCCATCGATTTATTGCTGCTCATAGTCAATACAGATGGTCATTGAATGTGTGGACACGTATCATTGGGGAACATATTATAGGCCCGTTTTTTCATAACCAACGGCTGACGGGTAGGATTTATATGGAATTTCTTGTTTGTTAGTTGTTGTTGTTTCTCGTTTTGTTAGAAAATATTCCACTGGCTACACGTCTACCGATGTGGTTCCAACACGATGGTGCCCCACCACACAATACTGTCGAAATTCGTCAGTTTTTGGATGTGTCTTTTCCGAACCGCTGGATTGGACGTGGAGGACCTGTCAGATGGCCCCCGAGATCGCCAGATCTTACAACCTGCGATTTCTTTTTATGGGGTTTTATTAAAAATAAAGTTTATGAGAGATGCCACCAACAACTCAAGATGATATGCGCCATCGTATTTTAAGAGCGTTTCAAGAAGTCACGCCAGAAATGCTCAGAAATGTTCAAAACTGTTTGCAAAAGCGATTTCAATTTTGTAGGGCCAATGTTTCAGAACACATTTTTGTAAATTCTAAATGATTTTTCTTTCGAGTTTTGTTTGTTTCTAGTGGTTCTATTGTGTTTTGTTGGCCACTTTTTAAGCATGCCAGTATTATTGCTGCCAATCCCAAGCCTGGTGAAATGCGAGGGGAAGATGCCAGCATTTCGCAGTACGTGGGGATGGTAAAAAACTGAAAAATCGGAAATATCTCCAAAACCGTTGGAAATAGATATAATAATATCCGTATAAAAACGGAAGAAAATCAAATTTTACATCCATTTGTGTAAAAATTGCTATACCATTCTATTAAAAAAAATCAAGTTATTCATGATTTTAATGTTGGAAAATTACAGATCCCTATTTAATCACCCTGTAACATAAATGCAACAATTTTCTAATAAAAGACGTGACCTCTTTCATGATTAAGCGAAATCTGAAAACCGCATATTTCTAACTTTCGCAGTTACGGAGATATTTCCAAACATCCAAGACGCTGCAGATGTCATTTTTTTTAAAAAACGTCAGGTAATTCGGAAACGTTACGACTTAGACTCAATGTAAGCTAAATAAAGTGCCCTTTAAATTTAATAAGGAATCAAAAACTGCAATAATATATAGGGTGTTCCATTTAAAATAATAAAGTTAGTATCTACTTACAGTAGAACCGGAAGTCCGCCATTACTGATACTAATTTTAAAATGTGTAGAATTTGATTCGAGGCAACATTTATTTGAAACATTTTTTCAAAAAATTAATAATAAGTCGGCTATGGACCGTTGCATCTTAGGCTGGACACCCTGTATATAATTTTAGTTGGTCGTTTCCGATTGAAGTATTATATCAACTCTAACAGAGGTCTTAAGTTACCAAATGAATCGAAATAGTGTACAATGGAACCCCTTTTAGCAAAACAGACCCAGTGCGTTCCTGGTCCGTTAACGCTATCCAGATTAACGACTGCACTTTCGTTTTTACGGGGCGAGTTCGGCAAAGTATCTCTCATGAATACACCTCTAAAATATTTTATATTTCGACCATGTTTAAAAATATCAATATCTGTTAGAGGTTTTTGCGGCAGTCGATTTATTCGTTTTTTTGCAGATAGTTCTTTAAATATAATCCTAATCCTTTTCTGTACGGTTTTATGTACAATCCTTTACCCTTCAATGCAATGGCTTCCATGGTTTTATTATGTCTTTGTGCTTCTTCTAACTGATTTTTCGCTGCCTTAGCTTTATTCACGGTTTGAGCTATTCCACTTGCATCCCGTGCTAAGGCACCTATGGCGCTTAAACCGGCAAACAAAAGAATGAGTGGTAGTACGTCGCCTTGTTTAGGTATAGGAATTATTCTTGGAGTTCGAATATGTTTACGCCCTCCAGCTTTTTTAACTGCAATCTTAGCCGCATCCAAAGTTAATTTTGCACCCTCTTTAATACTCCCTTAAAAATTTCTTGATGACGTCTTTCGCTTTTACCTGTTTACCTAGTTTCCTTTTAGTCTTCATTGTATTGGTAATCATCCACGCCCCGGTCTCCTCACCTAAACCAGAATCTTCTGCTTTAACACGTGACCAAGTTTGTTCTTCTAAAACCTTGTCCGCCTTGTATCTATCTTTCAAGTTTTTGTACCGCAAATATGCAATATCGTGCTCTCTACACGCTCTATCTAATGGATTTATACCGAGATCTCCCCGAGTAGGTCGCTTGTGAAGTTTCGTACCCGGTCCACAAAACTGGTAGCCAGGTATATGTAGCTCAGTAGGAAAATTATTGATCAAAGAATTAATTATACCTCCACCCTCTTTACATATCAACATTAGAATGAGGAGTGCTATGTATACGTTTGCTAATTTATTTATACTTCAGTTACAATGCGACTCGTGAAACAGAAAGATACGTTAGATATTGTCAATTTGGACTATGATGAGAACACTAGAGCCAATAGACACGGTAGCCTACTACCGAATTCGATACGTTGTATAATTTGTGGTCCTTCAAATTGTGGCAAAACAAATATTATGCTTTCACTTTTGTTTAATGAAAATGGTGTGAGATTTAAAAATGTATATGTTTATTCCAAGTCTTTATATCATCCTAAATACAAACTACTTGAAGATATTTTAGGCAACGTTAAAGGAATAAAATATTTCCTTACAAGGAAAATGATGAAATCATGGATCCAGCACAGGCTAGGAGCGATTCTGTATTTATTTTTGACGATGTGGCTTGTGACAGACAAGATAAAATTAGAGAGTATTTTTGTATGGGCAGGCATAAACACGTTGACAGCTTTTATCTGTGTCAAACTTATACCCGCATACCTAAACATTTAATAAGAGACAATGCAAATTTATTGGCACTCTTTAAACAGGACGATACTAACCTACGTCACATTTATGACGATCATGTGGGTACTGATATGACATTTGAACAATTTAAGACGATATGCGGCGAGTGTTGGAAGGGTAAGTATAGTTTCATAGTGATAGACAAGGATAGTGAAATACATAAAGGTTGATATAGAAAAAGTTTTGACTGCTTTATATATTTGTAATTTTTCTTGAAAGAGGTTACTTCTGCGTTTATACTCACACGGTCAGGTCATAAAAGCATACGAAGACGAAGAAAAAAGACGGAAGACAAATCTAATCAATTAAGACTGGACATTATTAATGCCAGTAAGACTATTAGGAAAAAACACGTACAATTAAAGTTAGGCGGTTCGGATCAAGATGATTTAATTCGAAAAATGTTCAAACCAGTTACAGAACCTCTGGAGGATTTCACTACAACGATAAAACAGGAAACAAAATCAATCAAGAAACCATTAGGGGAACTGGACATTGCAGTAAAAAACGATATTAAATCGATTAAAGAACCACTATTAGAGTTTACAGAGACTGTGAAAAATAAAAATATCCTCTCTCCTTCGAGATCGATCGAATATTGTATTACCTCCCGCTCAACTAACGACAGCATTTTAACTAATAATTTAGAGGAGCAACTTCCAGAACTGCAAGCAGGTCGTAAATCCTTGAATGAATTTCGTCAGATTTATCAAACAATGCCGGAAGAGACGCTTAAATTAATTAATGACATTATTGGAACTATATATCCATTACCGAGACTATATGTAGACGGTCTCTTCAGAGACACCTCTAACAAGTTTGACACTACCTATGGAGTAACATATGAACCGGAAACAAATAAAATTAAATTAGGTAATGATACATTGGAAGTTGATGGCATTGATGTGATAATAAGTGGTAAGCGCTATATAGGTACACCCGGTATCTATGAATTGATATTTAAAACACAACCAGAAAAATATAATGAAGATGATCTATGGCAATATTATGATATTTTACAACAAACCAATGTACATCGTTGTCGATTTGATGGAACCCAGCAAATGCGAGGAGGCACGTCGTACAAGTGGCAAGAAATAATAAAACCGCTGCTAGCCAAAACACGTAAAGAAAAATCGTGGACTGGTGGATACATCAATCATATTGCAAGCGCCAACACTTCTTATGACTATGTCTATTGGAATGACATAAATGAAATCGTAGAGAGACTTAAACTGTTGATCGCTTCACAGAACGCCGGTCATACAAGTCACAATAACGAAATTGCTTCAATCGTTGAAGAACTGAAAGAGGCGTTATTAAACAAATATTTGTCTCCAGAATTCGCGATGCTTAGTATCACAATGAGTACTGATAAATTCGGTTGCTTTCTTAGTATTAGTAGAATAACTGTTAAACATCCACCATCTGTTTTACCTTTAACAGCCGAAGGTGACATAAATATAGGAGGTAAACGCGTTCGTTACATAGCAGACCCGATTCACGATCAGGACTCAGTTAATAAACGATATTTAACCAAAGTTGAAGAATATATGAAAAAAGAAATACAAAGCGAGAATGATACGAAATCGAAATCTTTGAGATCGGATCTGACAACATTTTATAATATTGAGTTTACACAACACAAAAACTATTTTAAAACTAAAGTTGACGATTACCATAAAAAAATATTGGAACATAAAAGTACGGTGCAAACATTGGTTAATACTGAAGTATCTCATTTAAAACAATATAACAACAATAGTGAAATTGCTAATTTGCAAGATCGACTAAACACGACGATGCGATACTACAGTGATGAAATTAATATACTCAATAGAAATACAATAACTATACACTCAAAGATATTGAAAATGTAGTGAGTACAAAGTTAAACACGAGCGATTTTGACGCGAAAATGATAATGATCTTCACGATATGAAAAAGACGTCTAAGGATCTTGAGGATAAAATTAAAATAATAAGTAACGGTAACAATTTAACACTAAAAAATATAGACCAGCAGATACGGTAATTATTGACGGTATTACCGTATTAAACGGTCATATGTTGAAACATATAAAAACGGAATCTACGAATCTGAATGGAAAGATAACGGATATAGAGAATGCAATGCAAGATAATGTTAAAGTCATTAATCGCACATTAAAGAACCAATTTAATGTGGTGATTATCAAATTGCCGTCATAAAAGGTTGGGACAACGTCGGAGATTAACCTTCAAGATCTAACACCTTATTAGAAAAATGAAAAAAAGGACGTTATTACTGAACTCCATAAACCTGCAAGACGCAATTTTCCTAGACGCCGTGTAGTACTAAAAGGTATTGACGATTTATGGCAAGCCGATTTAGCGCAATTTACAAATTATACTCGCGAAAATAGAAACTTCAAGTACATATGAGTAGTTATCGATTGCTTTTCGAAATACTTGTGGACGTTATCTATAAAAACAAAAACCGCTGGAGATGTACAGGATGCGATGCGGAAAATTCTACAGAGTACCACTCGAAAACCAATAAATCTCCAGACTGACGCGGAAAGGAATTTTACAACAAGCTATTCAATAGTCTGATGTACGAGTACAAAGTAAATCATTATCCCACCTACAGCACTAAAAAAGCATCAATCGTAGAAAGAGTTATCCTCACAATTAAGGAGAAGTTATATAAGGAATTTAGTATGCGCGGGAAATACAAATGGATTGATTTACTTTCAACAATAACTGATACTTATAATAACACTAAACATAGAACAATAAAAATGTGTCCTTCCGCTGTTAATTCCAGTAATGAACAACGCTCGTTGACTACAATCTACAATAACATTAAAGTGATGGATGCTCACCGTTTTCGGGTTGGGGATATTGTACGCATTAGCAAGTATAAGAGTATATTCGATAAAGGATATCTACCGAATTGGTCGACAGAATTATTTAAAGTTATAAAAATCCAAATTTCAAAACCTACGGTGTATTTATTAGAGGATATGAACGGAAGACCTACATATAATCGGGAGCTTTTACCAACACGAACTACAGAAGGTGAAGCATCCGGATATTTATCTTGTGGAGAAGGTTTTGCAAAGGGAAGGAGATAAAGTCCGCGTTAAATGGTTAGATCTAGATAACACACATTGGATTGATAAAAAAAATTATTATAATTTCTTAAACAAATTACGTAATAAAATTAGTTATTCTGCTGAAACGCATTTTTTTTTAATTTCTTGTTAAATTTTTACAATTTAAACTATATAGGCACGATTTTGTTGTATATAAATTAAGTAACCAACTGATGAAGGATCAGTTTGATATTTGTTGTTATAGCTTATAGGTCATTACCTGTTAAAAGAAACAAATATGTATCTCAGATTGATGTATTTGTCTTTCATAATTCATATCATACTATCTTCTAATATTACTGATTATGTCTATCGATATGGATATTTAGATCAATCGGAAACACCGATTATCAACTTAGACAGTGCATTAACAAAATTTCAAGAATTTTACGGCCTACCAGTTGATGGAACTCTGAATAATGAAACTATTGACATGTTCTATGCTAATAGCAGTATCGAATAAGCTACTATTATTATTATTATTATTATTGAATTAATGAGTAAACCTCGTTGTGATGTTTCGGATAACCCCACCGAATTCTATACTTTTGTAAATAAATGGACTAAAAATGAATTATTTTGGTATTTTGCAATGGCGGATGCAACGATCTTAAAAGTCGCCGATAGAGTTTTTGAAATGTGGCAAAATTATACAAATTTGAATTTTATATATTCCATAAAAAATCCTGATATTATAATTTCATTTTCCGATAAAATCTCTGTTCATACAAATAATCCGAGATGTATGAAAGGGCAATGTTTGTTTCCATTTGATGGGAAGGGTGGAGCTTTAACACATGCCTATCCACCACAGCAAAATAAATGCATTGAAATTCATTTGGATAAAAGTGAAGATTGGTACTTTGGATTTAATAAGACACCTCTTGCTCAGACGAGTTTATTTAAAGTTTTACTACACGAAGTTGCACATATTCTAGGAATAAAACATAGTTCAGATCCCACCTTTATTATGTATGCGTTTTATTCGGAAAATGCCGATCATTTATCCAAAGATGACATCGAAGCTGTTCAATATTTATATGGAAAGAGAAAGAATCATCTACCAGCAGTACTACTCCCATCACTATTACCACTAGCGAAACGAGTAAAACAACAGAAATTAAATTGAATTTATGTAAAACTGGGGCTAATAAATTTTTAATTACATCAAATCACCATATGTACGTATTTTATGAGGAGTGGATTTGGATTATAAATATATTGCCGAAAGTATTGCCGAACAACAGCCATATACGAAACCGATAAAACTCAGTTACTATTTACCACAGACGCTTATCCCTGTCACACATATCTACCAAAATATTTATGATGTGACAACAACATATTTTATAAGATCGGTTTTCCCATTTCAAAATGAAAGATAGATTCCCTGCGAGCAAATTTAATATCCCTAGTGAAACAAAAATTAATTCTGTTTTCAACACACACTCGGAAAAAAACCTATATATTTTATGATAATTACTACTTTGTTGAAATTGACGAATGTACTTTAACAACGAAAACTCGTGGAATAATTACTGAAAAGTTTCCAGGATTACTTCCAAATGTTAGTGGAGCATTCAGCTATAAAAACGGAAATATATTTTTTTTCTAAATCAAACAGTTTACGAATTTAACGAATTCAGTAATAAAATAGTAAATCTTGGAGAATTCAATTTAGACATGATTGAACTTCAATGTATAAGTAAAAATACATTAGTGCAGAGGATACAAAAGTTGTTGTCACAACTTCTTACCATATAAAGATAGTGGTATAAATTTAACCGAATATGTATCATCATTTTTTTCATATTTACATATTAAAGATGGAGTATATATAAGTATATACATAAAGTCTTTGTTAAGTGGTGAAGGTTACCCAAGATGCACAACAGTTGAGTAGATAAGAAAGTCATATTATAATTACCACTTATAAAATATATAGCAAAATAGCATAATCCCAGTTAATACTGCACATCTGATAGAGGCAGACGAAGATGACAATAAGTTTATACGCGAACAAATCGAAAAATACATCACTGAGGTTGTAAAGGACATTGATGTTTATGCTCTAACGTAAAATTAGAAAAAATTAAATTGTGAAAGAAATAAAAACAATGGGGAACGGTCAATAGAAGGTGAACGAAGATAATTTTGGTTCTTTGAAAGGAATTAGGAAGTCTATAATTTTCCATATCCCAATCCACATTCTTCAGACAAAGGTAACTCTTCACGTGAAAACTGGTTTCGAATTCCTCAAAGCAAAAGGTGTAACCATGTTTTGAACATTATAATCAAATATTTCATGAAGAACATATTGATGGACCAGTACCCTCCAGAATAAAATGTATTGCTTGTAAAAAGAAACTAAAAAAAATTTAGTCTATCCATAGTATAATAAGTTTGTTATAATGTCGTATTATTTGTTATTTCGTATACAATACTAAATAAAAAAGGTAATTAAACAGATCAACATTTTTATTATCCATAATTACAATTACAATAACAAGTAGGGTTGCACATACATATTTTTGGTTGGTCCGATTGTACTGATTTTGTACTGTCTATAACTCTGATGTAAACTTAAAATGAATACAATAATCGCAACACCTTGTACAATATTTAAGTATTTTCTGTTTTCTGTAGAATATACAATCGGTATTCGTATGTATTTTTAATATTTTTGTCGTTTTACATTTTGTACATTTACATTGTAATATTAAAAGTACGGAGATCATGATGTAGTGTAATACGCACACAACAGAAAATATTTCAGTGATCTAGTTGAAATGCAGATAAATTACGAGACAAGGAAACAGGAAAATCTAAAAGGTGAAAATCGTCGGAAATCATCCTTTCTCGCATATAAATGTATCATGAACGGGTCGATGGCCGCAGTGGTTAGGCGGCTGACTATAGTTGTGAGAGGACGATAGGCGCCGGGGTTCAATTCTCTGGAGGGACGGTGACATTTTTTCAGAGAGTTTAATCCCGGATCGACTTGCCATTCGCTGTTGGGAGCAAAGTGATTAACAGCGCGGCATCATAAAAGGAGATATGATGCTGTCACAAAGCCATTTGAACACAACATACACACACAAAAACTACACCGCGAGAGTTGCAGTGATAGCCAGACAAGCGATACAGTTTACGGAGTCACTGCAACTAAGCACCCACCACATAAAAAAAGTACTTACACATAAACCTCAAGACTGATACGACCGGAAGAAAATGATTTCGTGTTATATCTCTTGAGGTTTCACAAATCTTATAAAATGATTCAGATCCGGTAACATCATTCATCATTCAAACTACGACAATCATCGAGCCCGTGTTAACTGCAGAACATCGAATTAAAATTTATAGAGAACGACTAGAACGTTTTCTCGTGATTGATATTCAAGGATTCAACGCCCCCGAATTTATCCCGAAAGAAATGTGTATAACAGACGGGACCCACATAATGCATTTACTATTTAAGACGCCCAGATCATACCATACATTGGATGCAGATGCAAAAAGAACAGTGAAATGGGTAGAGAAAAATCATCACGGAATTCAATTTTCATGTGGCCAGGTAGAAGTGGAACGGATTCCTTGAATTTTCAAACGTCTCGTCTCATTATATGATAGGATTTATGTAAAAGGACATCAGAAAGCCGAATATCTTTGTAAATTTGTTAATTCTAATTGTACAGTTAATTTAGAAAGCGATCAGAATGTGCCTGTATTTACGAAAACTAATGTAAAAAGTATTTCTGTGCTATGAATAACTGTAATCTACTGTATAGTTATATTTCAAAATAATAAATCGTTTAATGAAAGCTATCTGTTTTCTCTTAAAAACATCTATTGCAAGATTACCAATTTTGTTGTATACACATAATGCAGTCGCACAGTCAGTTCGAACTACATCATATAACGGATGTTAGTTTGTCTATTATACAGATAACTTGTTGATAAGATATGTTGCATATGCTAATATAAACTCCTACAGATAAACATACATTATAGCAGACGAGAATAGTTAGTGCAAATAACTTGAATCGGCAATATTAATGAATTCCTGCGTGAGGATTATTAAAATAATAATAATAATAATTTACTATATAACCTGCTTCAGTTTTAAAGAATGTTAACGTGTTTCCTTATTGCTTACATTTATTCCAATTCTAAACTTGTTCTTCAACTGCATTCTAAGAACGCTGAGCTTGTGCATACATTATTCCCGAATGTTTACACAGGTGCAGCCTAAGAATGCTGATGATGATGTCTGCGAAATTTCTAAGAACGTTGCGATTGCGTCATCCCGGACACCTGCTCTGGTCATTACGTCATCAGGGGGCCCCTAGCAGCTAAAGGGGGCAACAGCGCCATCTATTATCTAAAGGTCAGTAGCGCCATCTATTATCTAAAGGAGGTCAACAGCGCTATCTATTATCTAAAGGAGGTCAGCAGCGCCATCTATTATCTAAAGGTCAGCAGCGCCATCTATTATCTAAAGGTCAGTAGCGCCATCTATTATCTAAAGGAGGTCAGCAGCGCCATCTGGTGGGCAATGGACACACCTCTAGTGTGTGCAATATACAGCGTGTCCACGGGCGAGTGATGAGTCATCGGGTGGTCGCATATAGTGCCTGGCTTATACAGCGTGTCCATGTCGAGTGACTGAGCCCGTAGGCACACAGTTTACCTACTCAGGACTCTGTTAATAAGGCTGAAATTTTCTGCAATAATTATTTAGTTTATCGCCGGGATCGAAATCTTGAAGCTACTACAAAGCGTGATGGCGCTAGTGTACTTATTGCAATACGTTCTTCTTTGTCATCACTTCGCAGGGATGCCTGGGAAACTGATGCCGAAGATGTATGGATATCGGTTCGTTTGGAAAATGGAGCTAATTTGAATATTTGCTGTGTTTACATCTCACCAAATGATAGTGCTACAGGCCGTGCTTGTAATGATGGTATCCCTACTTTAGTAAACTATAATGGACGCTCAGCTAGTGATGGTGCTTCCATCTGCCAACTATTTTCGAATTACTTTGAATCGGTGTACGCTAATACTGCAAATACTGCTTCTAAACCTGTACATAATGCATCATATAATGATATTCGTTCATGTCATATTGATGAAAAGAAAATAATGGTAAAATTAATCAGTTAGACATAAATAAGGGCCCCGGGGCGGGCGGCCTACCCGCATCATTTATTAGCAGTGTTGTTGTGAGTTGGCAACACCCCTATCGATTTTGTTTAAAATCTCGTTGAAAACTGGCGTATTTCTCAACTTATGGAAAAATCTCATGTCATTCCGATTTTTAAAAGCGGTAATAAATTAAATGTCTGTAACTACAGACCAATACTCTCTACTGTAGCGAAACTATTTGAGTCAATTGTCTATGACGCGTTGTTTTCCTCAGTTCGGCACATGATATTACCTCAGCACCACGGATTTTTTCCTACTAGATCTGTTACTACTAACCTAGTTCAATACGCTGACTTTATATCTCGTTCCATGGATTTCCGAATCCAAGTTGATGCTGTTTACACTGACTTCAGCAAAGCATTGGATAAAGTTAATCTCTGCTCTTCAATATACATATATATTAACGATATTGGTCAGTGCTTCAGATACTCCCAATTATTCATAGATGACCTCAAGCTCTTTTCACGTATCACTGGTTTGTGTGATTGCTCGTTATTGCAGGATGAACTGGATAGACTATCCTCTTATTGTAGTGATAATCATCTTTTATTAAACACTGATAAATATAAACACATCACATTCACTCGAAATAGTAATAAGATTATTTACTCGTATAAAATTCACAAAAGTACGGTAGAAACTGTTGACTGTTGTCACTTTTGACTCCAAGATGATATTCGACATTCATATCGGCCATATTGTAAACAAAGCTTATCGTATGTTAGGATAAGTCATTCGTACTTGTAAATATTTTACCTCAATGCACTCTCTTAAAAATTTATACTTTGCATTTGTGTACAGTTACTTAAATTTCGCTGCTCAAATATGAAATCTCAATATTACACCTATATCCCTAGATTAGAATCTGTGCAGAAAAAATTTCTTAAATATCTCTGTAGGCTGTAGGTGCTGAAGAACTTGAATATCGTGAGGCTTGTGTGACCTACGGGATACATCCTCTAGTGGAAAGGCGACAACTAAAATGATTACTTATTCATAGTAAAAATTATACGAGGTATTATAGATTGCTCTTTCTTGCTAGGCATGGTATGATTTCGGGTACCCGAACGTTCCTGAGCAGTCCTTCTCTCCTATTTGTCACGTACTGCAGTACTAGTACTAATTCTTCCTTAATACGAATGTTTAGGACATACAATTACATCAATATTGACAATTTCGTACTAACTCTGTCTCAGGTCAGAGAGGCGAGAGAAGAGGGGGAAGGGGAAGGCGTTGCCGCTATTCGCGAATGTGTTTAATTTAATGAAATACAATTATTATGTGATTTTTTCTAGTTTTAACTGGTGCTGGTATTTGGATATTTCTGTTTGCTTGAAATTTTTCACTATAAAAAAGAAAAAAAATTGTAAGATAGCATGATACTTATTTTTAGGGATACTTTATTGGATTTGTATGTGGTTGTATCCTCAATCCTTAAATAAATAAATAAATAAATCATAAATTATACAGTCGACATAACCACACACACATTCAGTAAGATCACAAATTCAATTTGTACATTTTTTACGCATTTTCTTGCGTTAACGTTTGCTTTTCTTACTTGTTCTAACGTTTTAGTAAAATAAAATTTTTATTTAAAAAAATTGACCATCTTTTTCAACATGAAAGTTGATTTTTTCTCGAAAACGGTTAACCGTACTTTTCCCAGTGGCGTAGAAGTTGGGGAGAAAAACAACCACTACCCTTTCAAAACCTTCACCAATTATGACTTAAAAAAAAATTCTCGCACACAACTTAGCTTATTATAAGTAGAAAATGCTTACAAAAGCTGTTTTCTTTACGATAAACTGTTCCGAAAATTACTACTTTGTTGAAATTGACGAATTGTACTTTAACGAAACTCGTGGAATAATTACTGAAAAGTTTCCAGGATTACTTCCAAATGTTAGTGGAGACCAGCTATAAAACGGAAATATATTTTTTTTTCTAAATCAAACAGTTTACGAATTTAATTCAGTAATAAAATAGTAATCTTGGAGAATTCAATTAGACATGATTGAACTTCAATGGCATAAAAATACATTATGTAGAGGATACAAAAGTTGTTGTCACAACTTATCATAAAGATAGTGGTATAAATTTAACCGAATATGTATCATCATTTTTTCATATTTACATATTAAAGATGGAGTATATATAAGTATATACATAAAGTCTTTGTTAAGGGTGAAGGTTACCCAAGATGCACAACAGTTGAGTAGATAAGAAAGTCATATTATAATTACCACTTATAAAATATATAGCAAAATAGCATAATCCCAGTTAATACTGCACATATGATAGAGGCAGACGAAGATGACAAGTTTATACTAACAAATCGAAAAATACATCACTGAGGCTGTAAAGGACATTGATGTTTATGCTCTAACGTAAAATTAGAAAAAATTAAATTGTGAAAGAAATAAAAACAAATGGGGAATGGTCATAGAAGTGATCGAAGATAATTTTGGGTTCTTGAAAGGAATTAGAAGCTCATAATTTTCCATATCCCAATCCACATTCTTTCTCAGACAAAGGTAATGCCACGTGAAACTGTTTCGACTCAAAGCAAAAGGTAACCATTAAACGAACATTATAATCAAATATTTCATGAAGAACATATTGATGGACCAGTACCCTCCAGAATAAAATGTATTGCTTGTAAAAAGAAACAAAAAAAAAATTTTAGTCTATCCATAGTATAATAAGTTTGTTATAATGTTCATTATTTCATATTTCGTATAATACCACTAAATAAAAAAGGTAATTAAACAGATCAACATTTTTATTATCCATAATTACAATTACAATAACAAGTAGGGTTGCACATACATTTTTGGTTGGTCCGATTGATTTTGTATTGTCTATAACTCTGATGTAAACTTAAATGAATACAATAATCGCAACACCTTGTACAATATTTAAGTATTTTCTGTTTTCTGCAGAATATACAATCTGCTCGTATGTATTTTTAATATTTTTGTCAGCTTTACATTTTGTACATTTACATTGTAATATTAAAAGTACGGAGATCATGATGTAGTGTAATACGCACACAACAGAAATATTTCAGTGATCTAGTTGAAATGTAGATAAATTACGAGACAAAGGAAACAGGAAAATCTAAAAGGTGAAAATCGTCGGAAATCATCCTTCTCGCATATAAATGTATCATGAACGGGTCGATGGCTGCAGTGGTTAGGCGGCTGACTATAGTTGTGAGAGGACGATAGGCGCCGGGGTTCACCTCTGGGGAGGGACGGTGACATTTTTCAGAGAGTTTAATCCCGGATCGACTTGCCATTCGCTGTTGGACAAAGGCGATTAACAGCGCGGCATCATAAAAAGGAGATATGATGCTGTCACAAGTCATTGAACACAACATACACACACAAAAACTACACCGCGAGAGCAGTGATAGCCAGACAAGCGATACAGTTTACGGAGTCATCAACTAAGCACCCACCACATAAAAAAAGTACTTACACATAAACTCAAGACTGATACGACCGGAAGAAAATGATTTCGTGTTATATCTCTTTGAGGTTTCACAAATCTTATAAAAATGATTCAGATCCGGTAACATCATTCATCATTCAAAACTACGACAATCATCGAGTCTGGTGTTAATCGCAGAACATCGAATTAAATGATAGAGAACGACTAGAACGTTTTCCGTGATTGATATTCAAGGATTCAACGCCTCGAATTTATCCCGAAAGAAATGTGTATAACAGACGGGACCCACATAATGCATTTACTATTTAAGACGCCCAGATCATACCATACATTGGATGCAGTGATGCAAAAAGAACAGTGAAATGGGTAGAGAAAATCATCACGGAATTCAATTTTCATGTGGCCAGGTAGAAGTAACCGGATTCCTGAATTTTCAAACGTCTCGTCTCATTATATGATAGATTTATGTAAAAGGACATCAGAAAGCCGAATATCTTGTAAATTTGTTAATTCTAATTGTACAGTTAATTTAGAAAGCGATCAATGTGCCTGTATTTACGAAAACTAATGTAAAAAGTATTTCTGTGCTATGAATAACTGTAATCTACTGTATAGTTATATTTCAAAATAGCAATCGTTTAATGAAAGATATCTGTTTTCTTAAAAACATTCATTGCAAGATTACCAATTTTGTTGTATACACACAATGCAGTCGCACAGTCAGTTCGAACTACATCATATAACGGATGTTAGTTTGTCTATTATACAGATAACTTGTTGATAAGATATGTTGCATATGCTAATATAAAACTCTACGAGATAAACACATTATAGCAGACGAGAATAGTTAGTGCAAATAACTTGAATCGGCAATATTGTCTAATTCCTGTGAGTGATTATTAAAATAATAATAATAATAATTTACTATATAACCTGCTTCAGTTTTAAAGAATGTTAACGTGTTTCCTTATTGCTACATTTATTCCAATTCTAAACTTGAATAACCGCATTCTAGAACGCTGAGCTTGTGCATACATTATTCCCGAATGTTTACACAGGTGCAGCCTAAGAATGCTGATGATGATGTCTGCGAAATTTCTAAGAACGTTGCGATTGCGTCATCCGGACACCTGCTCTGGTCATTACGCCGTCATCAGGGGCCCTAGCAGCTGAAGGCAACAGCGCCATTTATTATCTAAAGGTCAGTAGCGCCATCTATTATTCAAAGAAGGTCAACAGCGCTATCTATTATCTAAAGGAGGTTGTGCGCGCCATCTATTATCTAAAGGTCGCGCGCCATCATTATCTAAAGGTCAGTAGCGCCGATTTGTCATCTAAAGGAGGTCAGTTAAGCCATCTGGTGGGCAAATGACACCCCAGTGTGTGCAATATACAGCGTGTCCACGGGCGAGTGATGAGTCATCGGGTGGTCGGCTATAGTGCCTGGCTTATACAGCGTGTCCATGTCGAGTGACTGAGCCCGTAGGCACACAGTTTGACTACTCAGACTCTGTTAATAAGGCTGAAATTTTCGCAATAATTATCGAAGTTTATCGCCGGGATCGAAATCTTTAGGCTACTACAAAGCGTGATGGCGCTAGTGTATCATTATAAATACGTTCTTCTTTGTCATCACTTCTGCAGGGATGCCTGGGAAACTGATGCCGAAGATGTATGGATATCGGTTCGTTTGGAAAATGGAGCTAATTTGAATATTTGCTGTGTTTACATCTCACCAAATGATAGCGCAGGCCGTGCTGGTAATGATGGTATCCCTACTTTAGTAAACTATAATGGACGCTCAGCTAGTGATGGTGCTTCCATCTGCCAACTATTTTCGAATTACTTTGAATCGGTGTACGCCAATACTGCAAATACTGCTTCTAAACCTGTACATAATGCATCATATAATGATATTCGTTCATGTCATATTGATGAAAAGAAAATAATGGTAAAATTAATCAGTTAGACATAAATAAGGGCCCCGGGCGGGCGGCCTACCCGGCATCATTTATTAGCAGTGTTGTTGTGAGTTGGCAACACCCCTATCGATTTTGTTTAAAATCTCGTTGAAAACTGGCGTATTTCTCAACTTATGAAAATCTCGCGTCATCTTGATTTTTAAAAGCGGTAATAAATTAAATGCTCGTAAATCTACAGACCAATACTTCTACTGTAGCGAAACTATTTGAGCCAATTGTCTATGACGCGTTGTTTTCCTTGCCCGGCATACATGATATTACCTCAGCACCACGATTTTTTCCACGATCTGCCATACTAACCTAGCTCAATACGCTGACTTTATATCTCGCTCCATGGATTTCCGAATCCAAGGATGCTGTTTACACTGACTTCAGCAAAGCATTGGATAAAGTTAATCTCTGCTCTTCAATATACATATATATTAACGATATTGGTCATAGCTTCTTAGATACTCCCAATTATTCATATACCCTCAAGCTCTTTTTCACGTATCACTGGCTTGTGTGACGTTTCATATTGCAGGATGAACTGGATAGACTATCTTCTTGGTTGTAGTGATAATCATCTTTATTAAACACTGATAAATATAAAACACATCACATTCACTGAAATAATAATAAGATTATTTACTCTGTAGGTAATTCATAAAAGTACGGTAGAAACTGTTGACTGTTGTCACTTTTGACTCCAAGATGATATTCGACATTCATATCAGCTAATATTAAACAAAGCTTATCGTATGTTAGGATAAGTCATTCGTACTTGTAAATATTTCACTCCTATACTGCACTCTCTTAAAACTTATACTTTGCATTTGTGTACAGTTACTAAATTTCGCTGCTCAAATATGGAATCTCAATATTATGACCATATCCCTAGATTAGAATCTGTGCAGAAAAAATTTCTTAAATATCTCTGTAGGGCTGTAGGTGCTGAAGAACTTGAATATCGTGAGGCTTGTGTGACCTACGGGATACATCCTCTAGTGGAAAGGCGACAACTAAACGATTACTTATTCATAGTAAAAATTATGCGAGGTATTATAGATTGCTCTTTTCTTTGCTATATGACATTTTGTACCAGAACGTCTTGAGCAGTCCTTCTCCTTATTTATTACGTATTGCAGTACTATACTAATTCTTCCTTAATAATGTAGAATGTTTAGGACATACAATTACATTTAATATTGGACACTTAGTACTAACTCTGTCTCAGGTCAGAGGCGAGAGAAGAGGTGGGGGAAGGGAAATAAAAGGCTGCTGCCATTCGTGAATGTGTTTAATTTAATGAAATACAATTATTATGTGATTTTTCTAGTTTTAACTGTTATATTTGGATATTTCTGTTTGCTTGAAATTTTTCACTATAAAAAAGAAAAAATTGAAGATAGCATGATACTTTATTTTTAGAGATACTTTATTTAGATTTGTATGTGGTTGTATCCTCAATCCTTAAATAAATAAATAAATAAATCATACCTTATATTTTTAAATTCCACATCATTTTCATTAAATAAAGTGGAAAGCATAATATTTATTTTTGCTGTATTAACTGAAGGACCTACAAATTATACAACGTATCGAATTTGTAGTAGACTACCGTGTCTATTAGCTCAGTGTTCTCATCATTGTCCAAATTGACAACATCTAACGTATCTTTCTACTACGAGTCGCATTGTAACTGAAGTATAAATAATTAGCAAACGTATACTAGCACTCCTCATTCTAATGTTGGATATGTAAAGAGGGTGGAGGTATAATTAATTCTGATCAATAATTTTCCTACTAGAGTTATACATACCTGGCTACCAGTTTCAGGACCGGGTACGAAACCTTCAGCAGCGACTTACTCGGGAGATCTGCAAGGTAAGAATTTTTCCAACAATAAGGGTCAATGCACTTAACTTTGTAGTTTATAACAGCTGATACTAATATTTGTGATTGTTGATGGAGTAAATGTAAACGCATTTACTTTCGGTTTTGTATCGAAAGGTTAAAAATTAAACAAAAATTTATCTCGCAATTTAAATTTTAACAGCTACTGGAAAAAATCAATTAATGATTTGATTCTTTATTATTGAGTATTGTTAGTAATGTTTATAAATCCTCGTACAGACGTACAGTGTTCATTATCTGGCCACATGGCAAAAACACTTGCCTACTTTCTTGGATTTCCCTCAATAGTCAACACTCCGATGAACAAGTTCACCATGGAGATTGAGAATAACGGTTCCCGCCTTTCCTTGATGTGTTAGTTACTCGTTCAACAAATGGTCGCTTAGATACTCCGTGTACAGGAACCCACACATACCGACCGATATATTCATGCCAGCTCACATCATCATCCAGCACAAAAGAGAATTCGGTAACGCCTCTTAGTACATCGCGCGATCTCAATTTCCCAACCCGACAACATCGACAAAGAATTGAAACATGTAAAAACTGCTCTTTTACAGAATGGCTATACCTCCGGCAACATACAAAGAGTCAACAGTACATTCATCCACGGGTTCCTGGTTGCAGCAATTGCGAATCAGTGACCATTAAGTACCATCGTTCTTCCTTTACATCCATGGCGTTACAGATCACATCGGTAGAATTCTTCGTAAGCACGATATCCAACCCATCTTTAAACTCTTAACAAGATCTCTCAAATTCTTCTGCCTAAGGACACTGCCCCGTTTTCCTATAAAGGTATTTACAAAATTCTGTGACTGTGGCCTTATGTACATTGGCGAAACTGGACGTTCTATCTAAACTAGAATCAAGGAACACCAACGGTACGTTAAGTCACGTTCCTCAACACACTCAGCCTTAGCCGAACACTTCATAGATATGGCCATAAAATTTGTTTGATCAGGTATCTATGTAAGTAAGTCTCTATCGCTATTTTCCGCCGAAAAGGTAAGGGAAGCTATCGAGATTCAGAGACATCCTCAAAATCTCAATCGCGATATTGGTTACCCACTCTCCAGCATTTGGAAACCGTCCTTTCCGCTTTTTCTTCGACCCGCTCACTGTTCCGCATCGTTGCCTCGCGCTCACCGTCTCCATGCTTCCATGGACAATGGCATGAGTATAATTCCTGCACGTCCATCTTTCTCCTTGTCAGAAGCTGCTCTCGCCCCCAGCGTGGTTGACACGGTCATAGCCGCGACCTTCGGCGCCCCCCTCACCTAGTTTTGCTCCTGAAGAAGCCACTTACATTAGTGGCGAAACGTCGAGTTTGAGTGTTGGTATATATATTTTTTGTAATTTTTTTCATTTTTGTTTATTTTTTATTTTGTATTGTATATATGTACTTTAGATTATGACGCGGTCAAAACCCGGAAGCCCTCATAACAAAAAAAGTCAGTTATCCTTTACGTCTTATTAATAAACTTTTATATAGTAATTGTCCGTTAAATACACGTCCTCCTCTCCACAGTAATCTTCCCAATCCTACATCTTATGGTTCCCTTCCTTATGTACACAATTAACTTCCTAAACTCATGAAATTATTTGTAGTTCTAACAAATTGCAGCTAGGAATGTTTTGATCATCGTCTATTTATAGTAAATTAAAGTTTCCCATTGAAAACAAATTTAAATCGAATATTGTTTCCCTCAATAATTGAAAGATTGTAACAAGAGGTTAGATAGGGCAATCATCTAGAACATTTATTCCCAGATCGATTTCACATAAAGGATAGTAGGGAATGTAATAAACGACCTTCTTTACGGAGGAACAGTGATACTTTTCATGGCAAAAAATATAATTAGGACAAACGGTAAACACAAGTGTTCATCTTGGAGGATTACACGCAGAGTTTCAAAATGTTCACCCATTTGTGACATTACAAAAGCAAGAAAAAGCAAGAAAATATAGACAGCTACTTTAATGCCCATCCATATAATAGTTTGGTTGTCAAAATGCAACCACTGAATGTGCGAGCTTTTTGCATCTTCCAAAACATATTATAATGCAATGGATGCTTGTTGTTGCAACTCGTCCAAGGTTTCTGACGCATGATATTGACAATTATTGGAATTGTTTGTTAAACTAATTGATCATTTGAAAATATAACAAAGGCTTTTAGAAAAACCGGTATTGTGCCATCGGATAGGGATATTTTCATTCATTTGTTACCGACATTTTCTTCTGTTGATAACAACTACATCTGCCGTTCTTAATACCAATCCTTGTGGACTAGCCACTGATTTTGCAGACCTCTAATTCTTGAAACAAATGAATAACTCCGACTTGGGGTTGATCGCATTTAAAGTTGGCCATCGAAACAACAAAAGAAAAGCAGAAGATCAGGCACAATCATTATTGCAACAGGCATCCTCAAAAGGATGAAATAAACAAAATTAGACAGGTAATAAAGTAAAAAATGTTAAACAGCAAGGTTGCAGAGTGATTCCGAAGTGAAAGTGAAAACGAAAAAAATGTAGGAAGTGATGGTGACAGTGATTACAAAAGGAGAGAGGAGTATCAAGATAGCGACGGTAAATATAGTCTTGACTGGAGAGACCTTTGCTTCCTATATCACGCAGAGTAGAAGTAGGGAAATATGTTGTAGTTTTGTTTTGTGCAAGAAAAGCTGAAAGTTTATTACGTTGCCAAAGAGCACCTTAACGACAATATGGACATTTTGTAACTTTTTCTTAGACTAAAATTTAAAACACACAACTTTTTTGGCATGCCAGATGCACGATATTTGTCAAAAGAAGGAAGATGTTAAGTTTTTACTCCAAAACCACAAGTCAGACGCTAACTTTCTATTATACATTTTCATTTAGTTTTTTTCGTTTTTTGAATATGCGTGTTTACAATGTAGTTTTTAGCTGCTCTTCCTTATATAATAAAGTTTCTGATACAGTTGCCATCTTTTAATTTGAAACAAGAACAAATAATCTTGCTTTTTGGTGATTTAGACAGCTGTGTAGACACTGTGTACCATTACCCATTCACTGTGTACTGTGTATGGCAAATTGAAGGATCGCTTATATTAATTTAAGTATTCTTAACATTTTTTTCGAATAGTACTGCCTTCTTAGGTAACTTATGAAAATTTGAGCATAAGAGACGCCATGGCAAAAAATTTAGAAAATTCCATTTATTTATTCGGATATAAAGTTTAAATTAAAAAAAAGTGATCCACTGTTTACCACCCTACCCTAATCACAACCAGATGATCTATGTCGCCAACAAGATGCCCTATTGCGTGTCGTTATTATTATTACTTCACTATTATTTTCTCAATAAAAAAGAAAAAAGAACAGAGGAAATAATACAACAAAATTGTTGTGTTTATGAAGTCAAATGTTATTTCTTTAATGTGAAAAGAAGTCATACAATGATAAAATCGACAAAAAGTATTGTTACAATGAAAATCCGTTTAATGAAACATAGATTAGAGAATAATCTCAATTTAGCATAATAAGTCCGTGAAGTCCGTTCCATGAACATTCATTTGGCAGATTCATTCTCATTTACAGAACAATAACCATATATTTTAAATTAATTTAATATTGAACATTATGTTAATTAAACCAGTTTAACGACATTGTTTTGATGATAAGTTCTATTTTACCAAAAACATATTTCGAGTACCTACTTACACTACTATATACTTTCACTTATGGAATAAATTAATTTAAATTGTTATGAATTTTCACTTATTTAGAAATGAAAACTCAAATCTCTTCTATTATGCAGTTGGTCAATATATAAGTAGGTACGAAATTTTGAACGATAAATATATTTACATGTATGATTGCTCTAAAATAACATAATTACAATATCGATAACAAAATAAATTTAAAATGTCCCGTCAATATACATTTTATATATAGCGTCGATTTTAAATTATCCTAAACAAATGGGGTTAACAGCCAGTAGGTATAGTTCTCACAGAGAAGCAAAACACTATCTTAACCTAATAAATTGGAAAACTTAAGGTTCAGATACACGAGTCTTATTTCTCTGTAAGAACAATACCTACTAGCTACTAACTCATTAGTTTAAGAGCATCTAAAATCGACACGGTATAGCTAACGTTATTACGCCAATGATACTTCCTCCTAATTTATAAATGTTATACGTTGCTATTATATTTCAATGAATTTAAACATGCATTTACCATTAACTTTTCTGGAAATATGATGAATAGTCACGAATAAAATTATCTGTATAGAATACATACATATATAGTAAATTTAATAATCTATAAAGTTTGGCTAATTTGTTACTATTCATTATTAGCAATTACTTGCACTATTACTTCACAATACAATTAGATATTGTTTTAGTATATTTATGGTTGTATTCATTCTATAAATTCTTTTATTTGGTATACTCATATATTTTATACCTCTTTGTATGCTATATTAAGATACACAAGATATTGACTAACCTTCGATATAAGCAAGCAACAGACGGAAAAGCGTGTTTCAAGACTTTCTTTGTTTGTTCGAAATACACAAAACAATATTCAAAAGTTTAACGAAACCTCCAAATATTTAGTACTGATGCAAGTGTTTTACAGATTTCCACATGTAATATTTTAACATCGTTCAGCCTGTAACGTAGCGCACGCGCTGCTATTGCATTCGCACCTCTAGTGTTTTTCTATCCTGTTCCTTAAAGTATAGTTGCTTCATTAAATCTAATCAATAAATACGAGTGTCAATGATTACTTTGTGTTTTGGCACTCATATAAAAATACGTAACTGGATAGAGTAGAGATAAATGTTAGCATTTATAATTTTAATACCAGCCTAATTTTTAGTAAATCTTAAATATGATTCGTTTTCTACTACATACAGATACAATAACAAAAAAATCAATCTAAACGTAGAAAATCCCTAATATATTGTCATGTATTTAAATATTAAGTATATTGTCAATATATGACATGGACGGAAGAAGTCCGATAAAGATAATGTTAGGATAAATAGCAATGTTAATCATGGTTTTGGCGGTTACAGTAATCGAAACCGGTCTGAAATTGGCAGCCAAATTCTAGCAGCTTAACTTCAGAAGATACCCGAATCGCCATAGGCGTCGTGTGCCGGCAATAACTACAACAAATCTATATTGATAAGTGTGCACTAAGCTATAAACGTTGGTGCTTATACTACAGCTACTTTCAAGTACTATAAATATTCTAACATATTTACGTTACTTAAGTAAATAATATACATATATATTATATTCAAATGAAAATAGTAAAACTACTTTTTAATTAAAAATAAATATAATATAGCATAAAGTGCATAATATCATAGCATAAAGTACAGCTACGTAGTGTGAATGTCGTGGAATATGTCGAAGTGGTCGATCTCCATTACGAAATAGGGAAAAGCGAGCAAATAAAACTAGAGAAGAAAGTATTCAATTTGAGGACTAGATACGTAGATGAGGTGCTCACGCAGTGCCATGTACGTTATCTTAATATATTGCAAACCAACAAAGGGGCAATGTTGTTGTTGGAATATAAAAAGACCATCAAATCAAATGACGGCAAAAGGGTCTCAATTTGTGTCTTATATATGGTGGAGAGGAATGCCTGACTTCGATGTCCTTATTGAATAAAAACAAACACAATGTACCTACTGTTTCATGTTAGTTAGTTGTAAGATCTAATTAAATTTGGGTAATTGAAACGTCGAAAAAACGCGCTATTGTCTCGTTGCTAAGGCATGTTTTTGACAGGTTCTTTACGGAAAGTTAGGTCAAGTTTGTTAACCTTGAAGAAACCTTAGCCTTAACCTAGAAGAAATTTTTGCAAGTTCTTGTTAATTATTTAAACAATGGGATAGAATACCATACTTAATTTTGCCTTTACTCATCTTTAAAGACCGCAAGAATTGGTTCGGTTCGAGCGGCAGTACATCGGGAGCGTTAACGGCGCGCGCCTATCGTACGGGTATGTATATAATGAAATATGTAATTTCTCAGGCAGTCATCGTACGGTATTGTTCCATGATCATGCATTGCAAGTACGCGTGCCTACAATTTGGTTGCAACGGATTTAAAATGTCGAAAGCTCGTGAAAATGCTTCAACGTCGTATACAGGAATACTCCCGTATAGTGCAGCCCCGAATAGTGTGTGATTCGCAATAGTATGGCCCGCCAAATGCAACCATGCCCTGTAATAGTACGGATTTGATTCGCAATAGTAGCCTTAACCTACGGTTTGCGCAATAATCACTGCACTACGCCTATATTTATTTAATTAAAGCTTCTGTTTTAACAGTGCGCTTTACTCGTATAGTGCGGATTCGTATAGTACGGCATTTTTGTGGGACCAACTAACAGCACTATACGGGGTATTCCTACAAAGTCTGTGTTTTCATTAATTGTAGTATGCTTCTGTAAAAAATGCCCATTTTTATTTCGGTAAAGCCGATATAGTTACCCGCCCCCTGCTAACGAACCACACTTGCGGTCATTAGCCATCTTCTAGTCAGTAGTCGTAACGAAACTTGAATATTTTCCAGTTATCTGCTAATATCTCCTAATAAAATGCGTTTATCAAGAAAAATAATAGGTGCATCTCTGTTCGACGTGTCACTTGTAGAAAGCTGAGGCAAAGCTATACAATGTACGTGGTAAGAAGTGACAAATTTAAACGGATATATTCAACAATTGACTTAAAATATGTTTTTTGTACTTGCTTATCAAAACATGTCATTTCCTATTGGCATTTGCGTGAGGGAAATTGACTTTCCCGGACATGTGCGGGAAGTAAAAGTTGCACTGAAGAAATAAATCATTATTACAGTAATAAAGTATAATTATGAAAATGTCCATTTCAACTAAATTTAGTGCATTACAACTTGTAAATTTCATAATATTAATTAAAAACTATTTAAAAAAAGTCAATGGCGCCATCACTCCGTGATGTTGCGGATGAGTCTGGCCGCCCACCGTCTCTTGTGTCGTTCTGCCAGCGCTCTTGCCAACATTGTCGTGTGAGCGCTTTAGCGTCCGCTCTTGCTCGTCGTGCACCGACGTCTCGTCGTGTCTCGTAGACTCTCTTCTTTCTCGAGCCAGTAAGTCTATCGGGTTACTCCTGCGATCCCCGAGCACCGCCGGTTCGGAAACCGTACGGTATGCGCTGGCGATCCTGAGTGCTCCCCTCGCTGTACTGAAGCCATCCGCTTTCTGTACTTGTCCTGCTGTAAGGCGTCAGCCCAGATCTCGCTTCCATACAACAGTATGGAATGGGTGACGGTCATTAGAAGCCGACGTTTACTCGCCGTCGGTCTCTACGTTGGCCATTAGTCAGCTCAGCGTCGTCGTTACCTTAGCGGCCTTATCGCTCGATGACTGGATCTGTTGCCGAAGGTCATCTTGCTGTCGAGCCGCAGTCCGAGATACTTCACGGAAGTTCTAGTAGTTATGACTTCCGTATCCACCGTCATCTCGATCTCCCTAGGGTTCTTCTCCTGGTCAATAGAACGACCTCGGTCTTCTCCGTTGCAGGGTCGGGCGTGTTCGTCCATCCATGTGGTGACTCTTCTCATTACCTGGTTGAGCCTTCTCTGGGCATCCGCCTCGTTGCAGGATGACTGCCGCTACGTCGTCTGCGTATCCTATCCAAGATACGCATCTTGCGGCAGCTCCATTCCGGAGGATCCCCGTCGTAGGACACATTCCATAAAGTCGGGGCCGAGTATGGAACCCTGCGCTGCTTCCTTGATATCTTCTTCGTGCACGGCCCGCCTGCGGTGTCGTAGACCAGCTTCCTGTCGCTAAGGTAGCTGCGTATCATCTAAGTAAATAGGTTGGCGTGTCGAACGTGTTCTGCAAGGAATCCAAGAATGACGTCCCATCTCGCCGAGTTGAAGGCGTTTCTTACGTCAATGTGACGGAAGAGCATCACCAGGGGTCTCGAGTAATGATTTCCCCGTTGAGCGGCTTCGAGAAAGGTTTTCCACTACCTGCGCTACGGCGCCGACGGTGGAGTGTCCTTTCCTGAAGCCATGCTGTCTCTCGGACAGGCCTCCCGCGTCGTCTATGCTGCTTTCCAGTCGTGTCTTGAGCAGTCTTTCCAGTAGCTTGCCAGCCGTGTCCAGCATACATAGCGGTCTGTATGCCGATGCAGTGGTTGGGTCGCCCTTGCCTTTGCTTATCAGCACTAGTCGCTGTGCCTTCCATCTCTTGCAGAACGTTCCTTCTGTTAAACAGCGGTTGTACATGTTCAGAAGCAGATCTGGGCAGACGCGCGCCACAATCTTGAGAGCTTCCGTCCGGGTCCAGGTGCCTTCCAGTTTTGTAGGGAGTTCGCCGCTCTTGATGGTTCATCTCCGCTAAAGCGGGATGTCGTTCAAGAACTCGTCCATTTCCGCAGTTCTCTCCGGATGGGTAGGGAACAACGTGTCGACATTGTTCCGCATCCGATCTCGTTCGAGGACTGGATTTGCCGTCTTCGTCGTAAGTTTCTGCATGACGATCTTGTACCCAAGGCCCCATGGGTCGTTGTCAACGTCCTGCCGCAGCTCTTCCCCACTTACGTTTCTTGCTCCTGTAGATGGCGTTCTTGAGATCTCTCTTGGCGTTCTAAGTCCTCGGACTCTAGTTCTGCCGCGTTCGGATCTCGTCGTCTCACTCTGGTTATTCTAGCATCGTTTCCGGAGGGTTGCGATCTCGTCGTTTCACCAATACGCAGATCTTCTATTGTATTTCCTTCTCCGCGGCATGGAGGCATCGCAGGCGCGACGTATGAGGGCCACGGTCGCGTCCGTCGTTTTACACTATACTTGCAATTTAAACAGTTTAACAAATTAAAGGAAACAGAAAAAGTATTTTTGTTATTAAATTATATTTTGAATATGTTTCACCAGTATGCAACAGATTACTACAGAAAGCAATAAGTTAATAAGGATACTTAAAAACCTAAGATGTTAAATAAAAATACCTTAATTTTTACATAAAAAGGCTAGTAATTGGTAAGAAATAACACAGCTTGCTTTTTTATTAACTATTTCTGGAAATATAAAAGTCTGATAAAATGTTTCTAATTTAGGAACTATTTCATTATTGATATAATAATAAATTGAATTGTTTGTTTTACAAACGTTTATTGATATGTAAACTGGTACAGGTAGGTACTTTTTTAATTTGAATTAATCCATTATTAGCTATAAGATCTAGAAAAAGCTAAATATATGAGACCGAAATTTCAAAAAATTTATGTATAGGACTGAATATCATATTTTACTTTTTGCCCGTCGTTCCTGCATTTTCAGAAGTCTAAAGTTTTTATAAAGAATACATTGTCGAAATGATGTATTTCTTGCTCTTCTACCCATTCTGCAAATCCTGAAAAATTACTCTACACTACTTTATGCATGTACCTAATTATTATGCTAGCAAAACCTTTAGTAAATCGATAAGCTATCCCAGAATAAAATATTTATATAACTGTATAACACCGCTATATACACAAACCTGGAATTACTATACTGTATATACGGTATATTTATTTACACTGATAACAATAATAGTAAAATGCCCCAACAAATAAATCTCTTGCGAATTCTTGCAGGACTATAAAAACCAACTAGCGAACAGTAGAAACACAATTAGGTACAGTACGGATTGATACTGGTACACAACTACATCAGATGTAGTTGTGGAATAAATAAACTTTCGAGAAAACGAATATATAAATTTTTACCCCAACGTATTCATTGCTCGCTCTATCCTTTCTTAATCCAATACAACTGACAAAGATAAACCGATAGTCTGATTATTCAGGTAAATCCAAATACATAGCAAAATAAACTTATAGTACGGAATTAAAAAACAAGGTCATTAAATTGAAACGGAAATTTGTGATGTGTATAGAAATATAATTACTCTCCGAGCCATCTATGTTTCAGTTGCGACATGAAATATAGTTTGAACGATATGATGAAAATTTAGGCGCGGAAACGTCCCCTTAATCAGAACATATAGCATATATGGAATTTTTTTTTGAAATATATTTCAGAGGTAAATATGTATTATTGATTTAAATATGACAATAAAAAATGCGTATATAAATTACAATTTAATATACTGTTATGTGACTGTGTCCATCTACATAACATATGTTTTATTATTAGAATTTACTACTACGAATCATCATGGCATCTGTAATTTATCTATTTTGTTATTTAATTACAAAATTATTATTTGGTATAAAAATTTAATTTGAAAATATTTGAGTTGAAATATAATTTATCATTTAGAAATTCTTTATATTTAAAAAATTATTATCATCACTTCACACGATTGAGCGCTATCGCCAATCGCTTTTTTGGGTGAATTCGGGTATCTTGTACGTTGGCATATATATATATCTATATAATATATATATCTATATATTTATGTATATGTACCATGTGTCCCCGGATCGACGCATGAAGGTAGGTAGTGTAGTGTTACGTGGGTTCAATTCAAATATATATACTTATGAATACAAATAACAACTCTACTTTCATGCGATTACTCTTAATGAAATACTGAAACTCTTTTAAATGAAAGAAAATTGATATGGTAAATAAATTTGCTGTATTCTACTATTTTTTACAAAATTGTCTTATTTACTAACCTGTTTCCCTATGATAGCTACTTATAAATACCTATTTTTGTATTGTAGATCGCTTATAATCTAAGATGCGCACACTAAATCTTCCTAAAGGATCCCTCGATGAAATGCTCCCTGGTTATACGGATCTAGTCCTGGTTGTGGATTTCTCACGAGAATTTCTTATATCTCGCTTTTCCAAAGGATATTAATATTGTAAATATAATGTATTTTGCCAAAAAATCTTCCAAAAAAGGATATACATTACATATATCTTCTTATAACATCTTCAAAAGCATTTAATGCATGTTGATACTAAAATTTCCATGTAGGTGTTGTAGACGATGCCAAAACGTTGTTAAATGATTTTTTAAATATATTTATATCTTCTATAACTCAATTTTGATGATTGTCGTTCCAATTATTTCAACAAGTATCTTTATATTATATTATCTCCATGGAATTAACCATATTACTTGCTTGATTAATATAATACATTTAAATACATGACCATTTAAAAATCCAATCATATATTTTCTTGTGTTTACATAGTAACTCTGTCATATGTTCTAGGTACCATTGCACGCAAAATTAACTACACTAAATAAAATCGCAAATCCATGGATACCGGTTCCTTAAAGTTCACTTTCACAATTCGGACAATACAGATGTTGAAATTTTGTTTTACATTGTAATTTACATTAAAAATTGTTAAATAGAAGAATACCTTATGTACCAGTGTTTTCACATCTACCCTTGGTTTGTCGCTGGCTGGACTTAGGATTTAGATAATATCTAAGCGTGCCCCTAATATATTATATATATATATCGTGAAAATTTCGCCCTATTTATAACAATCGAAAATTAAGAAAAATTAGTACAGTTAATAACGCCATCTATTTAGTAAACGCGGAACTGCAATTGCAGACCCCTGTACGGTAGCTAATATCATTACAGTAGGTATGAGTCTGTAAATTTTTAGTTGAGATTTCATCTTCTGGGGTTCAACCCTGCTTGGGTAGAAAGCGCCATACTTTTAATTTTCAAAAATCACGCATGCCTTGAAATTTACAGAAAGGTACTTCTTACCTAAGTACCTTTTTTGTAAGAGATACGACAAAATGTTATTAAGAAAAGTTATTCGGAATAATAAACTATGCAAGTATGCAAAATTTTAACAAAATCGAACATACTTTGAAAATCCACAAAAAAGTTATTCTTTATCGTCTTCTTTATCGTATCTCCTGTAGAAACACTTTATTAGTGGTAAATCTTTTAATTCCTGATTTATTAAATGTAAATTTCTTCCACTGAAGAAGTTATTTAACGAAAACATATTATTATATGTTATGGAATAAATTGGTATTTAATTATTTGTTGTTTTATTGACCTCTAAGTGGAAATAAATCAGGAATTAAAAGATAAGTACATAAAGGTCAAAAAATACATATATTAATTAGTGGTAAAGTGTTTCTGCAGGAGATACGATGAAGTGTTGTTGAGAAAAGTTGTTCAGATTAATAAGTTGTGCCAAGGAGTATGCCAAGGAAATATTTGTATTGTTTTATTTTTTAAATGTGCTATGAAAATAAATACCTATTCATGCGTTGATCCGGGGACACACTGTACATATATATATATATACATATAGGTATATAAAGTTTAACAATTTTATCAGTTCTGACACTGACAGTAGACTTTAAAATGTGAAATTACTGCAACTAGTGCAGAATATGGGTTCCTTCTTTTAATTTAAATGAAAAACAGTAGTTTCCTACGTGACGTTTCGGATTAATTTAAGCCTTCTTCAAACAACAAGGATAATCGTTTTTCTAAATACAAGGCTCAACATATTGTTTTTAAAATGTCGAAATTTAAAATCTAACATGTCTGGTTTTGTTTACAAAATTGTTTATCAAATATTTTGCATATGTTTTGAAATTTCAAAAATTCAAAATTGTCAAAATTGTTTCACATTTTTAGAGCCTTGTATTTAGAAAAACGATTATCCTTGTTGTAAGTTATTGTTTCTTGGTTTAAAAATAGTTAAGTTAAAAAAAAAATGTCTGGTTTTGTTTACAAAATTGTTTATCAAATATTTTGCATATGTTTTCAAATTTCAAAAATTCAAAATTGTCAAAATTGTTTCACATTTTTAGAGCCTTGTATTTAGAAAAACGATTATCCTTGTTGTTTGAAGAAGGATTAAATTAATCCGAAACGTCACGTAGGAAACTACTGTTTTTCATTTAAATTAAAAGAAGGAACCCATATTCTGCACTAGTTGCAGTAATTTCACATTTTATATATATATATATATATATATATATATATATATATATATATATATATATGTAGGGTTATGTATCGTTGTCTAGGGTTGAACGAATAAGCGCCCAGTATTTTAACGAATGTATATTGAATAAAATAACAAAACAATACAAACTGGGTATTAATACGTGAACGGCGCAATAACTAAACGTCGCCAAATAAACTACGAGGATAAACTATAAATATATTTTACGTTATTTTACGTCGTCTTTTGTTGCGTCTGTCTCCCTTACTCGTGTATATTATGAATACCATATTCTGCGCACGCGTTCTTCCCGGTAATTTTCGTCGCGCCGACGCAACATGGCGAAATACATAAAAAATTAAATAAATACGTTAACTATATAAAAGCCTCTCCTACATATACCAAGTAACTATAAATGTTTGTAACAAATATTTACTTTGGCAACACTGAAAAATTGGCTTGCCTGGTTATTCGTATATAGGTACAACTTTGTAGGTTATGTCATTTGTATCATATGGATGCGTTATGCATGTTTGTTTGCTGATACCAGAAGGAAGATTTATAGAAAACGATGGATGAAACAAGTTTTTTGAACGCATATTTTAAATGACTAAACAAAAATTATTCAAAGAATATGCTCAAAGTGTCGACCTTCCACTGCTAAACAACACTGTATTCGTCGTGATAAATTGCTAAACACATTAATTAAGATTTCAGGTCCTATATTTGTTATTGCCTCCTCAATAGCGGTCCGTAACTGTTGTAAATTCTGTATTTGATTCTGGTATATTGTGTTTTTCAAATAAGGGAACAAAAAGAAATCTAGCAGCGTCCAGTTGGGAGATCTACTTGACCACAAACTTACACTAATCAAACGGTCTGAGAAGAATTGGTGTAGATAATTAATTGTTATTTGTGCAGTGTGTGCTGTAACTGAATCTTGCTGAAAATAAATACTCGTTAACTCTATGTCATCCAATTGATTTATAAATGATTCCAAAATAATAGTTTGGTAGCGTTGAGCATTAATCGTTTCTTGAAAGAATATCGGACCAATAATTCTTTGTCGTGACATTGCCACCCAAACACCGATTTTAACTGGATGCAATGGCACTTGGATTAAGTTCTGCGGATTCTCTGCCGACCAAGTTCTGAAGTTCTGGGAATTAACATAAACAGACAGATGAAACCAAGCCTCAGATTGTTATTATACCAATAACAAAACTGTGTTCGTAATACGAAATCAGGAGGATGAAGTTGCTGAACAATTATAAATTTATACGGATGTAAATGTAAATGCTTTTTTAGGATCTTACGAGTGAATTCATAGGAGAGTTCTGGAAAGGACGTAAGAAAGGTTAAAAGGAAATAATAATAATTGATAATGGGACACTTTACTTATTTGTTGAGATAAACGACGTACTGAAATATGAGGATTTTCTGCAACACGTTCATTAACATTTTTCAAAACATCAGGTATAGCAACAGTGGGACAGCCAGTAGATTTACCTTTAGCCACATTACCGGTGTTCAAAAACCTTTCAACAATTCTTGTAGTGTGTATAGTAAAGCTACGGTAATCAACTTGGTCCTCTGGATACATTGTAACAAATTGCTCAAAAGATGATTACAACGAATATATCCAATTACCGTCATCATTTTGTAAGCCGTTTCGAAAATAAGCCTCATTACAATAAATGTGTTTCGCTCAATAATAAATACCATTGTTAAAATGAAACTGAGTGGTTTTATTCGTATGACTTTTACTTTGACAAATATGACAAATTTAAATTTAAAAATCAGGTGTGTTAACATAAAATAGAAGAAGTGTTGCCAACTTAAGTCGAAAATTTACAATCATTTATAGTCGCATTGTATATAATAAACGCGCGATATATGCTTATCACAACCATTTTAATTTAACAAGAAATGGTGAAAATCACTCCTACCCCACAAGCGGTAGGGATTCCATGGTTATTCCACGACATAATATGTCACTTTTCGAAAAATCCCCTCAGTTTGCCTGTACTAAAATATATAATAAACTACCACAATCAATAAAAGAACAGCCATCTCTAATTACATTTAAAAAAAGGATTAAAATATTATTTAATTCAGAAAGCGTACTATAGCTTAACTGAATTCATATCAGGCAAATAAAATTTGTGTTTGTGGATTCTGTGCCTAACATTTTATATATTTTATATTACACACGTTTGATGTCATATCTTGTTCAATTGACAATGTAGATATCTGTGACTCAGATCGACTACAATAAAATATATTATTATTACTATGCGCATTACGCGTCTACCCTACACTCGTGTCGTAAATATGGTAACCGACGGTTGGTAGAGGTGTTTAATTGTAAGTTTGTACTTCGACGTATTGTATATTTGAAGAATAAATTCATTCTGTTAAAATATTTAATTTGAACCCAAAATACACCACACTTAGTATTACAGTAGCTTTCCTTGAACATTATTGTAATTTTACAAGTAGCTGAAGAAGTTACAGGTTAGGCGCTAAGTTACAGCAACGCAATTACAGCATGTATGTAGTATAGTCTTAAATTTGTCTCGCCAATACCAATCAATAAAAAAATTGGATAATTCCATTTGAAATAAGCAAATTGAAACGCATTTCTAGTGTAACTGGAAAAAGTAGGAATCTAAAATTATTTCTAAACCAAAGCACCTATAGTCTATAATTTACATAACGTTGAACTCCCTGTACATTAGCACACAGGTTACTATAAGTGGTATGTATGAAGGTTAAGGTTCGGAAAGAAAACTCGAACGAGAAATACGGAGAACAAGAGTCTTTATTACTAATGTAACGTGGACATATGTATTTGTTGACATAGGACAAACTGACACTTAGAATCAGACTCGCCTACTAAACAAAACATAATAATAATAATAATAATAATAATAATAATAATAATAATAATAATATTTATTGTCATAAATTACACATGTAACATAGACATTGTCAATGAGACTACATACAATAAGTATATTGGTATAAAAGTCAAATCATAATTGATAATTTAAAATTTAGATGGCGAGACCCAACATGTTGTACAGTTTATTCATTTTAACACTTTCCCGTAAACTGAACAATATCTGTTATCGAATAAATGTAATACAATATCAATTATGAAGACCAATTTTAGAACACATTCTTTTGAACAAAATTGCACTCGATGGTTTTGTAAACATATCGCCTAATTGTTCATCTGAAGGAACGTATTCTATATTAATTTCACCCTTTTTATAAAGTTCTCTAACAAAATAATAACGGACGTCTATATGTTTATGAAATTCACACTTCTTGATTAATTTGATTGCACCCGTGTTATCGATAAATAAAACATCAGCTACAATTTCGTTTTCACCAATTCCACACATCAGTCGTTGAAGCCAAACTAATTCTTTTGCGTCTTCGCTAGCAGCTACAAATTCTGCTTCCGTTATTGAAAGCGTGACTGACTTCTGCAGCTGCGAAGTCCAAGAGACCGCAGTTCCATTTATGAGTGAAACGAAACCATTCGTTGATCTTCAGGTACCAATATCTCCAGCGAAGTCTGCGTCGCAGTAAGCCTTCAGTCCACTGCCAGTTGAAGTGTAATGAAGTCGCATGCTAACGGTACCACGCAGATATCGAAATATGCGTTTGACAGAGATCCAGTCGCGTTTGATTGGTTCTGCCATGGACCGAGCAACCCTTGACACAGCATGTGCTATGTCGGGGCGAGTAGCGCAAGCCAAATACAATAAGAAACCCAGTACGGATTTGTATGGAACTGAACTATCTAGAGGATCGTTGGATGACTCATCTGATTGTGGTGTTTCAGCAGGTGTTTTCATGATTCTGCAATTTTCCATGCCGAAATGTCTCAGAATCTTCTCCACATATGGACGTTGTGAAATGCGAACACCCTACTCGTCTTGTTCGATCTGCATGCTCAAAAATTAATCCAGAGAGCCACCGTGATCTTGAACTCTGACGTCAGCAGTTCTAAAAATGAGTCGATTGTGTCTTGTGTCGATCCTGCAATGAGGCCGTCGTCAACGTAGATTGCAACCAGCAATTTTGTAACCTCAGTCTGCCGAACATAAACGCATGGGTCGGGTCTAGGACATTAGGGCGCCGCCGAAAGGGCGCGACCGAAAGGGCCGCGCCCTTATGTCTCCCCGCCCATTTGTCTCGCACCCTTCGGTCTGATCTATCGTCAAAATCCTGTGGTTGAGTCATGTAGATTTCAGCATCGACGTCGCCATATAAAAATGCAGTTCTCTCATCAAATAAAGACACAGTTCTTTCAAACAAAGCTCGATTGCCACTTCCAGGTTTCCCACTGTTCCTCGTTTGCTAACTTACGAATGCCAGCCACAATGTAAGTGCCATCTTCTTCACGGTCGTTACCACCGTCGGCCATTACGACCTCAACATGTCAAACAACAAGGCGGTAGTTGAATTTTCTGCGCGAAAATGCCGAACCTCAAATATGTACGTATGCGACCGCGAAGGTGGGCCCATAACCTATGAAGATTAAAGTTCGGAAAGAAAACTCGGACGAGAAATACGGAGAACAAAAGTATTTATTACTAATGTAACGAGGACATATAATATTGTCATAGTACTGACTGACAGTTAGAATCAGACTCGCCTACAAAACAAAACATAGATGGCGAGACCCAACATGTACAGTTTATTCATTTTAACAGTATGTGTCTGAGGAACCTTTTCACTCAGATCACATACATCATACTGGAAATCGCAGAAGTCGATAAAACAGTACAGATGTACAGGAACCCACGACGAACCGATTGAGCAAGTTAAAAAGAGGAGCTAAGCAATAAGCATCAAGCAGGTCAATACAGGCATAATAGATGAACTTGACATTAAGGTGGCCTCAGAACAACTGCAAGAGGCCACAATAACCTCATATGAAGTAGGATTTCCTCATACAAAACGAATCTCTTCCAGAGCAGTTAGCTGATGGAATGAGCGAATGAGAGTCATTACTCAGGCAGAGAACACGCAAATTATTTAGCAAAGCTAAAAAAACCAATGAATGGTCGGGCTATCGGGACTCACTCATTGCGTATAACAGAGCCCTAGAAGGGCCAAAAGAAAGTCACGGAGGAGGTTTTGTGAAGAAATAGAAACCACATCTGAAAGTGTAACATTCTATAGACTACTTGCAAAAGATCCAACAAATCCTCTAGGAACCATTAGGAAATCCACAGCAGAGTTTACGAACACTGGGATAGAGGCGCTTGAGGTCTTACTAGAAGCGCACTTCCCATGTTTAAAGAATATTAACAAAGCGAAGAAGCAATAGCATTAGTGCTTTGCCGAATCTATAAAGCCAGCCTGGCGCTGGGTTACATACCATCTGTTTGGAATAGAGCCAATGTTGTGTTTCTACCTAAGCCTGGATGTTGTTTATGCGCTCACGCAAAGGCATACAGACCACTAACCTATCATCATTTATTTTGAAAACTATGAAAAAACTGCTTGAAAAGTATCTTATGAAAACCTCTCTAATAGAAAGGCCGCTACACTCTAATCAGCATGCATATCAGGCAGGTAAATCGTGTGAAAGTGCCGTGCCCCAGTTTGTGTAGCGGGTGAAGCCAACTTTAAATAATGTTATGTCAAAATCAAATCAAAATAATTCAAATAATTTTTATATTAAGCACTTTACAATTAATTTAGACCCACCCTCTCTTACCTTAGTATGTATAATATTAAAAATAAAAATAGTAACTTCTTCCCGACTTCTGGTCTTCTGGTCCTTCTTTCCTTTGAAATTTTTCTTCTTTTCCTCTTTTCACTTTTCAATCTTTTCAAATCTTTTGAATCTTCAAACTTTTCCTTCACCTGTCTTTCTAATTTCTTTTCTTCTTTTCCTCTTTTCACTTTTCAATCTTTTCAATCTAATTTCCAATGTTCTTTTTGAAATTTCACTTTCTATTTTTAAAATGTTTTTCTACTTTTTAAAAGAACTTATCTTTTTCGTCTGACTGTTCCTTCTTTTCCACCTTTCAAAAAAAACCAATTGTCCACCTTTTTCTTGTTTTTTCTTGACCTCCTTCTCAAATTTTATTCTTATTTTCAAAAACCGCGGTAACATGAGTGTGCGTCGTACGTGTAATTTTGACAAAATATTTCCTAAATTTACAATGCTTAACATAATATTCTAACAAATTTTGTTGGAAATTAACCAAATAACATAAATACGCCCGCAAAAAAATATGAACGCGATGTAATATAAAATATTACGAAGCAGATCATATTTTTTAAATCAGACAAAAAACACACTTTAAGTTAAAAATTAAATCCTGAATTTAAAAATATTCTCAACAGAAAACACCCCTCTTGAAATAGGTGAATGGGGATAATACAAATGATAAGTTTTATCACCTAAAACAGTATAAACAACAAATGGACCTTCGATAATAGGTAAGAACTTTTTTCTCAATATTATTTTTGAAATCACTAGATCAGTTTCTCCTAATAACAACTAAATCACCTTTTTTAAAAGTAGTTGATTTTCTTTCTTTATTAGATAATCGTTTATTAGCTTTATCATGTAATTTATATAATGTATCCTTTGTTTGTGAAATCAAATCTGTCACGTTTGTATTGTTTGTTTTAAGAGTATCTAAATTGTCCCATGGTCGGGGTAAATTTACAGTTGTATTAAACACTACTGGTAGTACTAGGAATAGTATTCATAATTTCTTCTACTATAGGAACATATTTACTCCAAATTTGATGTGAATCATTACAAACAAGTCTTAAAAACCGAATTAATTCTCTAATTGACCTTTCTGCGGAATTAGACATGGGATGACGAATAGGTGTAAATATAAATGAAATATTGTATCGAGATAAAAAAACTTAGTAATTTAGAATTTTGGAAACATTTACCATTATCCATTATTATAGTTTTCGGTACGCCAACAGTATAAAAATATTCTTTCAGACATTTTACAACAATTTTTCCGTTACATCTTAAAGTTGGATAGAAACGTACAAATTTAGAAAAATGATCAACAATTACTAATATATTTTTATAACCATTAGATGGTAATAAATGTTCTAAAAAGTCCATAGATATGACATCTTGAGGATAATTGCTGATAATACTTTTCCCGGATAATATGACATTTGACATTTGATTTTATTTAGTTGACAAATATGACAACTGGTTACAATATTTTTTGCCAATTTCCAATCTGATTTTGCAATAAATCTTTCCCTAAATAATAAATGTAAACGTTTAAGACCCAAATGACAATATATGTTATGCAATTCATTTAAAATTTCAATTGCTTTAGTTTTAAAGAAATGAGAATACCGATGTAGAATTCTTTCTAAGGCAAAAGTTAAAGCACTTGTTGCTGTCGAAATTCCAAAAGGAACTACCCTAAACTGATATGTAACTCCTTCAATTGAAAAACCAGTATATTTTATACTGTTCACGTGCAATGGAATTAACCAAAAACTATGTCGCAAATCTAACTTTGAAAACACATTCTTACCATTACAACTAGGTACTGAGAATTGCGTCAATGTGACATGGTAATTCATATTGTTTTTCAAGTCTTGAATTTAATAGTCGCGCATATAAACATAGCCTAATGTCCCCTGACTTTTTCTTTACAATGACTATTGGATTTATGTACGATGTTACTGCTCTTTCAATAATGTTATTATCTAACATTTTTTGAATTTCAATTTTCACTTTTTCTTTAAATGCTTGAGGTATTGGATAAACTTTTGGAGTAAATGGTAATGACTCATTTACCACTAATTTATGTTCATATAAGTCTGATGCTACACAAGCGCTATCATCCACCAACCTTTCATTCTTTTTTAACATATCACATACAAAACTCTTATATCTTTCATTACATTCACACATATTAAAATAATCTTCATTGATAGGTATTTCACCTTTATCTACCACCCCATTATTTTTATATTTATTAACATCATATATGTTTTCGTTTACATTACTATAATAATAACTATTCCCCTTATCACACACACTCTCATACACACTTCCATTTACGCTTTCAACTAAACCATTTATAATCACATCTCGCTCATTATCACTTCTTTCTTTTTTAATAAAATTTTCAAACTGTATATGATTATTTCCTATTTTAATGCAATTATTGTCGTAGTCGATTATTACGTTATATTTACTTAAAAAATCAGCGCCTATAATGATGTCATACTTTAAACCATTCATAATCAAAAATTTACAGGAATACTCCGTACCATTTAAATTTAACAAATCACATACACACTTATTTATTTTTGATAGTAATTTACCTGTAGAAGCTCTTATCTCTATATTATTCATTTTTAACATTTTTTTATCAAAATAATTTAGATTTTCAAAGAATATTTTATCTGAAAGTAATGTCACTTCGGAACCTGTATCGAATAAAGCTGTGAATTCCAGATTATATAATTTAATTTTGACTAATGGTAAACTTAAATCTTCCGTAAGGATTTTATTTTCAATTTGAAATATCTTTTTAGGGTGTTCATAATTATTTTCCGAAATTAAATACTTACAATTTTGAGTGGCATTAAAAAAAACTGATTACCATCTTGAATTTGGTGAACATCAGCAACAACGTTTATCGCGTTTAAATCATGTGAATTTTTATATGAATTATGTTGTTTTTGAAACCCTTTTTGATCCTTATTTTTATTTTTACTTTGATTAAAATCTTCATAGGAATTTGCATTTGAATTTAAAGTTTGATAATTAGAATTATATTTCTGATGAAAATATTGATTAGAATCTTGTTGATTAAAACTGTTATATCGAGTATTAGATTGACCCATATCTTGATGATAATTCGTCTTGTAACGATTAAAATTTGTATTATTATTAGGATTATTTGATTTAGAATGTTGTCGAAAATTTGAATGATAAAAGGGTATGTAGTAAGGTTGTTCATGATAGGAATTTGAGGTTACAGACGTACGAAATTGGTAGAGATTGTCATACTGACGTAAAACTTCACAAAAATCCTTAAAATGTATAATATTTTGAATTATTACCGTTTTATTTATGTCGAAATCAAAATGACGTGCGAAATGTTTAATAAGCTCATTTTCGCTTAATTTAGGTGTCAGATGCTGAGCTACGGTATATTTATTTATGAAATACTGTTCTCTTGAATGTCCTTTTTGTAAATCAAATTTTCCAGTAAATAGATTTCTTCGAAATTTGTCTTGTTCAATTTCAGACCAATATTTGCTTAAAAAGAGATCCTCAAATTCTTCGAATGTCGAAAAAGACCTTTCAATTATTGAAAACCAAATAAATGCATTATCAATTAATGCAGATCGGATAATGTTATATAACTGAATAAACGATGTATCGGGCGTTATTACTCGTCTAATTGATGTTAAAAAAACTACCGGACTTCCTCGTTTACCATCATATTTCGGAACAAGATCTTTTAATTTAACATTATTAATAAAATTAAAAAAATTGGATTCATTCAAATTTGAATTTTGCCTTAAATTTGAATTGACATTAGCAGGAGGTATTGAATTTGACACATTAGGAATTGACACAGATACAGTTTCATTAACTTTCTTTTCTAAAGTATTCAACCTATTCTCGAAGTCATTCTGACTAGATATCATACCATCTAATCTATTAAGAATAGTAGTCAACATACCTTGAATATTATCCGCACTGTCTCCTTCAACAGATCTAGTTTTTGGCATTATAAAAATTTGAAATTACTATAAAACACTCTAAATAAAGTACCAATTACTATTGAATAATATTGAGAATATATGTAAATCTAGAATTTTGACAAATGATTTGAACTGATTTTTAGAAACTATCATAGAAACTATTAACTTAGAAATTTCTAAACTTATTGACTTTTGCCAATAAGTCCTGTCACGGTCGCCAATTTGTTATGTCAAAATCAAATCAAAATAATTCAAATAATTTTTATATTAAGCACTTTACAATTAATTTAGACCCACCCTCTCTTACCTTAGTATGTATAATATTAAAAATAAAAATAGTGACTTCTTCCCGACTTCTGGTCTTCTGGTCCTTCTTTCCTTTGAATTTTTCTTCTTGAATCTTCAAACTTTTCCTTCACCTGTCTCTCTAATTTCTTTTCTTCTTTTCCTCTTTTCACTTTTCAATCTTTTCAAACTAATTTCCAATGTTCTTTTTCAAATTTCACTTTCTATTTTTAAAATGTTTTTCTACTTTTTAAAAGAACTTATCTTTTTCGTCTAACTTTTCCTTCTTTTCCACCTTTCAAAAAAAAACAATTGTCCACCTTTTTCTTGTTTTTTCTTGACCTCCTTCTCAAATTTTATTCTTATTTTCAAAAACCGCGGTAACATGAGTGTGCGTCGTACGTATAATTTTGACAAAATATTTCCTAAATTTACAATGCTTAACATAATATTCTAACGAATTTTGTTGGAAATTAACGAAATAACATAACAGTAACTAAGAAATTGCGTTAGCAGCATTTCTTGACATGAAAGGCGCTTTTGAAAACACTTAAAATGTTATATTATGATGTTTTATATATAATTTAGCCCCATACCATCTCTATTGGATTTAAAACTCATCACGTCATCGTATATCATCTTAACATTACTTCATCATTCAACAACATTACTTCTTACCAACATTACTTTCCTCCCAATCTTTTCAAAACAAAGACCGATATCTTTTAATAACCTATAGAATGTAGTTCTCAAAATATTTGGCATACTTTTTTTCATTACTTACTATATTTAGTATGATATCTGTTGTGGGTGGAACGTTTGACAATAAGAAACTGTGAACTTTATACCTCATAAATGGTTACACATTTTGATTGTGTAACTGCAGCCATGTGGTCTTTAATTTAACTATTTTACTTTTCCTTCCTTCCACATGTGTTATTGGTTGGGCTGGTTCTTTTCTTTTTGTATAGTATACAGGGTGAGTCATAAATGGAGACCAAAAATGTACCAGCGCATAATATGGATCACTCTTCTAAATAAATAACTTCATATGAACCTATGTCCTAGTATGTATACTTAAGGAGCTACAAGATCGCGTAAAATGAAATTTATTTAAAAGTACTGATAAATGACATTTTACTTAAATACTTTATTACAAAAATTGTACCCCCATTTTAAAAATAGTAGTAACAATTTTATTCGTTTAAGAGCGCGCCGACGAAGTAAGATATATATAACTACCACGAGATGGCGCGAGCGGTAACGATTCGAAATAATTTGTATAAATTGGTTTCTAGTGCAAACGAATGATTTGAATCTGCATTCAAAGGTGGCGCTTAGTTTCACAGAAATTGTTTCCAGAATATGGCGGTAATGTCATTAAAATTTAAATAAAGGTACATATATTAACAGCCCAAGCGGCGGGCGATTTTTCAAGCACGACAGCGAAGCCGGAGCGCTTGAAATGTAGCAAGTGTTTTAATGACCAGTTATCCACGAATTCTTTATACTATTTATTTTATTGGTGTATTTTAACATCATGTTTTATTGGCTTCAATACTACAAATAGAAATGCATCGAAAACCGAGGCATGTCTGTAATTCATAATCAACGAAAGAGGAAATCGACGGAACCGAAGCGTCGAAAACCGAAGTATGCCTGTACTTTTTCTCCTAATTCAAAAATTAATTGAATATCTATTATTATTAATTATTTATTATTACTTCTTTAACTTTATTATACACCGTCGTTTTCTACACAAATACGACCTATTTTTGGTGAATAAAGGCGGGTTCTGACAGGCGCGTAGTCGCTGTGAGCTGTGGCGTGGTGTGAAAAAAAAATGAAAATGTGACATTTTATGATGAGTTACTATAGAAACACCTCGTGACCCTCGTAACATCTATTCAACTGTCTAAACGTCCAAACCGCCTTGCAAACCTGCTTATTTTCAATTGTAAATTTATAGAAAAATCTTGCGTACATTTGTCAATTATAGCTTTCGTTTTACATACGCTTCGCTTCAGTTGCGACGTCAATTGAAGTATTACGGAAATGCAAGAACCAAGTAAAACACAAAAACGAACGCTTCTTATAGATTAGGTGAAGCGTATCACAACAAGTGATGCGCTATTAGTCTGCTTCACATTCATCTGAAGCACTTCAGTAAAGTGCATCGGAAAAGTGCATTTCCATACCACTTGATTTTTAAAAAGAACGCGGTTGGTAACTGAAGTGAAGCAAAACTTCAGAAGCGCATGTAAAACGAAAGCACCTAATGTGTGAAGAAAAAATAGCATATTTTATTTGGAGGAAAAGTTACTTCTCATGGCTTGCTCTTATAACACGAGCACGCCATGAAAAGTATTACTTTCCCTCCGTCTAAAATACATAAGATACTATTCCGGCTGAAGCAAGCAGCTTCAGATGAGGCCTTTTCCTTTGCTTTTCAGTGTAGTGCAATTTACACTACAATTTTTACAGTGCTGCAACGAAGCCAAAAATACAAAGGAACGAATTGAGTGTAGATGAATTTATAACATAATCTCAACCATCAACTCATCATAATGTGACTTGACAAAAACCGAATAGCACTTTCTGAATTCAGACATTATGTGGTTACTAACTAATTCTTTATAAAAGTGACCTCCAGAACTATATTATATAATGTGAACATTGTTGCTACAGACCCGCAATATTATTCTCTTTCTACTTACTACGACTTGCAGCTTGCAGTGTTAAACAAATTTAGTTAAGATAAACTCCTTTGGCAGTCTCTTTGCATATATTTATAAAAAGAACTGTCAATTCCCATTATTATAAATTATATCTACGCTGAGAGCATGAAAATGCCTCAATTTGGACTAAACGTCAAAGATATTTTTCATTAATTTATTTACAAATCGTACTTTATTCCTAATAATACTAATAACCTTATTCGATGGCATTTTTTAAAGAAAATTGCATTTGAATTATCAAAAATTGCAATAATAATGGCGTCTGTAATTTAACTCAAAGATATGTAAAAATAATTCTTTAGTTTATATTTAATACATAACCTCTTTTTGCCTCTCCTTTGCATGCGTTTCATAAATACTTAACGTTACTTTATCACTTATACTGCATAAATTCCAATGTATACATTCGTAGTACGTGTACAGTCTGTTCCAAAACTAATGTCATCCCCGCAATAAAAATCTTCTTCCCTATAACTCTAGACAATTTTTGATTGATGAATATCAATATTGTAATTGCGCTCTAAAATAAATGTCGGTCAAACCTAGTGCATTCGTTTTGCAACAGAAGTTATAATGTATCTTCCATCACATCAAGTGACATTAATTTTGGAAGAGACTGTACATACACTACTAACCTAATAGCTACTAATTACCACGTATGTATTGTGTTATATTGTGTATTGTTCTGGGTTTTGTATTCGTTTCGTATTAATATGTGGACTCATGACAATACGGAAGTTTTAATTCAACTGTACGAACAACACGAGTGTTTGTACTTGGTTAGCCATAATAATTATAAAAATAAGACTAAACGTAGGAGGGCATTATTTATTAAATTCATAATTCCTTTTTGGTTACGTCTTGCTATCCATGGAGGAACCCATAACTTTCTGTTACGTCTTTTTTTTTTGATTTCAAAAGGTATGCTGCTATAGCGGTAGTCACATTTATAACTAAAACTGTTGACAAAGTCTGTCGATTCATTTCTATTTGCACTTTGTTATGCGTTAGTTCACAGCCAATAATAAGATTGTGACAATAACAAATAACAACCAGAAGACTGATGACAATTCGTATAATAACATGGAATTTAGCCACAATTAGCGAATAATTCCGGTAACATTTGGTTTTTGTAGTTAGTACCAACATACTCAATATAAGTATTCCACATTTATTTGTGAATTTATTGAAACATGTATTGTGGCCACTTTTACATCAATTTTTGCATACATTTCTGCGTCAATTTTACATGTAAATATTTGATCGTCTATTGCCTGCTTAAAAGAGAAAGCTTGTTAATTTTCGCGCTTAAAAAAAAAAAAAGAAATACTCGCTATACTAGACAAAGATGCAACTGCAAAAATACGACGCCCTACAGCAAAAAGATAAAGTTGGGTCAATTTTCAGCGGTGCCGCTCTCTCTGATCGCCAACGCTTTAAAGTTTTGAATTGGCCAATGACAACACACCGCGCCACAGCTTTTTTTCTGCAATTAGTACTGCTCGAAGCGCCATCTTTGAGGCAACACCTGAAACATATTTCGGTCGGAATCCAATAGAAATCTTTACGTGGGTTATAAGAACATTTTATTTAGCAGAGTTTTCTCATTTTCTCAATAAATATTGCTCAGATTCTTATGAAATTTTAAAGAATTGCTGTCATTATCCTTCTCATGGCGTTAACAAATTAGAATTTGAATCGGTTGCAATTTTTTTTCGTTTTTCTGTCACATTACAGCGTTAATTTATATGATTAAATCAATACATATCGTCTTCATAATTTCTTATTGCCGACACAGATGCTTTTTCTATCCATAATTGATTGTTTCAACGCGAAATATTAAGCTATATTTGATATAATGAGATTTGCGCACAGGTCTGCATTTTACCTCATGGCGCCATCTGTTGTCGCTGATAGTTGGCGGCGCCCTCTTAAACGGTAATATGAACTGTCAAAGTGACATGACATGAACAATTGCTTTGAAAACATTCTGATTGATGTTCTCAGATGTAATATGATTTAGGTGCATAGATATTGATAAAGCTTATCTTTGCATTAGAGTTCAAGGAGCACAATTTGAACAATTTAGCAATCTTAAAAGCTTTAAAAGCTTAAAGCTTTTAAAGCTTTATGTAAAAAGCTTAAATGTAAAATGTCAATTATCAGTACTATTAAATAAATTTGGTTCATTTTACGCGATTTTTAATCAGTTTAATACTTACATTAATAAATGATAACACTTTCATTTCCTGTAGTTCCTTAAGTATACATACCTACTAAGTTCATAGGAAGTTATTTATTCAGAAGGGAAATCCATATACGCTCGTACATTTTTGGTCGTCAGTTATGACTCACCCTGTATATTATGCTTTTACCACAACCAAGTGCTTTGCTGGTGGTATCAGATAATACATTATTTTATTATACTCACAATGGATAACGCTTTTAACGATTGATGTAGTTAAAAAAACATGTATACGGTTTTCAGTAAAATATAGATCATTTAAAGCTACTTAACAATGCATTAATGCAGTAACGTTCAATTTAATTTTCCAATGAAAATCGTAAAAATAAGTTACCATTGCAGAAAGCGGCCTCTGGTTTATCAGTTTTAAACTAATGGATACAGCATATAAGAGCATATAAGCATGAGCGCCTATTATATGCATTTCTTTGGTTTTTACATAAGCGCTGTTTAAAGTCCACACAATTCCCTTTCAGGATTATTGATGTAAGTTGAATAGTAACGGACATATTAAACTTTAAAGATTGACAAATAAATGGTCTTCTCTCTCCCTTATTATGACAGATACGAAAAAATGTCACTAAAAATATCTATTACGATACAAGTGTTAAAAGTGCGCTAAAGCTCGTGTCGCAAACTTTTAACTCGTGAAATAAAATAGCATTTTTAACACGTGTATATCGTACCCTATTTTTTTACAACTGTTTATATTTAATTAAATGAACTAGGATTTCTACAACATTTTTTGACATTAAATTTTATCACAATTACTAATATGTCATGAGATGGTCATGAGTCAGAAATGTCAGTCACGGTAACGCAGTGATATTTGAGAATTAGAAATGTCAAGAAAGTTTTACTGACGTTTTTTATTCCTATTAAAATAATAAAACTGGATCTTGATGAGATTGATTGAAACCAGTGGTGATGCCCAATGATCCATATTATATAGTAATTTTTGTAATGCCAATGCATGTACAGTGACGTGCAAAAATATCCGGACACGTCTAGATAGAGAAATACCCTGCGCTCAATACTTTATTCCAAAGAGCCGCAGGGCACCTTACTACCTGCTGAGTGTAACCGTAGTTTTTCGCGCTTACAATAACATTGCAATATACAAATACGTATAATATGTATATACATATATATATGTAGCGTTTTTATATTCGCGGAATGGAGGATAAGGGGTGGAAATAAAAAAACCAAATTATTTTTCTTTTTCAATATATTCACCTGCAAGACGGATACATTTTTCACACCTTTCAATTAATTTATTTATACCCTCATAAAAAAAAATGATTTCTCTTTATCTGCAAAATACGCCGAAACTGCCTCCTTAACTTCATCATCGGCAGTAAATTTTTTACCCCGCAGCTCTTTTTTCATTTTCGGAAACAGATAATAATCACTCGGGGCCAGGTCTGGGCTGTAGGGTGGGTGATTCACAATTTCGAAGCCCACCTTATGCAGGGCAGCTAACGCAACGCGGCTCTTGTGGACAGGCGCGTTGTCGTGCAAAAGCAGCACACCTTTCGTCAATTTTCCCCGTCTTTTCTCTTTAAGGGCTTCTTTTAGTCGCTCTAATATTGAAGCGTAATATTCTCCGGTTATAGAAACATCTTTATCTTTATAATCAATCAACAATATTCCTTCCGAGTCCCAAAATACCGTTGCCATGAGTTTCCCAGCTGATTGTGACACTTTAAATTTCTTGGGAGGTGCTGTGCCCTTTTTATGCCACTGCATGGAGTCTTGTTTGGACTCAGGTTCATAATGATGAACCCAAGTTTCGTCTCCAGTAACAATTCGACTCAATACACTATCCTTGTCTTCATTACAGAGATCCAAAAATGCACGCGAACACGCGATTTTTTCCATATTTCACTTTTCACTCCTGATTATGTTACTTGGTTGACGATAGCTCAAAGACTAACTGTCTAATTTTCTCGATGGTTGTCTGCCTCTTCTTGAAAGGTCCTCTTCTTCCAGTTCCACTTCCTTCATGGATGTCTTTCTGGTGGTTCTCGGGTTCCTGGGTTGTTGTGGCTTCTCGGAGTCTTCTGGATGGATCTCCCACGCTGTTGGTATCTGAAACTAACGAAACAGAGGTATTATTTTATGGATAAATCATCACCGCATTTCTCGGAGTATCTCCGTTGTTGTGCGGTGTTTGGTGGGTCCCACTGATTTTTGCGCGATAGCGCTACTCATCGCTGGGTTGCTGCTCGCGAGTGCCTTGTCGAAGAATCCTCGGTTGAGTTTCTTCAAGAACTCGTTCAGGTCCTGGGCGTCTGCCGCTGTAAGTTCTCTGAGGACTGCCAGCGTGGTGCGTCTAGGAAGTCGGAATACAAGTCGCAGAACGCGATTTTGCACTCGGACTAGTGGAAGGATGTGAGATGGAGCCGCCGTGGCCCAAGCTGGGCTGGCGTAGGTTAGGATCGGGCGGATGTGAGTCTTATACAGCATCGCGCCCGTTTTGGGATTGAGTTTGTGGTTACCGAGGATAGGATATAGCTGGTGCAGTCGACCGATGGCCCTGTTCCTAGCTCTACCTAGATGCTCGGCGAAAGTTAGCTTCCGGTCGAGGATCATTCCCAGGTATTCGATCTTCTCGCTCCAGTCGATCTCCGTCCGAAGAACGGTGATCTTTCGGGGCGAGGGTTGTCGTCTCCGGCTGAACGCAATAGCTTGCGTTTTCCTCGGATTGATGGTCAAACCGAATTCGCTAAAGAATCCCTCGATTCGATCCAGCTGCGCTTGGGCGAGCTGAGCTGCGATCTCGGGACTCTTCGAGGTAGCCACTATAGCGGTGTCATCCGCATAGATGGCGTTAAACACTCGTCGGTCGGTCGGTTTGGGAATGTCCGCAACGTAGATGCTGAACAGCGCCGGGCCCAGTGCCGAGCCTTGTGGAACTCCAGACAGCATTTGCCTCTCTGATGATTCCGTTCCGTTAACAACGGTGTGGAATCTTCGGTCCTTGAGGTACGATCTGATGGTCTTCAGGATTCGCGGCTGAAAGCCGGCTACCTTCATCTTCGTCAGCAAGCCTTCATGGCGGATCTTGTCGAACGCCTTCTCCAGGTCCAGGGATACCATAATGGTCGTCTGTTTCCTGTTGAATGCGGTCGTGACGTGATCCGTGATCCTGAATAGCTGCATCGTGGTCGAATGTCCGGGTCTAAATCCGAACTGGTCGTTATCCATGAGATGGCTATCTTCCAAATGGTCGCTGATTCGGCGCAACAACAATGTTTCTAGAACTTTGCTTATTGTGCCCAGCAACGATATCGGCCGATAGCTCTCAGGGGAGTGCGGTTCCTTCTTAGGTTTCAGTGCTGGAATAATCCTTGCGGATTTCCACCTGGTCGGATAGCATGTCAACCGGAGTGTCGCGTTAAAGATCGCCGTCAAGTTGACTAGCAGCTTGAGCGGCAGATTTTTGAGCGCTCCATTGGGAATGCCATCCTGCCCAGGGGCCTTCCCGTTGGGGATACCCTTGATAACCTGCAGGACCTCCTTGGGAGTCACAACGATAGGTGGACCTGGGTCCATCTCGTCGATCTCATTCAAGGTGGTCCGGAATTCTCTCTCCTGCTCGGGATCATTACGATCGTTCGGAGTAAAGTGACCCGCGAAGGTGTTAGCCAAGGCGTCAGCCTTCTCCCTGTCGGTGAGGCATCTGCTTAGACCATGTTTGATCTCCGGCACGGGCGGTCGGTTTCTTTTCAGTATCCGAGGCACCCTGTGCGGATCTTCGGTTTGGCTTCTCTCGACGAAATCGCTCCATTTTCTGTATCGAAACGCTTCGATGTCTCTCTCGATCTCTCTCCTCAGGTGGTTGTATTCCGCCTTCGTAGGAGGGTACCTCGTACGCTGGAATTCCTTCCGGATTCTGTTACGCACTTTGATCTTATCCACGATTTCCCTCGGAAGAGGCTCCTCTTCGGGAAATCTTGGCTTCAGTTCCGATCTATTCAAGGCCGCCTGTATCTGCCACGTGGTGTGGCAGACAGCCTCCTCGAGGTCATTTTCAGTCTCAATACCGGGATTAGCTTCTATCGTTTCCGATATTAGCTTTTTGTACAGTGGCCAGTTGTGTTTCCTGGTTCCTGTACCCGACTTCAGTGTTGGCAGGTTCAGGGTCGTCTCCGTGATCACAGGGTAGTGATCTGAGGTTAACTCCTGTTCCGTCCTACACTTTAGAGGGAACGTCCAGTTTTTGAGAACTGAAATGTCCAGCACGTCCGGGTCGTATTGCCCTGTGGTGCTATGGTGAGTGGGCTCGCTCGGGGCGGCGACGTCGAACTCGTCTTCCAGGTCGAGCCAGTTCCGCAGTTGGTTTCCGTTCACGTTGTTCACCCGGGAGTGCCATGAGCAGTGTTTACTGTTCAGGTCTCCCGATATGAACGCGTGATCGGCTGGTTCCGCGATTCTCCTTATATCGAGGGGCCTGATCGCTTGGCTCGGTGGGTTGTAGCACGCTACGAACAGCACCATGTTGCCAGCTCTCTTCATAGCAATGGCGCTCGCCTCCAGACTGTTGTCCGGTAGGCAGAACTCCGAATGCTTGAGGCTCCTCTTTACTAGGACGGCGGTACCACCTCTACTTCTGGTTCTGTCAGTTCGATAGACGTAGTTCGCTATCTTGAATTTCATCTCGGGCTTCAGCCAGGTCTCGCAGACCAGTGCGATGTCGATCCGGAAATTCACGAGAAACCGAGTAAACTCGAGTTTCTTGTTCGTGATTCCTTGGGCGTTCCAGGTGACGATCCTGAGACTTCTAGGCGTCGGACAGTTCATGGTCCGAAGATAGACTGCGCCAGTTCCATCAGAAACTCGAGTTTCTGAAGGGGACACTTCAGTTCGTTCAGCTTGCGCATTCCTTCAGCAGCTTGTCGGGCCGCGCGCTGGATGAACTTATAGCAGGATATCGTGTCCTGCATTGAAGTGGGGCTGTCGTCCCTTGAGACAAAGCTTTCTGGCGCTGGTCGCTTTTCGGCTTTGCTCGAAGTATTCGGGGTTGCGATCTTGGCAGTTTTCTGCTTGCCTTTGCCCTCGCCGTCCGTTTTCTGAGATTTAGCGGCGTCCTTCTTCCCGGAGGATGAAGGGATCCGCTTGATCGTCCCAGTCGGGTTTCGTTTGGGTTCGGGCTCAGATTTCTGCTGAGTCGCTTTTCCCTTCTTCTTCAGGGTTTTCTCCGGAGTTTTCTCCTCCTGCTCTGCCTTGGCGGGTGATGCTTTTTCCTGCTGAGTTGCAGAAAGCTGTCCCTTAGCTACGGAAGAGTAGCTTACTCCAGGCTTCACCGGAGAAGGATGCTGTATCTTCTTTCCAGAGGATGCAGCAGGGCTCGTCTTCTCCGTTTGCTTCGACGAGGCATTCCTTTCGGTCTGCTGCGTAGAAGGCACGGTCCTCAGACTTACCAGCTTCTTGTACACGGGACATCCCTTGTACGCTGCTGGGTGAGGTCCGGCGCAGTTAGCGCACTTTCGGGCCTCATTCTTAGCCTGCTAATCACTCACTCTGTGCTCGCCTCCGCAGAGTGCAGCACTCTGAGGAGTGTCCGAACCGTTGGCAGCGGCGGCACTGTGGCGGGCCATTTCGGCTCTTGAATGGGTGTACGGTCACCCTCATGCCGCAGATTTCGACCACCTTGTAGATGGATTCCAGCTGCGAGCGAGGTACACTGACCATGTACACCGTGCTCTGTGACTTGTTTCGCTTCTTCAGGTTATTCACGCTTTTCACCGTGACACCTTGCTTAGCGAGGTCGTCTCCGATCTTTTTGGCATCCATGGACGGCGGCAGGTACTTTACGATTACCCTCATGGGGCGATTGCCCTGTGTGATGGTCATCGTATGGAACTGTACGCCGTTCTGCCGTAGGTATTCGGTAACCTTCTCCCAGTCAGACGCACTCGCGGCCTTAAAGACCAAGTGATCAGCCTTGAACTGGAACGTGGGTTTCTCCGCGCATATAGCTTGGATACTCTCCACGCTTTGAACAAAATCTACATCGTAAATGTAGATTTTTGGTGAGCTCCGCCTTGTTGGTGGCTCGATTTTCGATGATCCGGCAGATTGACTCCGCCCATCGTATGTCGAGGTCGCCTTCTTGGGCTTCTTAGACTCGGAAGCGGCTGTCGATGATTTGACAGAATCCTGTCCATCGTTTGCCGTTTCCTTATCAGCTGACGTCGCCTTTTTCTTATTCGGACCAGCACGGTCTCGCCGTGTTTTCTTCTCCGACCAGACTTCTTCTCCGTCGCAGTTCTCTCCCGAACTGGACGTGGCGTCTGACGAATCTTCAAGTCGTCGCTTCTGGCCGCCGTCGATCCTCGTAGTCCCGATGTCCATGGCCTCTTCTTCTTGCGCGATCATCGCCGCCATATGCGTCCTAATAAGGGCACTGGGGTCCTGATCCGCCTCCGCTGCTGCCGCCGCTGCTGCCCGACCTCGCTGGCTGCTCGAAGAGAAGTGTCGCTCGGTCGCACCGCACCCGCCTATGCGCTGTTATCCCCACCACCGCCTGCGCAGTAGTAGGGGAAAGTTGTCTGTCGCTCGCTCTGTGACGCTGCTCGGATGTGCAAACACGTCCGCTCAGCACCGCTGCTCGCTGTAGACTAACTGTCTACCCTATGGTCTTTCTTCTCTCCTCTAGGGCTGAACGATGTTGTTCCTGAGCCCTTTTATCCTCCAAGAAGGCCCTTTTCCGGGCCGGATGTTTGAAATGTGCAGTTTCGGCGTTTCTCAAAACAGAAGTTGGTGGATAGTTAGATGTAGTCCTTCTCTAATCCTCATCGTGGATCATCGCTAGTGTCCTCCTTACGGCAACCAGGGGTGGCGGCCTGTCCAGGTCCAGAATTGCCAATCTGTTTATTATAGGATTACCAGATCTCTCAATACGATGTTGCGTGTCTCGGGCTAAGCTGATGACGTGCTGCTTCAGTGCTGGAACTCCTAGATCATCCCTCAGCTGCTGGTTTCTTACGTACCACGGAGCTCCGGTGATAAGTCTGAGGATCTTATTCTGGACGGTCTCGAGTCTCTTAAAGTGTGTCTTTGCCAGGCTCGACCACACCAGGGCGCCGTAAGTGAGGATCGGTCTTAAAAAAGTGAAATAGATTAGGATCTTAATCCTTAATGACAAAGTGCTCTTGGAGCACAGAAGAGGATAGAGGATGTTTCTAGCTGTGCTGAACTTTTCGATTGACCGGTTGATATGAAACTGCATGGTGAGCCGCGAGTCCAGCCTCATTCCAAGGTAGACCACCGCTGGGCTCCAAGGGAGCCTGAAGTCGTCGACAAATAAGTTGTCAGGAGGGGGACGCAATCTCTTTGTGAATCTTACAGCGACGGTTTTTTCCCCATTTATCCTCAGTCTCCACTTGGAGGCCCAGTCTAGAATCTCGTCCAGAGAGTGCTGGAGTCTGTGTCGGAGATGGTTTTCGTCAGTGGACGAAGTGAAAATAGCAGTATCATCTGCGTAGATAGCCAACTCAACACCCTCGGACTTTGGGATGTCGGACATATATACCAGGAAGAGGCTGGGGGCTAGAAGTGAGCCCTGAGGGACTCCAGCGGCGATTGGTTTCTCGGAGGAGAGGCTGCTACCACAACGTGCGGAAAAAGTTCGCTCACAAATATATGAATGCAGGATTCGGATCAGATTCGGGTTGATGCCCCCTGAAATCATTTTAAAGATGAGGCCCTCATGCCAAACCGTGTCAAAGGCTCTGGCAATGTCGAGAAATACCGCACCCAGAGTTTCCCTCCTCTCCAAGGTGTTTCGGATTGCTTCCGTCAATCGGAATAGTTGGAAATCCGTCGAAAGACCCCCGCGGAAGCCAAATTGCTCGTCCTGGATGAGGTTATTGACGAAGAGTTCCTCCTTGAGCCGTGACAGGATGACGGCTTCTGCCACTTTGGCTAGGGAGGAAATCAGAGAGATGGGCCTATAACTCTGGGGAAACAACGGGTCTTTATCAGGTTTGGGTATTGAAACGACAATTGCATGCTTCCAGATTTTAGGGAAGTATCCTAAGCGAAGTATAGCATTGATGATCAGAGCCAAGACCGATATGACACTCGGGGGTAACCTCTTCAAGGCCGCATTGGAAATGGAGTCGGAGCCCGGAGCTTTTCCAAGTTTTAGTTGCGTAATGATTCGCGCAACCTCATCGCTAGTGGTGACAGGTAAAGATTCGCCCTCCATATGCGGAAGGGCCCGGAGAGAGTCTTCAACTTCGGCTTCCAGTTCTTCGTCCGAATCATCATCGAGCTCCGTCTCATGCACCGATTGAAGGTGATTGGCGAGAATTTCCGCCTTCTCAGGTGAAAGATAGGCGATTCCATCTGGGCCCTGCATGGGCCTGATGCCCTCGGATTGATGATTTTTCCTTTTCAGGGCTTTCGTGATCTTCCAAATTGATCCGTCCTGCACTGCCAACGTCGAGACCTTATCCCACCACCTATTTTCCCTGAATTCCCTGAGGGAGAACCTGAGTTTTTTCGCAAGGATGTTAGCGATGTTGATATCGGCTGGATTACCAGTTCTTTGTGCACGCTTTCTAGCCCTTCTTTTGTCCCACAGTAAAAGTTTCAAGGCGTGTGGGAGCCATCTATCCTGTGTAGATGTTACGTAAGAGGTTGCGCCTTCAATACTATTCGTTATACCCTTCGTCAGTTCCTCAGCTACCCTTTCAAGCACGTCCGTGCCAAGGATGTCATCATGGATTGCAGGAGAGGCAGAAGCGAGATTGGCCTCGAAGGCATCCCAGTCGATCTTGCGGCGTAAAGCCCCGTCAGGATCACCGGTCACCGCCCCAAAAGTGATCAAAATGGGATCATGGTCGGAAGAGAGCTCAGATAATGCTTGCACATCTATAGTGGAGGGGATGTTTAAAGATATTGCAATGTCAAGGATGTCCGGCCTGACGCCGGGGCGATAGAACGTCGGCCGACCCGGGGAGTGTACAGACTGTACAATGTACTAACTGTCTAATAACAATGAAACTTCGTATTTATACTAATTATGAGTCACTGCACAGGCCACGCCCCCAATGCGCCTAATCACTGCCCTACAACCCGCTCATTTCGCGAATATAAAAACGCTCCCTCGTATATGGATATAGAAATATATATCTACAGCGAGCAGCGGTGCTGAGCGGACGTGTTTACACATTCGAGCAGCGTCACAGAGCGAGCGACAGACAACTTTCACCCCTACTACTGCGCAGGCGGTGGTGGGGATAACAGCGCATAAGCGGGTGCGTTGCGACCGAGCGACACTTCTCGTCGAGCAGCCAGCGAGGTCGGACTGCAACCTCTACCAGTACCAGAGCGTGTGTCCTTCTTAGGACACACGAGGATGGACGCGCCAGCAACCGAGGAGAGGATGGACACCACCGTGGAGATCACCTTCCCGAAGACCACCGCGGAGGGCACAAAGAGGCGAATTAGCGAGGCAGCTAACAGCCCGTGCACCTCCGAAGATGATGCCGGTAACGACCGAGACATCAAAAAGCGGCAACGCCGCTGTCTAAAAAAGAAGGGATCGACTCCCAGCGATGAGACCCCGATCGACGAGCCGTCAAGCACGGCTGGACCGTCGAAGGAGGTCTATAAGTCAAAGGCGCGGAAAGCAACGGCGCCAGCGAACGACGTGCCGTCTAACAACGGCAATAAGTCGACGGCTGTGCCGGCGCAGAAGCGCAGCGTACCAAAAGTCTACGTCTACGACGTAGACTTTGTAAAAACTATCGCGGACATCAAGTCCGCGTGTGTTGAGAAGCCCGAATTCCAATTCAAGGCTGATCACTTGGTCGTAAAGATCAAAAGTGCGCCTGAATGGGAAGCGGTAACGTCTAAACTGGCTAGAGAAGGTGTACAGTTTCACACCCTCACCGAGCAGAGCAGCCGCCCTGTTAAGGTGATTGTGAAGTACCTGCCGCCTAAAATGGCCAAGGAGGACATCTCTGGAGACCTTGCTAGACAAGGCGTCGCGACGAAAGAAGTGACGAACCTTAAAAAGCGGTCGAAGGAAGCAAGCTCGGTATTTTTGGTGAGTGTACCTCGCTCACAGATAGAAGCTGCCTACAAGGTGACTGAAATCTGTGGCATGAGGGTCACCATAAGCCCGTTCAAAAGTCGCAATGGCCCGCCGCAGTGTCATCGCTGCCAACGTTTCGGCCACTCTTCGGCTTGTTGCAGGCTGAAGGTGAGCTGTTGCAGGTGCAGCGGCGATCACTTCGTGAGCGAATGCCGAGCGAAGAACGGTGAGAGAAAGTGCGCCAACTGCGCCGGCAACCACCCAGCATCGTACCGGGGATGCCCCGTGTACAAAAAGCTGGTGAACCCGAAGACCGCGTCTTCGACGAGACAGACCGTTAGGCCTGCAGCGCCGAAGCAAGCGGAGAAGGTTCCGACAACTTCTGCACTCCCTGGAGTGAAGAAAATGTCGAAGCCGGTAGTACCCGGGCTGAGCTACTCAGCGGTAGCAAAGGGACAGCCGTCTGGAACCAAACAGACAATGGCAAAACCCGCCGGGGAAACGCAGCAGGCGCCCACCAGCCCCCGCAAGGAGGCGAAAGAGACGGTGCAGGTATCTGCCGCTAAGCCGAAGCAGAACCCGTCGGCGGCGAAGCAGACTCCCTCTTCTCCCAAGAAGAAGGAGAAAGCTTCTCCAAAGAACACGGAGGCTAAGGCGAAGGCTACGCAGAAAGCTGCCAAACCCGTCAGCGCGCCTCCCCTGAAAAAGGCCGAAAAGCGCCCAGCGCTGAAAAGCCCTGTCTCAGGGGAAGACACCGAGGTGTCAATGCAGGAGTCAATCTCCTGCTTGAAGTTTGTTCAGGAAGCCGCCCGTAGGGCTGCTATCGGGATGCGCGAACTGAACAAACTGAAGTGCCCATTAGAGAAATTGCAAGCTCTAATGCAACTGGCGGAAGAAATCTTCGGACCATGAACTGCTCGACGCCTAGAGGTCTCAGAATCGCTACCTGAAACGCGCAAGGAATCCAGAACAAGAAGATCGAGCTTACTCGATTCTTACAAGTTCACCGCATAGACATCGCCCTGATCTGTGAAACCTGGCTGAAGCCCGAGAAACCGTTCAGGATATCGAACTACGACGTCTATCGAACTGACAGGCCCACCAGAGGAGGCGGAACTGCCGTCCTAATAAAGAGGTGCATCAGGCACTCGGCTTTTTGTCTTCCGGACAACAGTCTGGAGGCAACTGCCGTGGCGCTTGAGAAAGCCGGCAAGTTGGTGCTATTTGTAGCTTGCTACAATCCGCCAAGGCAGGCAATCAACGCCCTCGATATAAGGAGAAGCGCAGAACCAGCCGATCACGCGTTCATCTCGGGAGATTTCAATAGCAAACATTGCTCCTGGAACTCCAGATTGAACAACGTGGACGGAACCCTCCTCCGGTCGTGGCTAGACCAGGATGTCGACTTCGATGTCGCTGCTCCTACAGAACCTACTCACCATAGCACCACAGGGCTTTACCACCCGGACGTGCTGGACATTACTGTTCTCAAGAACTGGATTTTCCCTCTGAGGTGTAGAACGGAACAGGAGTTAACCTCAGATCACTACCCAGTGATCACTGAGACGACCCTGAACCTGCCTACGCTGAAGTCGGGTACAGGTACCAGGAAACACAACTGGGACCTGTACAGAAGGCTAATATCGGAAACGATTGCAGCTAATCCCGGTATTGAGACAGAGAATGACCTAGAAGAGGCCGTCTGCCAGACCACTCGGCAGATACAGGAAGCTCTGACGAAATCGGAAATCCAGCCACGACATCCCGAGGAGGAAATCCTCCCAAGGGATATAGTGGATAAGATCAAGGTGCGTAACCGTCTCCGGAAGGATTTCCAGCGCACCAGATACCCTCCAACGAAGATGGAATACAACCATCTGAGGAGAGAGATCGAAAGAGACATCGAAGCGTACCGAATCAGACGATGGGGAGATTTCATCGAACGAAGCCAATCCGAAGATCCGCATAGGGTGCCTCGGATACTGAAAAGAAACCGACCGCCCATGCCCGAGATCAAGCATGGTCAAATCAGATGCCTCACCGACAGGGAGAAGGCGGAAGCAATGGCCAATACCTTCGCAGGACACTTTACGCCGAACGGACGTAACGATCCCGAGCAGGAGAGAGAATTCCGGAGCACTTTGAACGAGATCGACGATATGGACCCCGGTCCACCTATCGTTGTTTCTCCAAAGGAGGTTCTCCAGGTGATTAAAAGAATACCTAACAGGAAAGCCCCCGGTGAGGACGGTGTCCCCAATGGAGCGCTGAAGAATATGCCGCTCAAGTTGCTCGTCAACTTGACGGCTATCTTTAATGCGACACTCCGGTTGACACATTACCCTGCCGTGTGGAAATCCGCTAGGATAATTCCCGCCAGAAAACCTAAAAAGGACGCTCACTCTCCTGAGAGTTATCGACCTATATCGCTGCTGCGCACGATGAGCAAAGTCCTAGAGACATTGCTCCTCGGCCGGATCTGCGATCATTTGGAAGATAACCAACTCATGGATAACGACCAGTTCGGTTTCCGACCTGCACATTCGACAGCGCTGCAGCTCTTTAGGATCACGGATCACGTCACTACTGCCTTTAACAGGAACCAGACGACCGTAATGGTTTCCCTGGACCTGGAAAAGGCGTTTGACAAGATCCGCCATGAGGGCTTGCTGTCGAAAATGAAGGGGGCCGGCTTCCAGCCGCGTATCCTGAAGACCATCAGATCATATCTGGACAACCGAAGATTCCATACCATCGTGAATGGTACGGTATCCTCGGAAAGACAGATGCGCTCTGGAGTTCCGCAAGGCTCGGCACTAGGCCCGACGTTGTTCAGTATCTACGTCGCGGACATTCCCAAGCCAACAGACCACCGAGTGCTCAACGCGATTTACGCCGATGACACCGCTGTGGTGGCCACATCGAGGAACCCCGAAATCGCCGTCCAGCTTGCTCAGGCACAGTTGCAACGGATAGAAGGGTTCTTCGAAACATGTGGCCTCTCTATTAACCCGAGGAAGACGCAAGCGATTGCGTTTACTCGGGGGAGACGTCCCCCGCCCAGGAAAATCACCGTATCCAGGACGGAGATTGACTGGAGTGGGAAGATCGAGTACTTGGGAGTGCTCCTGGACAGGAAACTGACCTTCTCGGAGCATCTAGGTAGAGCCAGGAACAGAGCCGTCGGACGGATGTGCCAGCTGTTCCCTCTCCTGGGTAACCACAAACTCTCTCCAAAAATGGGCGCGATGCTGTATAAAACACACATCCGCCCAATCCTTACCTATGCCAGCCCAGCTTGGGCGACGGCAGCTCCTACCTATTTTACCAACCTGGCGCGAGTACAAAATCGTGTAATGCGAATTGTATTCCGCCTTCCTAGACGCACCTCGCTGGTAGTTCTCCGACGACTCACGGAAGCGCACGTCCCAGACCTGTCAGACTTCCTGAGAAAACTCAACCGAGATTTCTTCAGGAAGACCCTGGCTAGCAGCAACCCATCGATGAGTAACGCTAAGGCGCAAAAGTTCATGGGGAGAACTAAACACCGGACCACCACGGAAACACTCCGGCTAGCGTGAACCGGTGTAATTATACATACCCGAATACTAACACCTTTTTCTGTGTGATTACAGGTACCAGGACAGCGTAGGAGCCCATTAGAAGACTCCGAGGAACATCAAGAAGTACACCAGGACCGCCAGCAGGACATCCAACCGGAAGTGGAGCTGGAAGAGGAGTGCCCCTCAGCAGAGGGGAGCGGAAGACCATACGCGATATGGATATAGCATAAATTAAAATATGGGAATGTATGCTTCTGTAGCGTCAAGTAGATGATATTATTATTCCTTATAGTAGCATTACATAAGTATAGAAATGAATATTGCGACTATTATTTGACTTGTTAGTTTTAACGAAAATTAATCAATATCTAAAATATACATATTGCTCCTTTAGTTAATAGATAATAAATCACTCAGCTTACTGTAATAGAAGTTAAAATGGAAACTAAAATTTTAAGTCTTCATAAAGGTAGTAACATAGAGATAATTCAATCCTGTTTAATAATAACTAATGTATTTATATTTATTTATATTTTTTAACATGTAGTTAGTGTTCTTATTTATGGTTCTATATATGATTTAATTGTATGACTTTTAGGTTAGTTGTAAGGTAATATAGAAAACAACTTACTAAAAGTGTTTTGACGGATTAACACCTTTTAACTCTATTACATATTGAGAATACAAATATTTCATTTATATTATAGGTAATTAGTATAAATAGTAGATAAATATTGTTTAAAAAAATAAAAGCGATCTGGAGCTTTCGCCGATCGCTTACTGAAAATATAAAAACCCTCATATGAGCACAAAATTCGAAACAAAATTTCTCGAAAACTAGCCAGTTCCACATAATAAGGATGTTGCAGTAATTAAAATTACATCTTAAACATATACAAACGCGTATTGGCGAATTACGTGTAAAATCAAATGTGCCCGTATAGCAATATAACTTTAGTAATACCGTACCTAGTTTTAAAAACATTTTTCATCTGAAGATGATTCACTTAATACAAGCGCAAGTAACAACAGGTAACTTATTTAATTAGAAATTTCACTTAAATACTTGTTAGTATTACTAAAACCGAAATACATATATATGTACATATATTATATGAAGAAAAACGTAAGAAAAGATTAAAGATGTATGTATGTTATGAGTATTTGTCAAGTTTATAGGTGCTTATGATTGGATAATTCACAAACACAACTCTATTAAGTAATCTATATATCTTATTCTAGAATTAAAGTGTAGTATTCTGTTGAGCATTCATTATTTACTTTATACATAAACATTCTTATTGTTGTTTTTTTTTAACGGGTCGATGGCCGCAGTGGTTAGGCGGCTGACTATTGTTGTGAGAGAACCATAGGTGCCGGGGTTCAATTCTCTGGAGGGACGGTGACATTTTTTCAGAGAGTTTAATCACGGATCGACTTGCCATTCGCTGTTGGGAGCAAAGTGATTAACAGCGCGGCATCATAAAAGGCGATATGATGCTGTCACAAAGCCATTTAAACACAACTTACACACACTAAAACTACACCGCAAGAGTTGCAGTGATAGCCAGACAAGTGATACAGCTTACGGAGTCACTGCAACTAAGCACCCACCACACATTAAAAAAAAAAAATGTATTTTACTATAAAAATTAATATACATTTTTTATGAAGTTTTACTTATCTTTTATTCCCTATCATTAATTACAACTTGAATTTATTCTAGTTCACATCTTCGATTACAATTTTATCGTTATCCTCTCTTTGAAAGGTAAATGACAAATAATATCAAAATTTAAAGATGTGCCTGTTAAAAATATTTATAACCAAATTAATCATTGATCAGCCATGAATGAACACTAACTTAATGTTAAATTATTAATATAAATAAAGTGATTTTCACTAATCAGAATTAAACAATTTACTTTCTATTATGACCTCTATTGTATTATAACTTCACAAAATATTTTATGAATAATCAGGTACACTAAAGTCTAGGTAAAAAAATTTAATAATGTATTCTTTCGCGAATGCTTCATCACTGCATCTTATAACAAAAGGCAGCTGATAGCTTTTCACCTGGTGAAGATATACAGGGTCGGGCAAAAAGAGCGGAACACCGACTTTATAGCTTAACTAGCGCTTTTCGTAAATTTAACCTAAACTAAAGTTTTTGTATATTTTATGTATTATTTATTGGTGTTTGCAGATTTTATGTTTTTGTCACATTTTTGGAGATATGACGTCACCGGATAGTATTTTAAATGAACCACCCTGTATTTATTTTTTTTTTGAGTAGATATTTTTTTTTCCTGAATTCACTAATACCAGGTTTAGTGGGTCTCTGACTTATGGTTTCATAAGAAAAAATAAAATGTAATGGTATACCTACTGCGATAATTACTTAAGGCCGATATCATAATAAAAGTTAATGCTGCATTAAAAGTTAATGTCACCTTTAAGCGAGAAATGAATTTCATAATCATCTGTTAAAGTTAATGGAAGCTTTAATGAATAGAATTTTCTGTTTTTGTTGTTCGGTTTTTATTAAATAAATATTTAGATGCCATTATATTTTATTTTTTTTATGAAACCATAAGTCAGAGACCCACTAAACCTGGTATTAGTGAATTCAGAAAAAAATATCTACTCAAAAAAAATACAGGGTGATTCATTTAAAATACTATCCGGTGATATCATATCTCCAAAAATGTGACAAAAACAGAAAATCTGCAAACACCAATAAATAATACGTAAAATATACAAAAACTTTAATTTAGGTTAAATTTACGAAAAAGCGCTAGTTAAGCCATAAATTCGGTATTCCGCTCTTTTTGCCCGACCCTGTATAATGTGAACATACATATATTACTATTTTGTATCGGAGGACAACAATCTTTTTTTTAGGTATGTATATTTGCAAAAATGCTATTCCTCTTAATAGTAGAGGTTGAATGATTACAATTCAATAAAGGAGTTATATATTTATTAATTTTTAGTAAAACGGACAACTCGGAAAATATCCGTGATATAGAACAATCGTCCTAAATTCTAACATTTTAATTTATATAATATATGCGTTTATATAATACAATGTTATTGTACGAGTGATAAACTTCGGTCCCACCCGGCAGGTACTAAGCTGCCCTGCGGCTCTTTGGAATAAAGTATTGAGCGCAGGGTATTTCTCTATCTAGACGTGTCCGGATACCTTTGCACCTCACTGTACATATATATCAATATTTACATCAATAAAGTAACTGTCATTAGCGTTATAAACATTTCTGCACTAGTGTTTAAAAGTATTTTATAACACGCTTTATGTGAGTTTATGTTATAAAACTCAATTTTTAATCCGCTTAGCTTGCGTTAAAAGTGTCACTTTTACAGTCAGTAGAAAAAGAATTATCTGGTATGTGACGGACTTTCAAGTGATGATATCAAAGTTATAGCTCATTCTGCGATTTCCTGAGATAATAGGGATAATAGGAGCTTGAAAATAATTTCCAATAGTTTCTCTTGGCCACTTTTACTATCAATATTTTTTCCGACAGAACCTAGCACAAATACTTTCCGAGACATAGCCGCTTATCGCTCTTAGTGGTCCACTCTGTACATGTTTTTACAACAAAATATTGTAATATTAACAAAACATAATTGTTAAACTTTCGGGCAATTGCGCTTACTCTTTTATAGCTTAGCTACTCATAAGTAACAGAAACAAGTATGATTTTTCACATAATATATCATTATAATTAATACGTATGTATACATACAAAAAGGATGAGGTCATAGTTAACTACAAACGAGATAAACCAAGTTAAGTAATTTTTATATAATTACAAACAGTATTATTATTGTTACAATAGTAGAAAAATATATATACTATTTACACTATATTATAAATTTATTTTATGCGAGTATATTATAAAAGATAAATTTAAGTAGCTTAAATCCTTATCAAATTAGTTAAACCTTTACTAAAATCAAGTACAGATATAAGATGTATATAATTACTAACATTTTCACATTCGAAGGCAAACAAAAAATCTACCTGTGTAGTATTTTTTAATTAAATTACTAACACAATAACTCTAAGCATTCAGTAGTACAAAAATATCTCGTATAAGTACTAGGTCACCTCATGAGTATTGAGTTTCACTTCAGTAACATATCCATTCTCGACTAGATTGTAGTAATATCAGGTATGTATTACAGGCTTTAAAGAACATTCCTTCGGAAATGAGAAAACAACGTAATCGTTTAATCAATATTAAGCCAAACTACAATAAAGAAAATCTGCTGTTTTGTGCGCTTGTTATATGTACATATAAAAAGTATAGCTGAGAACGGACTTAGGGAAAGGTTTTAAGCAACTTTAAATAAAAAGAAGCTGCACTATATCAATATTACTCAACTTGCAATTGATAGTCTGAAAGAGAGTTTACGGTAACTGCGCTACTGCACAGGTAACGACATTTATAATAAAATAATCCTAAAAAGTATCCTTCAGGCATCTTGGAATTGTTTTAATTTTTATATTTACAGAAACCAAAAATAACCCCAGACTTTTTAAACGATTTTAAAGTAGGATCAGACTTCATATGTACCTATGTTATTAACAAACATAAGAAATATATAATACGAGGCTCATTTTAAAAGTAAGAACCGTTTGCGCATAGCAACCGTGCAGGCGGTCACGTGACGCCCGCTCAAGGTTAGCCACTCTTGCCCAGGCCCCAACTACGCAGTCAGGTGATGTCATGTCAAAAATATTGACAGGACAGCGTTTGGAACATTCTTTGTCATTTTTGGAACGCTACGATAAGAGTGATGATGAGTTCTTGAATCATATTGTTACCGCTGATGAAACGCAGGTAGCGTACTACACTCCAGAACTAAACGTCAATCCAGTGAATGGCATCACACAAATTCACCGACGAGACCACGAAAATTCAAACAAGAACCTTCAACGCGGAAAATCATTTCCACGGTCTTTTGGGATCGGAAAGGCGTTCTTCTGATTGACTTTCTGCCAAGAGGAATGACCATAAATGCTGAGATATATTGCGATACACTAACCAAGCTTAGGCGCGCTATTCATTCCGCCGGCGGGGACTTCTGTCTAGCGGCATCGTGCTGCTTCACGATAACGCTTGGCCTCACATTGCAGCAATGACAAAGACGCAACTGGACAAATTTCGATGGGAATTACTGGACCCCCCACAGCCCTGACCTGGCGCCATCAGACTTTCATGTTTTTCCTAAACTCAAAGAATATCTTGGTGGAAAGCGATTTGAAAATGATGACGTGTTGAAAGAAATTGTTACTAACTGGTTAAATGCTCAGGCGGCAGAGTTCAATGGTGAGGGGATCCAAAAGCTAGTGCCACGACTTAACAAATGCTTAGATATTCTTGGTGACTATCTAGAAAAGTAAAAATATGTTCATATTTCAGTTTTTGATACAATTTATGTTCATAAATAAAGTTGCTGTTACTCCACTGAAAAACGGTTCTTACTTTAAAAATGACCCTCGTATAACAAAGCCTTTAGTGGAAGGTTAGTGATGCCTATTGAATAAGACAGATATTCCACAACAGTCGAATTGCACGAGCTGGCGAAGGTTCAGATGATTGAACACTATGTTAGGGCGATGCAACCAAATTTTATGATAATACAGTTAATCGTCATGGTAACTCTCTAATGAAGAACATAATCAGGACCAAACAGCAGGTTTAGAAGTATAGACATCAGAATCTACATTTAGATATATTCCAGCTGCCATATCCTACGCAATCGCAAATGCTGTTTGGAATCTACAATCATTTAAATCATATGTGGGCAACAACCGGCCCCGGCCCGCTGTAAGATTTGTCCGGCCCGCGAGACATTTAAAAAAACCCATTAATGTCTGATATCTATCGCTAAAAAATATGAACACTACGTTAAAATGCACTACTTTTAAGCGCGGCCCGCAAACGTATTTGCACACTAAAGTTTGGCCCGTAACATGTCAAAGGTTGCCCATACTTGATTTAAATGGTTGATTTTTGATTTAGTTTTTCACTTTCCTCCTAAGATTCGAATATACCCTAAAAGTATTGAAAACGCTAAAACAGCTTTGTTTTGAATGTATGATAGTTTTTTATCACAACAAATGCATAATAAATATAAACTGTGTGTGAGGGTTCAGTTGTAAAGCAGGAAGCAGCAATTCATACTGCTTATCTGAACTGCCCCTTAAGATTTCCTTTTATCTTTTATTTACTATTTTATTTCTTTATATACATATGTATGTACGGATATATGGAAATAAAGACATTTATTATTATTATTATTATTTACTCGAACTTAAATTATAAATACTTTCTAGCATAGGTAAATTTTACTATCGTAAATGAAATGTAATAGATAACCATCTAGATATTTGGATGCTGTAGTTGTTCAATAAAGATTTGTTATTATTGCTTGTCAAGCGGGCGGTTCCATTCCCAGCCGATCTATTTTTTTAATTACTTTTCAACCGTAAATGTTTTATTATAGGCATTGTTAATAATTCAGTGAATAGCCATAACGTTTTATAGACATTAAAAAAATATGTCGCACCTACATATAACTACGCTTTCTGATACTTTCATTACTTAAAACCCTCACATTGGTTTGATTTTTTGCGCATATTTTATTATAGTTATTAATAAATTTGCTACAACATTTTCAGAGTGCTTAAAACATAATTCCTATGTTTATTAATAAAATATATCCGATGCAGTCTGGTTATAGTTTAAAACCATCCGAACAGTCTAGGATAGTTTTTCTAGTTTCTATACATACTAAAATAAAAAATCAAAATAATCCAAAAATACTTAAAGGATATGGAATTACTTTTTGCAAATGTCATTAATGGTGCAGTAGCGAAATAATAGCAAACGCTCTCTCACGCTCGTGATTCCAGGTTCACTCACAGTACAATGTTTTTTTTTCAAATTGAATTCGCCGTCAGCTCTTAAACTATAAAGGCAACATCAGATAACGATGTTCAGAACAATAGCCCTCGCATTGAGGTTCATAACGCGAACAAGATTCAATATAATATTAGTCGTGTTACTCAAAATAGTAAGGTAAACGACACAACTCCAATTTTGCTGAAATCACTTTAGTTCTATTCATTATAGCTTAATAATAAGGGAACCAACTATATTTTCTATTTATACTTATACTACCATTGTTTAATGTACAATAAAAATAGATTCATGTATTAGTTTCGAGTAGTGTAAATAAAATACTAGATCACAATATAAGATTAAAAGTGGCCAATCGGTAGCCCATAAATCATATGGCTCGGCAAAGCAGCAGCAATGGTCATAAATGAGTATTAGAAATATCTGTAGTAAACACCGTACATTCTTATAAATAATGAGCCACCCTATACCTTAAATGAGCCGAGGATAGACTAAGCATTGAAGCTTGTCGTTTGCGAACGAAAGCAGGCGCATCAAAACTTCCCGTTATACAAATCGCCAATTAATCTAAATACCCTTTTCAAAATATCCTTTTATTACAATGAATAATACTATTTTCTTCTAAATCCTCGCGGTAATTAAATCGATTCGTATCAAGAGCGTACACCACTGCTTTTGTTCGCAAAGAGCAAGCCTTATTAATCATTACAAAACATAACCCAATACATTTTAGTGAAGAGCTTTTGAGAGTAATATAAACTAAAAATTAATAAAACCGATGTCACAAAAATATAATAATTTATTCTATAAATAAGTGTGTAGATATACATTTCGCGTCTTACTTCAATGCATTCTCAATATCAACTACAACTTGATCTAGGAATATTTTTATACATGCCAAGCCCATAGCCGATTAAGAAAAATGTGCTTGCTTATCAATATTTTATCGGTAAGTTGTATGTGATAGATACTAAATGTATGTAATACATATGTAAAATATTAGCTGCCAAGTGGTAGCCGTGTTTGAAAAATAGCGTAAAAACATATTCAAAGTAGATTAGATGTTAAACATAATTTTGATGTATAATAATAGCATACAACAAAATATTCCTTTTTTCAAAATTATTTTAGTTACTTTATATCACGTGCGCGCCTATTGCTTTTTGTCCATATAATCGTTGCTTATATATGTATAGGGGGCGGGCCACCAGGTAGATCTATAGAGGTCGATGAGGAGCACATTTTCATAACAATATAAATTGTATAACATTCATGATGACGTCACACCGAAATCAATTTGCATTTTATTAAATAGCACATTTATGTTTTCTGTCACTGTATTGTAAGACGATGGTATTTCTAAAACATCGCAATCACTTATTAAATATTTTATCCAACTACGTTTGCAATTACAAAGATTAAAATTTGATTATTTAAATTTCGCGGTATCGAAGTTTCAAGTTACTTTGCCGATATTTTACGTAACGTATGTTAATGTGTATGACATTTGTCAGATTTGATTTAAATCACTCTTCTGCCATTTGCTTATCTTAAGTGTAACTTGCTAAATTTAAAATATGAAGTGTAAACTATGAAATCTACAAAAGCTACAAAAGGAATAATTAATGTTAGACGTTTGTCAGTTGCCAAGTGACATTTAATGACATATATCTAGAGCCCAATTCAAATTTTGCGTTTTACGCAACTATGCATCAGGTAAATAACAATATTTGTGCGCTTCAAAATTTGAAATATTGGCGGCAATTTCAAGAAGTTGTTGATATTATTTCGTATTAAAATCGGTCATATTTTACACAGTTATACGTTAAAAAATTAGCTGTTTAAGAAATTTACAATAGAAATACCATATTCCATTTAAATAAATGCAAATTGATTTCGGTATGACGTTATGATGAATGCTTCCCTTAGAACTTTAACTTTACCTGGTCCGAATTTAAATTTCTTATTTAGTTTGGCCATAATTTCAACGCATCATTTTAAGTGGCCCACTCTGTACATCATACAGAGGTATGCAAGTGTAAGAAGAATACATCATGAATAGAAATACAATGACATATAAAAAAAATAATTCAAATAGTTACGAAAAATACTTTCATTGTAAAAAATTCTTATGCTTTTTGGCATTGTATCAGAGCAGAAAATATAATTCATGATTTGGATAACATAGTCAGATAGAAAACATAGAAAAAGGGTTGAACAATTTATTATCACTATACAGGATCTTCAACATATACCTCACCAGACGCTAATTTAGATGATGTCCAATAAACAAACATCGTTCCTTTGCTTGTTTCGATTGATAGTATTTAAATCATTATTTTTGTATAGTTTGTGCTGCTCCTACGTCATTTTACTTTCGTTTGCATATAATAATAGTTTTTTTAATCGTTCTCTGTAGTTCAAATTTTAATATTATTATAATCAGAATAGGTAAAGTATCTTGCGCTTTAACGTCACATTTTCTAAATCAAGACCATCTATTTGATTATAATAATATTACATAAAATTTTTACTACAAAGAACGATCCTAGAAGATCCTAAGTACCGTCGATCACGACATTTCTTCACGGATGTTGGGCTGTCTTTTTTCCGTTGTTTACCCTCTCTTCCGTTACGATGGTCAAGGATTAGGAGTTCAGGTCGTTTAGGCTCGTCTTATCTATGTCTTTTAATTGGCCTCTCTTGCTCTTTTGTGTGTTATTTTCGCTCTAATGATGAACTTCACCATTTTTCCCACAATTTCCCATTTATTCTGGCTTTCAAGCATTATTTCTATCACATTTTTCGGTATGAGTACACCTATCTTACACTCCGCTTGTGTTCTTTGCTCTTTCCATATAGGGAATTGGTGTGTTCAACCGTGTCACACTTTCCGCAGTACCCGCAGTTCTCAGTATCGCTCAGATGAAAAATTAATATCGCTCGTACCTATACGAGCGATATACCAATTATTTAAAATAATGTTTTTTGACATTAATATATATTGACAATTACATATATCATGTCACCGTATTATTTTGAAAAATCAAAGATTGTAAGTATAGACACATCGAAAAAAATCATAATTAGAGTAGGCTATGTGAATGGATTGTTACTTTAGCCACTTTCACATGACATTTATTCCTTTACATTTAATTTGAGGTTATAAACTTTGGTTATAATAAAACAAATGTCAAATAATAAATGTCATTATGTGGTAGTGGCTAAAGCAACGATCAAAAACATTTACTATGATCTATAGCTTGAGCTTTCTGTAAACTAACTTGTACATAATTGTTGTTGTAGTATTCTCCTGATGAAGTAATTAACAAATTACGAAATATTGCGAAAATATAAAATTGGTTTTATTTAATAACTGACAGGCTGACATCAGCTGACATTCCCAATAATTTCAATAATACAGGCTAACAACTTGAACTACGAAAGCCTATTGATAGGAGAGGGTGGTGGCGGTTAAAATTAAATGTATCCATTTTACTATTGTCAACTTAGGAACACAGGAATGTCAGAGGTTATGTCAAATAGTATGACAAATTATAAAACCACTTTATAATTTGCACTTTTTCATTAATTGTGTATTCCATTAGGATAAAGTTTGATGGTTCGGTAAAATATTTGGCATAACCACTGACATTCCTGTCATATAAAAAGTTGACAATAGTAAAATGATACATTTAATTTTAACTCCCACCACCCTCTCCTTTCAATAGGCTTTCGTAGCATAGAATAACTTAGATAGAATGGCAAGTACGGCAGTGGGGATAAACGACTATTGCAGCGCCTCTTGCAGTCATACCGGTACTACTTAAGGCACAATTTAGCGCGCGGGTTATTTAAAATTTTGTTTCTGTATTTTATCAAATGATTGCGTCAGACAAAAATTGAAATTTAACTGACATTGCGATTTGAGGCAAATAAGTAGTATATATATGCACATTAGAATGTTTGACGTACGTAATGATTTGATGAAATGGCAGTTTAGTATGGATAATGTCAATATATAAGCATAGAAGTTCTGAATGCTACCTACTATTACTTTAGTTAAAACAAAAATAAGTCTTATTTCATGTTATGTCATTATAATAAATACAATATTTAAACTGCTTAGAGCAATTCATATAACTGATTAAACTATAAGAATACCAAGCAAATTCGGAGATGGTATAGACCTTAAAACCAATTGGGAACCATTTAAACATTCCTTTTTAAAACGTGGGGAAAAAGTATGGAATATTAGTTTTTGATTATTACAATTAAACATGTCTGGTTATTAATTCGTTACAATCATACCTTCAATATCTTTTCTTTCTTCACTGGAAATCGCCGTCTATTATTCATATATAGGTACACTTTATTCATTAAAATATACCTAAAGTAATACTTTCAAATTACCTACATACATACTTACATAGGCGAAGCGATATCTGTATAACCAGGATATCAGAACACTTCTTTTTATAAGATAGTTAAATTTCTCGGTTCGCTTTTACCTAAAAACGCATTTTTTGTGTATAATGTTAAAATAATATGCAATACAAAAATGACAGAAGACAATGGAGAAAATAATAGTGACAGGATAGTGACCATGGTGACAGCGAAAAAAATCATCAAGAAAAGGTAAATTTACGCACTGAGTGAGAGAGATAACATTCGTTTAGTACCGGTATGACTGGGAGATGGGGTTGTTGTTCTCGTTCAAAGCCTATTTAGCTAGTCGCCACACCATGTTTCGTAGTTCAAGTTGTTAGCCTGTGTATATGTATACATATGCATATCACATGTATCTATCGCTGGAGCTCCCAACAGCTCGGTTTGCGATCGACCATAGTACGACCGAAGAATAACAACCTTCAATTGCCAGTTAGTATGCAGTTGTGTCGTATATATAATTTGCGACGACCGGTGAGTTCACTTAACCGTACAATGGGAATACAGGGTGTAATTTTTTTCTTATAATTTAAATAAAACGCAAAATTGCCTCTGGCATCTGTAGCGAATTTTCCCAATTTATATTTGTGTGTGATAATCATATGGACAAAAAACGGCAGTTATATAGATGGTATAAGGTGCCTAAAAAGAAGACACATTTTGTCGTATGTTATTTAATAGGAATGATGTCCATGTTTTCACACGTAATATACTTAGAAAATAGTTTAAACGTGTTTTAACATTTTTGCAAAATATGACCTCTTAAATATTTCTAAAATAACGTATCTAGTTGGAATGCGTTAAAGTCAGATGCGAAATAACAATCTGCCTATCTATGGATTAAATTATTATATTTTCGTGAAATCGGTTTTATTTATTTCCAAGTTTGTAACCGAATATAAGAAATTATTCCCGCATCCCATACTCACGAAATGATTTGTGGTTTCAATAATTTTTTTAATGAAATGTATAAAGCAAAAGAATGCTACAATTTCATTTCAATCAGTTACCAATGAATTTTCAATGATTTGAATTTAAATATTATGGAGCTCCATATTACGCTTCAGACTTATATAAAAAAATGATTGTAGTTTAATAACCGTTAGAAATCCTTTTGTTTTAAATAAATTTTGGGTATATATCTACAGAGTGTGCCAATTATCTGAGTTCGGTCTATTATATCTTACCGCTGAGTGAAAGAATCTATAAAGAGACGCAACGTGTTGTTAAATAGCGTAGCCAATGCAGGATCCAACAACTAAGAGCGCTAGTCACATCTAGGAACCGAGATTTCTCAGTCGGAAGCAAACAGCCAGCATTTGTACGTTTGCTATTTGTTTCTTATTACCATAGAGCCGCCGTTGTTTCTTAAGCTGTGTCGTGTGATTATGCGTTATGTTTTTCAGTAGTTGATACTTAATATTCTTCGAGGTTATTTAAAAGTTGTTGAAATGAGTACCACGGCTAATCATATTTGTGTTTATAATAACTGTTTAAAGAATAATAAAATCGACAGACATTAGTTTCTTTAAATTTCCCACGAAAAATTGCAAGGGAGCTGAGAATTGGCAAAAAAATTGTGGCAACAGTAAAAATGGAGATGTCAGATTTAAAAAATAAATTAATTTGCGAAAATCACTTTTTACCGAATGACATTCTGATAAACATCAAACGTAAGTTGTTAACGCAAAATGCAGTTCCTAGTGCGTTTATTGAAAAAGGTAAGTACGTGTTTATGAAAATAATAAAGCAGAGACTTGCGTGTTTTAGATGATGCATAAAAGTGTCTGTTTCGTTTATCTTTTGAAGTTACCGTTTGAAGTTGACCCCCTTTTTTCGAAATTCGAAAATTCTACGGTTGTTCCAAGTTATTCAAGGTTTGTTCCGAAGTTTTTTGAAAAAACTTCAACATTAACAGAAGTAATTGGAAAAACAAGTATTATATGCCAAGCATAATCTAGGTATTATAAAAATAAGCAGACTAAAATATCATTGTAGCTCATTACATTATCGCATAATCGTTTTTGCCTGTTCTCTCCGCCAATAATGACTTTTTTTAAACACTTTGGAACAATGTTTAGAACTAAAACAATCTCAAACAAACTTCAGAGTTTCAATTTTGGAACAATTTGGAACAAGTCTAGGACAACCGTCAATTTTCGAAAAAACCGGGGCTAATTTCACACACCCAACAAAACCATAGTTTACACTTAATAGTATTTAATGTTGCAGGCGAAAACCAAGCGCCCTGTCAACCATCAGCGAGCTTGGAACAAACGATCAACGTTAGTTGTAGCAGCAAGACATATTCAAGGAAACGGCTTTCTTTTGATTCAGAGGAGGTTATATCGACTAATAAACATTTTCCCAGTTTCAAGCTTCAGCAGCACGATAAGTTTAAATTCTAATGCAAGTGAACGTATTCTAGCAATACCATCTCCTAGCAAAGGCATATTAAACAGAAAGTGTACAATACTGTCATGCAAAATAAGACACCTAAAAGCAAAGTTAAAAGCAAGGCAATCGCAAACTTATAGATTAAAGAAAAAGTATAGCTGGGCTACTGGTAACATGCTTAATAACCTATTAATAGGCAAACGTAAATATTTAAAAGTATTTATTGATATGCAACTATTTCATAAGAGAGGCACCAACTGGACCAAAGCCCAAAAAGAATTAAGTCTTTCTTTACATTGCAAATCACCTTCAGCATATAAATTTATGTTGTACAATCTTAAATTTACTTTACCTGCTATTCGAACAATACAAACTTGGTTAAAAGTTATCAATTTAAGAACTGGATGTGTTACCAATTTAACAACAAAGCTGTCTTTGAAAGCGAAGAGTATGGAAGAAAGAGAGAAAATGTGTGTTATTCTATTTGATGAGATTGTATTGAAAAAATGGTTAGAATTTAAGAAATCTGAAGATATTGTTGAAGAATATCAAGATCTAGCATCTCTGGGTAGGAATAGCAAGTTAGCAAATACTGCTTTAGTATTTTATATTCGTGGACTGTTATATAATTGGAAAATCCCTTTCTGTTATTTTGTTTCTGCTGGAAGTGTAAATAGTTATTCGTTGCAACAAATTATTACACTTGTTGCAAGACTGAAGGATTTGACATTTAATCCAATAGCTTTAGTGATCAAGGATCGACTAATCGTCGTGCCGTCAGTTTGTTAGGTGCAACTAAAGAAGAACTAATGGTATACATTGAAGGTCAGAAAATATTCACTTTATTCGATTCCGCTCTCTGTTAATAATAGATCTGTGACTTGGAGTGACATAACTAAGACTTACGAAATCGATAAAAAAAAGTCCTACAACTAGAGCTATGTTAAAAATAACTTCAAATCACATCACACCTACAAATTTTCAGAAGATGCGAGTGAAGTATGCTGCTCAAGTATTTTCACATACTGTTGCTGCAGCTATTAAAACAGCTACATCAACTCAACAACTTCTTACTTCCACATCTTTAGAAACCGCAGAGTTTCTTGAAAAGATGAACAATATTTTCGATGCTTTGAACAGTAGGATTTTGCACGATCCTAATCCTGGAAGGCGGCCATTATCTATTTATAATAACAAAACCGAGATCATATTACAAGAAGGATTACAGTATTGTAAGAACATTGAAGTTTTTGAAGACAGTAAAAGACGGAATAATCTATGCTGCTTGGACGGATTTGAATGAACTATAAAATCCATTTTGTTGTTGTGGGGTCATCTCAAAGAAGAGGGTATAAAATATTTGTTATATGGTTTTCTAAATCAAGATCCTTTGGGAAACTTCTTCTCTGTTATTAGAAACAGAGGAGGGTATAACCCTTTTCCCACAGTTCGTCAGTATCGTATAGCAATACAGCAAAATATGAACATTAGACTGCAAATGGCTGTAGCTACCGGGAATTGTGAAATTGAATTGAATTTTTTAAGTAACAGTTGTTCGGGATCAACAACTCTATCGTATCGTTTAGTGTATACAGGGTGTTTAGTTTTGGCTGAGCGTTATAAAATGTTCTTGTTTTAAATAGAACATCCTATGCATTTTCAGATTCCTCGTTAAAAATTAAGATAGTTTTGTATGACAAATTAACCGTTTCCGAAATATTTCAATTTTAAGAGGAAAACACCGACATATGACTTATTACAGTTCCTTAAGTAACTGTCATAAGCATAGGTTACTATTCATTTAAATTTCTAGGTATAGGTACGTATTATGATTAATAATAAATATTTCTTCTGGTATTATACAATTTATAATACAAACTATCTTTTTTAATTGTACACATTTTTTATTTTTGTTTTTATTAAAGTAGAAATCGTTTTATATCTACCTATTACTAGACTTGCCACAGCACTGTTGACTTCATCTTACCGTTATCAATAAGTTTATAAATTTTATAGTAAATTACCTATATCTCAAAAAATATTAACTTTAGCCATAGGGAATATTATAAGCGATTGAAAGAGAACTTGAAGCACTATCAAATGGCATAACAACATACAGCGTGTTCCATTTGAAAAAGACGAGTTTTACCGTATTAAAAATGCAATTATTAATTTTCAGTTTTGAAACACCCTGTACACTATAATGAAGATATTTGCCATGGATTGTTTAACTTAAGGTAATGTCATAATTATGCCGAAGAATCGTTACAAAACAGATATTAGTACAGACGGAATTAATTTTCAAAGACAACTATGCAAATTATCTTTTTTCTCTTAAAATTGAAATATCTCGAAACGGTTAATTTTTAGTACTAGGTTTGTCATACAAAACTATCTTAATGTTTAATGAAAAATCTAAAAATGTAATAGTATAGGATGTTCTATTAAAAAGACGAAAATTTTATAACGCTCAGACAAAACTAAACACTCTGTATACACTAAAATAATTTTATGATATAGAGTAGTTGATCCTGAACAAGTTTTACTTTAAAAAATTTTTAATTAAACTAATAGATAAGATATAATAGACCGAGCTCAGATAATAAAATTGGCACACCCTGTACTTTTGTACAAATAAATATTTGCATCTCATCTGCTCTGTCTAAAATTTTACTATTGATAGTACAACACACATTACAATTTATCTGTCTCTAAAAGTAAAAAGGATATCTTATAGAAACATCGCAAATATTCTATAAGCTCTATTGTTGCAAAAGAAGCAACTGCAATTGGTCAGTCAAAAACAAACTACTGGATATTAATGATCGATTACATACTTAGAAGGACATGCAAAGTAATTACATGTTTCCCATTGTCCTGTAGAGCTAAACCATTTCTATAGTTTGCACTCAACACATGCATACAAATCAGAAGTGAATACGTTACGACTATTAGACTAATAACAACTTCAAAATATATGTTACAATTCCGTGGTAGTAGTGTGAATGCTTCTGTGATGTAGCGGATTTGCTTCGCCGAGAGTAACTGTTCCATTTGTATCAAAAACGTCTGTGTAAACACTATCCCCTGACAAAACTGAATTCCTATTCACTGAAATTAAAAATTAGTATCAGAACAAGTCGTGATCTTCAAGAAAATTATATTAAGGATAAGGTGAATGAATCAATGTTAATGTTGTATGTACACATATACTAATTTTTTTAAATAAAAAATAATCGAATCATTTATTTTCCTTGTGCAGAGTGAATATACAAAAAGATCTACAGTAACAGGACACCTATTTCAAAATGAAGACCATCGCATTAATTATGACAACGTTAAAATCTTAACCACAACTACGCAGTACCATCAGAGATTAATGCGGGAATCACTGTAAATTATTCAACCGAGAAGATGGGTACGAACTAAGCAATACCTGGCGAATAACATTACAAGATCGTCGACCTACTTGAAAACCAGGAAATTGGACAAACTACGTAACTGGAATTTCTTCGACGCTGGCGATACTAAAACGTTACACCAATTTTGGTCAAGATACAACTTCACCTGAAAACTACTTCTATCAAGAAGGTAATTCGACGAACCAATATTGACCAGAGAAAAGGAACGTTTCACATACAGCGAACTGAACTGTATATCTGTCGAACTATGTCATCTACATTTGGAACTGAGTGAGATATTAGACGAAGAGCTATGACAAACAGTGGACAGAATCAGTTATGAACACACAATACCAATTCAACTCAACAACAGAGAAACACAAGAAGTTCGACAAACTCAACACGAAGAAAAACACACAACTTATCAGAAAATCAACTCACGGAAGAAGAAAAGAAACCCCTAGCAAAGGGATTGAACTTCACAGTTGCTCCTACCGAGATACCCAAAGCAGAAATCACCACACAAGCTGAATCTGCCATAAGAAAGCTACCGACTGAGGAGGTAGAAGAAATGAGACATGAGGCATGCCGAATATTACAAAAAGCCACAAGGAATATCACTAAAGATGAAGAAAAAGCTTTACAAGACCTTCGCAACAACGAAACCTTCATCATCGTACGAGCCGATAAACAAAACGCAACTGTAGTAATGCAAATAGAACACTATAACCAGAAGAAACGTACACTTCTGATATCTGAGTACTACAACAAACTAAACAGGGATCCTATTAGGAGGATTGAGAGACAAATTACAAAAGCCATCAAGGACTCAGCTATATCAAAAAACAAAGAACAAAGACGGCTACTTCCTCCGGAAAGTCGACCACTAGACTATATGAGTTACCAAAGATTCACAAAAAGAAAACCCTCTCAGACCAATCGTCAGTACTTGTGGATCTCCTACCTACGAATTGGCAAGATATGTTGCTTGACAACTACAACAGTACACCGGGCAAACGAACAGCTATGTGAAGAATTCTGAGCATTTTATAGAAATATTCCAACAGTACGAGATATCTGATGGCGATATCTTAGTTTCGACGTAGTGCTTCTCTTCACGAATGTACCAGTAGACAAAACACTAGAAATTATCAGACAGTTAGTTGTCAAGACTTTGCCCTACCTCGACATATTTCTTATGGAATGGATAGTACCGATATGTACGCGCTACATCCTATCATCACCCGCAACAAGTGAGATCTCCTAAACACGTTTTTAAGAAGATCAGCAATAAGGAACACAGAGCATCTGACATTCTGCACGTACACAACGCATTACGACAGAACGGTTACAAAACCAAAGCTATACGACAAAGACGAAAAGAGAAGAAACAGGACGAAAGTACAAGAACAAAAATAACTCAAAAGTAAGTAAAGTTAAAGAACACCGGCGGGATACCCAGCGTGAATATATCGAAAGATCTACAGTAGCTGAACACCTATTTCACGACGGAGACCATCGCATTAATTATGACAACGTTAGTCTTAGCCGCAACTACGCAGTACCTTCAGAGATTCGTACAGGAATGACTGGAAATTATGAAGAATCCAAGTAACTTCAACCGAGAAGATGGGTACAAACCAAGCAATCGCTGGTGTAGAACTTTACAAGATTGTCCAAAGTAACTACAGCATCGGAACGGATGCAGTTCATTAAACTGTAATGAATCAGTGAAGCAAAGAAGATATAAGGTATATAACGAGGAGCAGAAAACAACATCAGTCTTTAGAAACCTTCTGAAGAAATTGACAGCATGTCAAGTGTCTTATGAATGCGACAACACCCAGCAGACTTCAATGCAGTATGTGCACATAATTATAGCCATAGCTTACACACTGTATCTAAACAGGGTGTAACAGGACGAGCTTACGTTAGCTGTATCTCAGCAACTAAGCAAGTTCCATATTTGTAGTCTTCAGGCTTTCACGGCCGCTGTTGATTGAGTTATTTTGGGCATGGGGACAAACTTTTGGGAAATATTAGTACATATTTTCTATTTCCGGTTTCGCCGGAAACACAACGGTTTTATAGCTAACTTGATTTTTTTGAAAATTTTATCGAATATATCGTAGTTCTTAGTGACCTATTTCTTCAGTATGCAGAAGAGTTGACGTATAATTATTAGAAGTTAGGCAGCTACTAAGATGGGCTATTGAAAATTATTTTCACTTCTGTGCAAATACTATACATGGTGTTAGTATTAACCGACCTAATATGTTAAATTTCAAACACTAATAACTTCGTAATTTTAAATGGAACACTCTGTATATTTTTGTGGCAAACGGTAGAAAATTAAATTCTTCATCAAATGATATTACATTTCCCTATATCTAAAATGAATATTTTGGGAGCTATTCGCAAATTATGTGAATGTATTCAGAATCTTTGTGTGAGCGCTAAAGGTGGCTATGAAAAGTCGACACAGTTTTAGCGTAATGTCTAATTTTCTAATGACAGTTCGATAGCATGTTAATAATGAAATAAAAAACAAATATATTTTTCGAGTAAAGAAGAAACAGAATAGTAAAATTTAGTTTGTAACCAAGATATCATTAAAGAAAACTATGTTAAGAATGAATAAATAAGGTATTACAAAGCAATAAATTATTTCAAATGTTGTTCAAAATTAGCCACATTCAGTTCCAAACATTTATTAATTCGTTTTAGCACTTGAACAGAATAGTAAAATTTATTTTGTAACCAAGATAACATTAAAGAAAACTATGTTAATAATGAAAAAATAAGGTATTAAAAAGTAATGAATCATTTCAAATGTTGTTCAAAATTAGCCACATTTAGTTCCAAACATTTACTAATTCGTTTTAGGACTTAATTACTAGTGACCGTTTGTATTTGCGCTTCTGGTAATGAATTTTGTGCTCCTCGTATTCATTCTTTTGTTTCCTCTGCAGTTGTCACCGGAGTACTGTAAACTTTGTCCTTAACATAGCCCCAAAGAAAAAAATCTATAGGGGTCAAGTCTGGTGAACGTGGAGGCTACAAGTATGGACCTGCGTTTGCAATAAACTTTCCGTCAAATACCCTCTCCAAGAATAAGTGTACATCTCTTGTGTTGTGAGCCGGTGCACCATCCACTTGATACCAAGCAGTATTTGATTCGATAATAGACAGTGCATCAAGTTCTTCTTCCACAATATTGAGCAATATATCTAAATACTTTTCGCCATTTAAATTTTCGTTATAAAAATGTAGACAAAGTATACGATTATCTTTTATTGCGCAAAAAAACATTAAATTGCAAATTGCGTTCCATTTAAAATTACGAAGTTATTAGTGCTTGAAATTTAACATATTAGGTCGGTAAATACTAACACCCTGTATAGTATTTGCAAACAAGTGAAAATAATTTTCAATAGCCCATCTTAGTAACTGTCTAACTTCCAATAATTATACGTCAACTCTTCTGCATACTGAAGTTATACGTCACTAACAAGGAAACACATGCAAGTGGTGGTGACCGATTTAAATGAAATTTGGTTAGTCTGTAGACTGATGCAGTGTAAGAACAACGGTAACTTCCATAGATGCTAAATCGCCCGTTTTCGGGGGTGGGGCGCCCTAAAGCCAACGCTACTCTTCGCTATTTGCTTTAATATCTCCAAAGCTATAAGACATATCAAAATAAAGTTAAGACAAATATATAACTGTTTTATGAGTAATAAAAGATAGAGACAATAGTTTGCTTGTCATAATTCTTGTTTTCCAAAAACAACCCTTTTTTTTTAATTTTAAAATTTTTATTTGCTGGAAAAATAGACAAATTTATGCAAAATTCACCCATATATAGTAAATATGCTATAAAATAACACAATTTTTAACATACGAATTGTACTACTGTATGTAAATATAATTATATTGTTTTTAATGTGAACAAATCGTAAAGATGCTTATCTAAAGTATCTGTCTAAATATCTTCAATACTTGTTAGATGATTTATACCTTATCAGCATTACATTCCATTATTTACTTTCAAAAGTATTCGATAAGCGTATCATCCATTATACTTAGAAAATCATTGAAACTTCAAGGGCTGATTTTCACGTGCAGATTACATGATTTCTATAGTATTTAAATTTTATCTAGATTAATGTAGGTAAGTATTAGGATATCTTGCATACCATAAATGCTTTTGCATACGCATATATATAAAGAAAGGCCAGTTTGTAATTGCAGTTTTCATTTTGTTGACGACGACTACGTTTCGCAATTTGGCTGTCGAAGTGTTTCTTGAAGTCATGCGAATCAACGTTGCTAATATACTGAATTTGCAACGTACAACATTCCTTGTTGCAAACATCGCTGTTACACCTATAACACGTCAAGAACAAGAATTACACGTTGCTATAACGGATATCATTGTGACAGCTCAAGAAGAGGCATCTTTTGTATTTGAAACAGATGTAGCGCTCGAATTTGAAGACTTGGCTGGTACACAGGAACCGCAATTCGTTGAACCAAGAAGTGAATATGATGAAGATTATGAACATGAAGACTGTGTACCCCAAGAAGGAGGTAGTTCAAATGATATTGAATATAAAACGCGAGCCGTTGAGTTGTGGTGAAGTGGAAAAGCAAAGCGACGTTCGTTAGAATCTGTCCAAAATCGATTTAGAAAGGTCATATAATACGTAAATGTCTAATTCATAAACATTTAAATACGTAAGGGAAAGTTTCTAAAACTAGTACATAAATATATCTTGTACAGTTTTACACATCTATATTAATAATAGCATGTGTATCTTTGACGTCTATTTGTTCCAGGTAAAATCAATTAGGCAAAACTAGAGAGATGGGGAGCAAGTGATGACCGGGGTGGCACCAACAAGGACAAAAGTACATACGTTACAGAGTATGTTCTGATTAGGTTTAAGGAAGCGCTAAACAGCGGGAATATTATCCACGATGTAGATCTTTGCAGATGGGCGCAACAGGAAAAGGATGAAATAGAGTATCATTCATTTAGAACAAGTCATTAGTGGGTATGGCATTTCAAAAAAGTACATAGAATTGTTTCTCGTAAAATAACAAAGTTTATCACACGATCCACTCATAGCGATGTTGACGAATTACTATCCACAGCCGAGCGATTTGTTAATGAAATTAAACCTAAAATTAGCGTTTACAATGCAGACGAGAGTGGTTTTAATTTAGAGATACATTCCGGTCGAAGCTTGTCCGCCATTGGAACAAAAACAGTGGAAGCGGTCGTGCAATCATTATCATCTATTACACATAGTTACACAATCATGCCAACAATTTCATCAAATGGACGACTATTATCCCCCTCTTTCTTGTGTTAAAAGAAACAACAGGTCAATTTGGACCGAATGTACAAACAACACTTTTTAGGCCTATTAACGTGTATATATCTGCATCAACATCAGGGAAACTGACCCCGCAGCATTTTAAAGATTGGTTTACAGATGTTTTCTTACCAAACACTAATGCTGAAAGTGTCTTGTTATTAGTTATTGGATTCGTGGAGTGGGCACTGTCCTAACGAAGTAAGCAATTTAGTACCAACGAACAAAAAAGTCGATATTTTTACAATACCTAAGAAAACTAGTTCAATGGTACAGTCTCTAGACGTCTACGGTTTTAGAATATGGAAAAATTTTGTTGGAACATTTTTATATGCTTATGGGACACGATTTAATATTACATTAAAGAAACACTATTATTCAGTTACAATCTTTGACACATAATCAATTATCATCGCCGAGGTTCTTCAATCTATTTAAGTATGTGTGGTTTAAAAGTGGATACATCGAAGATCGGCCACCGAAATTTGAGAATCTTGTACAATTCTGCTTCCCGAAAGATTTACAAAGTACACGATTATGCAGTATTTGTGGCAAACCTGCATTTCTTCGTTGCGCGTGGTGTAAGCAATTTCTTTGTTTTCAACATTTCTACACAGATTACCATTATTGTACTAACTATGTAGCGTAGATTGTTATTAATTTTTGCCTTCCTTCGGATTATCTGATTGTTACAAGGAACCGAGGTCCAGGTTTCAACCTATCCGGATAATCGAGACACTTAAAACATAAATATTATTATTGTCATTAAAACTATTAATAGGTACCAATTTCATTATCTTCATTTTCATTACTTAGTTATTTTAGTTTAGGCACTATATTTTTATTGTATTCAATAGTATTATAAAAGATGAAAGTATAATATTTAAATGAACATTGTTATGAGGGCTTCCGGGTTTTGACCGCGTTATAGAGTAAAGTACATATATACAATACAAAATAAAATAAAACAAAAATGAAAAGGAACATTAGCAATGTTGAGTCTCATGACTTCAAGAAACACTTTTCGACAGCCAATTTGCGAAACGTACTCGTTGTCAATAAACTGAAAACTGTGATATTATTTACATGTACATACCTACATAATTCGTATCTTATTGTTTTATCTTAAAATGAGTTACCTATTTTATAGCTTGTTTAATATATATGGGTGAATTCTGCATAACTTTGTGTATTTTTTCAGCAAATAAAAATTTTAAAATTTAAAAAAATAGGTATAGGGGTTGTTTCTAGAAAACAAGAACTATGATAGGCAAACTTCTGCCGCTATCTTTTAGTACTCATAAAACAGTTATATTATAATATATAATATATTTGTCTTAAATTTTTTTTTAATATGTCTTATAGTTTTGGAGATATTAAAGCAAATGGCGAAGGGTAGCGTTGGCTTTAGGGAGCTCCACCCCCGAAAATGGGCGATTTAGCATCTATGGAAGTTACCGTTGTTCTACAAACCCACCAAATTTCATTTAAATCGGTCACCACCACTTGCCTGTGTTTCCTTGTAAGTACTACGATGCATTTGATAAAATTTTCATAAAAATCAAGTTAGCTATAAAACCGTAATGTTTACACCAGTCGAAATAAATGCGCCAAATTTGTTGCTGAATTCAATTGTTTGAAAAAAATTGTGTAATCGATTTAAAAAATTCAGTTGATTGTGCTTCCGGCGAAACCGGAAATAGAAAATATGTACTAATATTTTCCGAAAGTTTATCCTCATGCCCAAAATAACTCTGCAAATTTACAAATATGGAACTTACTTAGTTGCTGAGATACGGCTAACGTAAGTTCGTCCTGTTACACCCTGTATATGCATAATCGTATTACATAAAGATTTATGTATTTTTGATATATTAAAATGTAAAATTATCAGTTTGTCGTTATTCAATTCAATTTAATTACAGATGTGTGTAAAAAATAATGTTTTTATGACGCAATTTGTGTTGAATCTGTATATCATAAAAATTAAGTATACACGTAGGTTCAGATCGTATTGCACCATAAGAAGTTACAATATACGTATGGAACGCAGTGCGATGTGGCAACGCGCTAGTCATGCGTCACAAGTTCGATCGTCGATTCGCACAGAACGAATATGCCAACGACAGCATCCTCGCTCGGTTTAAATTCAACTGAATTATGGATGCGTGTGTCTCGCTAGACACAAGCTATAACGCGAAGAGAGGGATACGCTGTTGCAATTCATACTGCCTATGGTGCATTGTGATCTGAACCTATCTGTATAATAACACGTATTCAAATTCAAACCCCAGCGAACAAACTTAAATTTGTGAACTAGTGATACCTGTATATTGATGTATAATATGTATATATTTATGATAAATTGCCTCATCGAATAACGCAATATAACACACGTAACATCTTTAATAATAGATTAAGAAATTACTTAGTAGGTAGTTGTTTTTATAATTTTCGTAAATTTGTTGCTGGTCAAGTTCGTCGCTGATATTTAAGACTTGTTCTTAATTCTAGCTATCATTTTAGAATGAATATTTATTCTATTAGTTATTAACGCAAAATAGAAATAAAAGGGTACTAAAAAATATGTAAAATAACAAAGAAAATCCTAAAGTACGAATGAAGCTATTTGCCCTAAATGTACTAATACTCTATGTTATATGTTAAATGCAGTTGGCGCCATAGAAATCAGAACAAGCAGTGTAATATACTTTGATCCACATGTTAGGAATCCACAATTGCTGTGATTTGATGAATCTTTTAGTATTGATGCTATACGTGAGTATACGTAAAATATTTAATATACAGAATATTTCACGAAACCCGTTAGTAAGTTAAAAGGTATAAGGAATCTACTGTTAGTACAATTCTGAAATTTGTATTTGTAGCAGCTGTTCTATTGTTTTAACATATTTTCAACTAAATTTCATTTCCTGTTATTCTGGAAGTAACTAGCAACTTATTTTAAATAGAATGGTACATTTTTTTTAATACAATCGATTCTACGCATATTTGTGAATATTTTTGTATTAGGGTACCTTATCCATAAATTCAATTGCTTCTAAGATATTTACTATTTTCTCCGGGTGTCACACGAAAAACGCCCCGAGCTGTAGCTCTGTTATTTACATTCCGATTTTTATGAGTCATGTACCAAATGAAATGGCTTGATGAACGCTATGTTTGGATCTGCATTTGCTTTTCTCCAAAGCCATCTTTATTTTTCGCGATTGTCAACTTTTTTTTTCAAATTGCGCATTGCGCATATGTGACTGTCATTACTGACTTTATTTCAAAAGAAAAAAAAACAAAACAAAAAAATTCAAAACTAATAAATTTCACAAATATTGTTCATACTCAACACAAAAGTGGCATCTCCGTATAACACCGTGGGTGGCATTTAATATAAACTTATTAGGTATATCTTGACAGGCTTCGATTATTCGGTTCCTTAACTCGTTTATATTCTGTGGCACTGTTAAATATACCCGATCTTGAAGATATCCCCAAAGTCAAAAATTTAAAGGTGTAAGATCTAGTGAACGCGGCCAACGAATAGGTCCATATGTGCCAATCCATTTCTCATTAAAATTGCGATTCAACCAGCCAACGTTTATTTGTGCATAATGGGGAGTAGCACCGTCCTGTTGAAAATACAAGTCACGCAGATCCGCAAGTGGTAATTGATCCAAAAAGATTTCAACATCTTCGGTTAATAGTTGGTGATATTTTAGTTGATTTAAGGAACCGTCAATAAAAAATGGACCAATCAAGCGGTCTCCAAGTAGGCCACACCACACATTACAGCTGAAACGACGTTGAAAATTTTTGTTGACGGGGTTTCCTTGGCTCCACTGGCGATGTATGTTGCGATTAAAAATTCCATAATTTGTGAAAGTACAGTGGGTGGCCAAATTATTAGAGCCACCTTGCAAATTTGTTTAAAAATGGTTTATAATTAAGCTACATAATATATTGATATGTTTATTTCTATTTTATTATGTTGCCACACTCTATTTAATTGCAAAAAATATACTGGCAACACTGTTGACATGGCAACACTAACAAGCACCCTCTCAGCATTATGGTGTAATTCGTCATCAGCAGTCAAGGAACCGGTCACCTGTACATCGTCGAAGGAACGATGAGACAGGACCAGTATTGGAGCGTGCTGCAAACAAGCTCTGCTCAGGTCCAGGAGTTGTTCCGAAATAGGTACTACATGTTGATGCACGACTCGGACTCGGCGTCTTGTTACGAGGCAAAAACTGTCACGAAATTTCTCTCTGACAACCACGTCAAGATGTTTGGCCTGGCAATTCGCCAGACTTCAACCCAATTGAAAATCTTTGGAAGTTGACGAAGAAAGAAATATCAAACTAAATTATCACAGGCATAGGAGTGAAACAATTAAAGAACACTGCCATAAAATGCATGCATATAAAACATGCCAAGAAGGTACCAGACAGTCATAGACGCGAAAGGTGATACTACTAAGTATTATGTAGGTATAAGGCATGATTTTAAATGTTTTCACGTCCCAATACCCAATTTGTTTTGACTATTTTTATCTTTATATGCTAATTTGGTAAGTTTAAATTAAAAAATATGTATATACAGGGTGACTGGTAATGAAACGGTCATACTTTACAGCATGTTAGTAGACATCATTTGCAATACATACAGCCCAATTTGCCTTATCCAAAAGTCATCCGTTTTCGAGATATTGTGGTTTTTTTTTGTTTTTTTCAAAGTTCACTACTTACTCTCACTCAAATTTAAAATAATGGAACTTTTTCTCAATGTTTCAGTTTGTCTGGCTAGAGGACATCTCGACACATATTATCTATCGGTGCCAATTACGTTAAATACTTGGACAAATTAAAAGAAAAAAAATTAAAGCTTCCGCTTTTGATGAAACTGTAGGCACAATCGTCACCTTTGTGACTATTTATTTAACGACTGATAATGTATGTTGAGGTGTCCTCTAGCCAGACAACCTGAAAAATAGAAAAAGGTAAATTATTTGTGGTGAGAGTAAGTAGCAAACTTCGAAAAAAAAAACCAAAAAAAAACCATAATATCTCGAAAATGGATGACTTTTGGATAATAAATGATCTTTACTAACGCGCTGAAAAGTATGACCGTTTCATTACCAGTCACCCTGTACATATCACAACCTGGTTTAATTCTTCCACAAAAGTCAAAAATGTTAATTTTGTACTGTGGCTCTAATAATTTGGCCACCCACTGTACATTCATCTGTCCAAATAATTTTGCGATAAAATGACGGATCTTGTTGCAACGTTGTTAAATAAAAATTACAGATTGTGTTCTTCGGACTGAATCATTTTCATATACAGGGTCCGGCAACAAAGCGGGGACGGAAGATTACACGCTTATTTGAAAGTTTGTCAAATATTTAGTTATCGGATATTCTTCCGCACCATCAAGTGCACGTTTCAAAAATATTTTGTTTTATACAGAGTGTTCCAGATGGATATGCCAGACTAAAGTTGCATTTTTTTAATGGAACATCCTGTATATTAATAGAGAAAATGATCCGCGCTTGAAAGCTGGTTACAACGATATAATGTTGTATAGGCCTAAAGTTGATAGTTTCTGTGTAAACAATGATTTTACTGGATAAATTGATATATTTCAGTAGGCTATTCTGCATAGGGAAAAACAAAAGATTCGAAACCAACAGAGTAGAATATTTTTTACTAGTATGGACTGTCGTTACTATGTGAAATAAATTCTGCAGCTGCTCCTTTATACAGGGTGTAACTTGATCAGCAGTGAATCTATTGAAAATGCTGTATTACTTTATATAAATTTAATTTTTGCTTTCACCGCTGAATGAAAATCAATTGTTTCTCATACTAAATGGAGTTTCTTCTTGTTATAAACCATTTATGGATTATTTGTTGAATATCCAATCTTACAGTAGGTTTGAAGTGCAAATTAGCTACTAAAAATATAAGCATTTCTCATTAATCCAACTTTAAGAAGAAATAATTAGAGCATAATCCATCCTAGGTGCATCAAATGAGGTATCAATAGAAAGCGTAGTAAAATATACAGGGTGTTCCATTTAAAAATTTCGAGATTTCTTCGATTATGCAAAATTGTGAACACCCTGTATAAAGCGAGCAGTTGCAGAATTTATTTCACATAGTAACGACAGTCCATACTAGTAAAAAATATTCTACTCTGTTGGTTTCGAATCTTTTGTTTTTCCCTATGCAGAATAGCCTACTGAAATATATCAATTTATCCAGTAAAATCATTGTTTACACAGAAACTATCAACTTTAGGCCTATACAACATTATATCGTTGTAACCAGCTTTCAAGCGCGGATATTTTTCTCTATTAACATACAGGGTGTTCCATTAAAAAAATGCAACTTTAGTCTGGCATTTCCATCTGGAACACCCTGTATAGAACAAAATATTTTTAAAACCTGCACTTGATGGTGCGGAAGAATATCCGATGACTAAATATTTGACAAACTTTCAAATAATCGTGTACTCTTCCGTCCCCGCTTCGTTGCCGGACCCTGTATTGCTTGCACTTTTTGGGCAATATACGGCTTAAATTGATGTTTTCTTAGTACTGCAGCTGCAGTACTTCGGGACGTACCAATTATGTTTCCAATTTCACGAACCGAGGTTTTGGCATTTTCTTCGACAGATAGCAAAACGTCCAGTCCCACGTTTTCAGAAAATGTTCTATGCACTGCTTTCGGTTTTTTGAAACATCCGTATCTTCTTAAATTTTCTTCAAGTCGACTAAACTTGCCCCGTTTTGGAGCTTCTCTTTCGGGCAAACGTAACATGTAAACTCGCAACAGCTGATTAGAGTTTTTATTGCATTCAAAATATACTTGTAACATATCAGTAAGTTGATTAAAACCCATCATTTATTTCAAAAATGTCAAAATATACTTAGAAAAGAAAAGTAAAAGACGCTAATAACTTCTAACGATAGTTACATACGCGTTATTTTTTTATACCTATTTTTCCATATCACACTACAGTAAGTGTTTTAGTTACGTGATTTTCGTATCAAAACGAGTTACGTCGAAAATACTCATTACAGATATTCATTTCTGCTGCTTGAGTGGCGCTGTCAAAATTATTCATTCGCTCTGTGAGATAGTCGGATAACAATGAATAGTATATATATACAGTGAGCAGCTAAATTATTTTCAATATCAGTTATATTTTTGCAAAATCGCCAAGTCACAAGTCTGATATCAGTATTTAACAAGCCAAATAATCTTATAACAACTTAAACTATTTCGAAGGTCCTACTAAGGCCCAAATTTAACACAAATCTGTGCTTTAGCTCGCGCCCAGATTTCTTCTTCATATTTAAAGTTGAGTTAAACCAGTTTAAGTGATAGTAATAGTGACAGGAAATAACGAGTGATTTCAAGGACTGTGGGCTCGTAATAACAATAAACATCGGTATCACCTCACACCACAACTTTGATTAATTATTCGGGACACGTGTTTCGAAAACGCATGGGTTTTCATCATCAACCGAATACCGAATGAATAAATAAAATTAAAACACCATCATTATAAACATCCCCCTACTTATTGTATAAACAAGCAACGCATGCGAACTCTACTTAACCGGACTAATCGTTAGCACATGTTGCGAAGGGACATCCTATCTCTTTAAATTCGTAAACAAAACCGACCTTCCAAGAATCGATGGTTCTCTATTCATGAGATTATTTTCGTGTTTATACATAAAAATACTCTCGTAGGCGTCGAGTTCCCTTGGCTTATCGACGGCTTTTAATAATTTGACACTGTCTGTTTCAATATGATGTCCCTTTTCAATTAAATGTTGTGCTACTGCGGACTTTTCCTTTCTTCCGTATCGAAAGTGAGCTAGATGTTCTTTGTATCTAGTCTCTATTGACCGTTTTGTTTGCCCGATATAAATTTGATCACAGTCTTTACATGCAATTTTATAAATTCCCGACTTCTGTCCCATCTCAGGTTTGTCTTTCGGGTTGCCTAAAAGATTTTTTAACGTACTATTGGTCTTATAACAGACATTTAAATTAAACTGTTGAAAAACGCGGTTCAATCCTTTGGTTATAGGGTGGAACGGTAACTTAATGAATTTCTTTTCCCGGTTATTCGATGGGACTAAAGTAGTGGAATTTCTGACGTGATTCTTATATTGGGCTTTTTAAGCGTGCATTCAACATCTGCAGAAGAGAAACCATTATAAACCGCTATTCTCTTAATAAATTCTAATTCCTTCTGAAATCTCACTTTATTTAGCGGGAATTTAACCAATCTATTAATTAAAAAATTTATCGCGGACATTTTCTGTTGATCACAATGATTTGAATCTGCTAGAATGAATCTATTCGTATTTGTTTCTTTTCTGTAGATGTCAATTTCCAATCTATTATGTTCATTCCTAATAACTAGAGTATCCAAGAAAGGAAGTTTGTTGTTCACTTCTTCTTCTACTGTAAATTTAATGGTATTAAATCTGGAATTTAATTTGCTGAGGAATTCGTTGACACTCATTTTTGTAGTGTCGAACACCGCGAATACGTCATCCACGTACCTAAGCCAGATTCTCGGAAAATATCCATTCTCTCTTTTCATGCTCGTTTCAAAACTACTCATGAACAAATTAGCAATGAAAGGGGATAACGGATTACCCATTGCAGTGCCTTCATTTTGTTCATAAAACCCATGTCGATGAAAACCCATGCGTTTTCGAAACACGTGTCCCGAATAATTAATCAAAGTTGTGGTGTGAGGTGATACCGATGTTTATTGTTAGGAAATAACGAGATTGCTAATTACCAGCAAAGCGAGAATTTTTAAGAGTTCTCATGAGACAGCCAAGCGTTGTGAAATCGCTTAACAAAATCAATACGTTAATACATTAATTGATTATTAGATTAATAAGATGCTCACATTGTAGTTTTTGCTACTATAGCATATTTATAAAAAAGTACCTACGATTCAGTAAGATATCAGTAAAACACTATCTTATTTCCCAAACATATACAAGAATTAAAAAAGCATTCCAAAATTTATATTATCTATTCAATTTATCACATAAATATGTTTCAATGATTTATCAATAACAATAATATGCGCTTCAAACATGAAAACGATATTGTATTATAAACACAGACAGAAATATTAAGTAATATCTTGGTCTATCATTCAACAACTTCCCACCACTAGACTTGTTTCTGTTTTAAATATTAAAACATCATCAATGTATTCGTTACATATTATGGACATAATATTGGATAAATAGTAAAACTGAGTCATATATGAGCCAGAAACAAGTAATCCCGAATAAGAACAATAACCACCAAGCTTCAGCACCGGAATAAAGTATTTCGGATTGAATTTTATTCTATTCTGAACGTCTGCCAAACTATTTACGAGTTTACAAGTAAAATGGATGTATTGCACATCAATGGATTCAAAAAAGGATATCTATCCAATGTAGTAAAAAAATATATACCGAGCAATTTGAAAAAAAAGTTGACAATCGCGAAAAAATTAAGATGGCTTTGGAGAAAAGCAAATGCAGATCCAAACATAGCGTTTATCAAGCCATTTCATTTGGTACCTGTCTCATAAAAATCGGAATGTAAATAACAGAGCTACAGCTCGGGGCGTTTTTCGTGTGACACCCGGTACCAACTTGCTATTACACCACCTGAAGAAAAATTAATATTGTATAGTGCTTTGAACGGTAAGATAACAATCTTCTGCAAAAGAAAGTAAAGTCATAAATACTGAGAACTGTCATACATTTCAACAAAATTTATACAGGGTGTGCAAAAATTAGTCAACCAATTCAAATATCTTCAAATATAAAATATCCTTTTTGTACTCGCTTATCAAAACCTGTCATTTCACGATTCGATTTGCGTGCGTAAAAAGTCACTTTAAACACGAGTGCGTAAAAGTAAAATTGGTACTTACTGGATTAATTTAGTGACATTTTAAAATCATAAATCCCTAACCTTAATAATATGGTCATAAACGATAACTTATTTAACAATATGTATTATTATTATAGTTCTCGTACAAAAAATATTGTACAAACTTCGTGCGTGAAACATTTCGCGAATTCGTGCCCATAAAGCGCTCGCCTCCGGCTCGCGCTTTAAACTGGTCACTCATTCGCGAAATATAATTTCACGCACTTGGTTCGTAAATAACTATTTTGTACTCGCTTATCAAAATATGTCATATCCCGGTTGGCATTTGCGTGTGGGAAAGTGACTTTCCAACACATGTCTTGGAAGTAAAAATTGCATTAAAGAAATAAATCACCATTACAGTAATAAAGTATAATTATGAAAATGTCCATTTCACCTAAATTTGGTGCATTACAACTTGTAAATTTCATAAAATTAATTAAAAACTATAAAAAAAGTCAATGGCGCCATCTATTACATACCTATATTATTAAATGCTGACTCAAAACGACAACGAATTCTTAACCTCAAAAATAATGTATGTTCTGTAAATTTAGTATTTACTAAGTTTTGTTGTATCAAAAATAGGTAGGTATATGTGGAAATGTGTTACAGAAATATGTGTTAGGGGTAAATATTTATTAATTTAAATACGATAATAACAAAAAATACGTATATAAATTATTTAATACACCTTGTCATAATATATGTTACTTAACAGTGACAGTATCGTTCTTTTTTGCGTTACTCCGCAAAAAAATAGTACCGATATAAATATATTGTTTATTAATTAATTATTATTAATTAAAACGAGCAAAATTGTTAAAATTTTGCTCGTTACAAAAAGTATTATACAAACCACGTACGTGAAGACCATTTCCAGCATTCGCGCTAATAAAGCACTCGCTGCGCTACGCTTGCTCGTGCTTTAAATCCGCGCTCATGCTGAAAAATCGTCTTCCCGAACTTGGTATGTAAATTACTATTTTTGCACCTAGTACATTTTGTTGCAGCATTTAATTTAACAAGAAATTCTACATCGATCAGTACTAAGGTTTGGTACATCTCTATTAATTTTTGAGTTATGCGTTCCGACTACGGAAATTATCCTATGTTATTTTTATCGTAGTTTTCTATGAAAAAAATATTTCGATAAGAGTTGTCAAATAGGTGACATTTTTGTTGTTTTGTATTTTCACTAAATCTCACAAAATATTTGCAAATAGTGCGTAGAACCGATTGCGATATAAAAATTATACCATTCTATTTAAAATAACAAGTTGCTATTTTCCTCCGGTACAATCGGAAGTCGAATTTGGTTGAAAATGTTTTAAAATAGATCCACTACAACAAAGGCAAATTTCAACATTTCAGAATTGTACCTAACAGTAGATTCTCTAAACCTTCTAACTAACGAATTTCGTGAAAACCCCTGTATATAATGCTTATTGACAACTCGAATAACAACATGATTGTCCCAATTTATATGACGCCGATTGCAATAAGGCCAAACTATAATTTACTTACTTCTCAGTTTTTCTCTAGCTCGTTCTTTTTCATAGTTAATTATGGTATCGTTAGTTTTATAAGCTTCCCTTTTAATTTGATCACTTAATCTTCTAGGTATATCAGGTATGATCCATTCAATTATAGTAATAATAAAAGTTACTAAATTTTGATATACAACTACAAAAGCCAATCTTGCAGCCAATATATGCCAATAGTCCGCAGATCGTTTATATCTGTGTGCATCATCCGGTGGATTTCTGTATTCAGCGTATCTACAAATTGTAACATTCCACGGGTTGTTTTGAGGTGCTGTATTATTAGGAAAGTCATCTATATCAAAATAAGCCAGAGTATGGTTTAAATATCCTTCATCTGTACGGCTCGGATTAATTCTAAGCATATAAACCAATTTCGGAATAAAATTTGATGAAAATGCTATTATAAAGGCATTTGAAGCCACAGATATCCGTCCAACTATATTCATCAACGGCATCCAAACTCCTATATCTTTTACTCTTTGAGGAACTGGTCTTCGAAAATACTTGATAAATTTTTTCGCATCTAATCGCATTTCAAGCATGTTGTTTATTAAGGCAAATAAAGGCGCAAGAGGAAAAGCAGTAACAAAAATAGTAACAAATCCATACTGCAGTATCATTTCTAAATATTCGATAAATAAACTTCTGTTATCCATACTGTTAAGCTTGAAATCCTCCGTCCATTGATTACATCCAATAATTTCACTATTATCGTTTAAAGCTTTTAGTCCTGTTTTTACTGTTATTGTATTGTATAGTTTAAATAATAAGGGCAATATCATTTCTAATATACTATTAATCGCTTGATTACCAATCATGATGATTGTTAACTGTATTGTCAATTCCACTAAACAACCTCCAGGATTGCACTAAAACAAAAACAAAAAAAAAATAGGTCGGATGTATTTCTATATTTAAGTATAGAACGCACTTGTTAGCAACCACAATGAACATTTTACTGGTTGCTACATTAAAAAAAAACAATTTGTAATATTGTCATAATAATAATTTTTCTTTACATAGCAACCAATAAAATGTTTATTGTGATTGCTAATATGCACGATACAACAAAACTTGTTTATTTCTAGCAAATATTCCTTATTTTAATTATACTAAATAAGACGTAACAACAAGATAGTTAAAATACAAGCCAAAATTATAGAATTTTGCACAGTGGTTCACAATTTCAGGATGCTTGCGGCAAAAATCTGTAACTTGTAGTAATAAGTATTTCCTAACAGTTTTGCATAAGTATATTCAAACATTAGTTATTTCGATTCATACTACTATATATAACTAGACTTTATTTTGAGAAAACCATTGCAGAAAACAGACTAGAATAGATCCACAATATAAAACCAACTTATTAGGACAAGAATCATATTCGTACACGTAAAAAACATATCACTCTAATGAAGGCTGAGCAGGTTATTTTTCGTTGAAGATGGATAAATAGACGAAACCATTTAAAATTGTAATATTTCTTTAAATTGTTAATTATTCGTAAAATTACAAACATAAAAATAAACAAGTTGAAACTAACTAAACTTTTGTTAAAAAAATGCAATTTGATTATTCAAAACTTCGCTTGTTTATTTACATCAATTTCAAAGCTATAAATCATTTAAAACTACAAACAAGCACACATCTTCCGTATAACCAAAGTAAAAAATGTAATAGGTACCCAAAAACAGTATGCGTATCTTTCAAAAAATATAACTTTAACCAATAGTAAGGTTGAATTATACGATACGTACTCACTTTCAACTGGCACACTAATGTTACTCATTAATTTGTACTATATCCTTAACACCAAAGAAATAATACTTAAAGTGTTCCTGCAAATTACTTTGATACCTACATAGTTTATACTATGAATCTAAAACAAATAATAAACAAAGTACTAACATAATAACGACAATCCCTTGCTACAAATATCATTTATTAACATTTCAGTTTTTGGTATTTGTATTAACAAAAGAATTCTTTCAAATTATCAACAAATTAGTGTTGATAATTTGAAACAATTCTAAATAATATCGAAGGCTTTCGCGGTCCGAGTCTCTATTATGAGGGCTTCCGGGTATTGATCGCCTCAGAGTAGTGTAAATATATACAGTCGAATTTTTGGATCTTGTTCGTTATGTCATTAACACCGTAATTAAACACAGATATACGTAAAATAATCATCACCGACATTTAATGTACATTAGAGAAAAATGTCAACATGACATATGAGTCGATTCATACTGATATTGCTCATGACGTAACAGAACAGATCCAAAAATTCGACTGTATATACAATACACCCAACTCTTTTTTACGCGGTACATGCGTTTCTGCAAAAACCGTGCAATAAAACGTGTAAAAAAATACTTGCGGCATATGGTAAATTCGGGGATATGTTCCACAACTTTAAAAATTCGTGTAAGATGAAAAAATTCTACATATGTTTCCAAAAAACCGTACAAAAAAAGTAATAACAAAATCTACACTACATATTAATAAAACAAAAAGAATTCATTTTTATTAAATACTGAATAAGAAAATGCTGTGTTCAAGTTGAAGTACAACGAGATAAAAAAAAATGGAAGACAGTAACGGAGTACTGGTAACTACAGGGTGCATTCCGAAATCTGCTGAAATAGCTGTTACTGCTTTACTGAGATCGCAGAGCAGAGATCGTTCCGTAAGTTCAGTAATTGAGCATAAGCCGTCACGCAATTTCGGAACGATTTCAGCCATTCACTATACTAGTACACAGACAACAGCACGTCAACAGCGTACACATTACACATGGCAGTCCCAGTTCAACCATAATATCAAAATATGAAGAATCTAATTGGATAATAGGATGTTTTCTTTCAAATAGTTGCCAGCCCGTTTATATGTGACCTTGACTTCACCTCATAACCAACAGCAGTTTCAGCAGTAACTTGTGACGTCACTCTTTACTGACATGGCGCTTTGTATAGTTTCCTCAGCATGCATAATCTGATTACGGAACGCTAATTCAGTACTGTCAGTACTCTCAGCAGATTTCGAAATGCACCCACAATAGTATTAACGCTTGATACTCCAAATAATCTTAGGCCAGATGAAAAAGCCCAATTATTGATAAAGTTCTTTATTGACAATGTCGAATTTTTGTTCGTGAATACAAACTTCCTCAGGACAAAACAATAGAACTATAATATTAAATAATTAAAACTATTCGACGTTGCAATTCTGAAGAGAATATAAATTATAAAATTATTAAAACACAGCTGTGTACAATGTAAAACCATGCTTAAATGCAAAGACGTTATGTCCTTGCATTTAAGCACATAACGAGGTAGTAGATAAAGTCAATGTAAATGTAAAACTTAAGCGTAAAGTATTTAAAAAATATTGTTAGTAAAATGTCAGTTGAGAACGCCATTATTAGGCAGAAATTGATTAGATTTATTAGTCCCAAATTGGAAAAAATCATTTGAAACTGAAATTCATAATGTGGTAGATGTAGCATTAGAATTAGATAGATTATAAGTAGAATTCCCTAATGTTTTTTCTGTAGATAAGTGAAAACAAATACTAGGCTATAAAGCTAACACTATCTTGAAACCTGATCTAATCCCTACGTTTTGTAGACCCTATACTCTGCCCTACGCACTTAGAGATGCGGAAGAGAAAGAACTTGAACAAATGGTTGAAAATGGTATCCTAAAGACTACTCACTTCAGCGAATGGGCAAGTTCAATTGTGGTGGTACCCAAGAAAAATAAAACCGTGCAAATCTGCGTCGATTTTAAGGCGACTGTTAACAGGTACGTTCAGAAGGACCATTATTATCCATTACCTAGAGTAGATGAAATTTGTGATAAGATTGGAAGTGTTTACCACTCTTGATTTATCCAATGCATATTTACAACTAGCGGTGACGGAATCTTGTCAGAAATTACTTACCATCAATACTCTTAAGGGACTTTATACATACACACGGTTACCGTATGGTATAGCGTGTGCCCCGTCACAATTTCAATCGGTAATGGACAAAATACCTAGAAATATGGATAATGTAGCTTGTTATATTGACGACGAAATAATTGCGGGGAAAAGCTTGAAAGAATGTAGAGAAAATGTTATGAAAGTATTGAAGCGGTTGGATACCTATCAAGTAAGGGTAAATACAGAAAAATGTAATTTTTCGTGAAACAAGTAGAAGTTTTAGGACATGAATTATCAGAGTCAGGAATTAAACCCTTGTTTTCAAAGATTGACGCTATTATAAAGGCGCCGCGCCCGACTAATATGAGTCAGCTACGTTCTTATTTAGGGCTTATAAATTATCATTGCAAGTTTCTACCGGATGGGTCCAATATATTGAAACCATTATACGACTTGGAACACAAGCACGAAAAGTTTAATTGGACTAAGGAGCGCGAAGCTGCATTTCTGAGAAGTAAGGATATGATCAAGAACAGCTGCATGTTAACCACTTACCGTCCGGATTATGACATAGTTGTAGAAGTTGATGCATCACCCTATGGAGTGGGAGCCGTAATTTCGCATATCATAAATGGTGAGGAACGGCCTATAATGTTCACATCAAGAACTTAAGAAAACTTAAGAACCGACTATACAGGCTGTCCACGTCGAGTGACTGTGCTCGCACCGGTGTAGTTATACTACTGACATTAAAAAAGGTTATGGAATATTGTAGAAATGGCTGACCTACCAGACAATCAGAACCAAATTTGACAAATTACTTTAAAAGAAAAGATGAGTTAGCTATTGAAAATGACATATTACTATTAGGAAACAGCGTTATAACTCCTTATTAGCTGAGAAGTAAACTATTAGAACTGTTGCACGAACAACATATAGGCATGGTGCGAATGAAAATGTTACCTAGAAACGAAGTTCATTGGCCTGGAATAGACTCAGACATAGAACAATATTGCAATTCTTGCAAAACTTGTCTTATCCATCAGCCCAAAGCGACGTAGGTTCCATTAGCTTCGTGGCCGAAAACTTCTAGGAGATGGGAAAGACTACACATTGATTTCTTAGAAAAATATGGACACCATGTCTTAATCGTAATAGACCCGCATTCACGATGGATGGACCTATATTTAATGAACAGAGGTACCGCAGCAGGTCAAACGATCGAGAAACTACGCCAAAGTTTTACTTTGGCATACCTGAACAAATCGTGTCTGACAATGGCCCACCCTTTAACGGTGCCGAGTATAAGAAATTTTGCGAAGCTAATAACACTAAATGTACGTTTAGCCCTCCTCGTCATCCGTGCTCAACAACGGAACAGTAGAGAAACAAGTAGCTACGGTAAAAAATGCATCATCAAACAGGTTTTCGAGAAATGTAAAGATTCAATATCCATAAACATGACACAAGCGTTACAACATTTCATATTTAAATATAGAAACACTCCAAACACCGTTACAGGGTATACTCCGGCAGATATGATGCTGAAACGTCAGCCTAGAACAAAATTAACATTTTTTAAACCGAGAGAGTTACAAAGAAAGAGGGAAGAGAAAATCGACAAGAGAACTAAAGACTATGTGGATAAGAAACGAGGACACACAAGGGTATTTGAGGAAAATGAAGCGGTCATGGTTTATGACGCTCGAGCCTCAAATGGAAGAAATTGGAGAGAAGGTAGACTACCAAAAGTGATTAGTGCCACAACTTATTTGGTACTAGTCGATGCAGAAGTTAGATGTGTACACGCTGACTACTTGAAGCACAGTTACAATGCTCTGTTGAGCAAGTTAAATAATTCTATCCAACAAGATAGTTTATCGCAAGATTCTAAAATACCGGAGAACAGTGGTTGTGGACCTGTCGAAACAGCTCAGCTTATTCCCACCCAAACTCTTCCTATCCGCAGATCAACAAGAACAGTTAAGCCACCGAATAGACTAAACTTATAACCATGTTGCATTTATATTTAGTTACATGTTTTATCTTTTTATTTTAAGGGAGAGTAGTGTTATATATGAAAAGAGAATATATTATCTGTAAATTAGAATGCTTAGTATGCTCCGTGCATATTTTTATGACAACTGTCAGATATCTTGTCAGTAAAAAAAAATTAATCAATAACATAGTTAAAAAGAGAGTTGCGAAAGAATAATTAACTTTAATTGTCGTTTCTCTTATTTTAGAGAAACTAATTTGGTTATTTTATTCCGACAAACTTCAAATATAAAAAGATATCATAAAACGACAATTTTCGTCACAAAATGAAATTACAATTTGAGTTCAGAGCTGTGGCTTCTCCAAAAGATAGTAAAACTACAGTGGTAGCCATAACCTCAATAGTTACAGAACAAGGAGAAAAATATACTATACCAGATGAACTCATTTATGCAGATTTTCACGAAGAGTTAAAACATACGGATGTTTTCAAAAAGGTGAGAGATTCATTAGGAAAACGGCATGACGAGTTGAAAATATGGATAACGCTGTCAAAAGAATTGCAAAAGATATATTTGGATGATGAAGGAAATATCCAGTTTGAAGGAAAATATTTAAAACAAATCCTTCAAAAGAATATTACAGAACACTCAGACTTGGCAAAGATATTGGAAAAATTAGTTAAAAAATCAGAAAAAAAGAAGAAGAAAAAAACTTAAAACACATATAATAATAAATTTGTATTAGAAAAATTTAATTATAAAACATCTAATGTTAGACAATGGTTAGACACATGTGAGAACGAATGTGGAAGATTTAAAATAGAAAAAGATCAAACCAAAATCGAATTAGTGAGATTGTTTTTAGATGGAACTTGCCAAGACTGGTACATTTCTACTGTAATAAAAGGAGAGCATGAAAATGATTGGAGTGGATAGAAACAGGTATTAATAGAAGCCTTTTCAAGTAAAGGATGGAGTAGCAGAACATATGCTCATTATTTTAAGTACAAAGAAGGTTCACTTGTATATGCCATAAAGAACGACTATTATTAGAAATAAATAAGGATATGGACGCTGATACAATGATTGATAGGATTGCATTTGGTTTGGTAGAATTTATCAGAGAGAAAATTGACAGGGATGAAATCGAAGATACAAAACATTTAATTAATGAATTACAAAAGCTCGAAAGAATAACAGATAAAAAGAAAATATTTTAAAAAGAAGGTAAACCAGAACACAAAGTTAGAAATGAAGAAAAAAAAACCATGCAAGACATGTGAAGATATGGGTAAAGGTGTAATATACCACCCAGAAGCGAAATGTTGGTTTAAACTGGAACAGAAATACAAACCTAAAGCTATAGGAAGCAATTCGGTAATAGAAGTAAATAAAGAAATAAATATAATAAAAGTATATTTGACAGAAATAGAAGACACCATGAATTTAACGTGGGAGATATGGTATTCATAGAAAATGGGAACAAACTTAATAGAAAAAAACTAGAAGAACTAAGAATCGGACCATTCACAATAGAAGAAAAATTTCAAACTCAATTTATAAAATAAAAACTGAAAAAAGAACTCGAGATACAAGTCTATTCCATGTGACAAAACTAATTCCAATATTAGAAGTAGATGAATGAAAAATTGTATAATTTTCATCTCGAAGAGGAGATGAAAAGAGAATATATTCTCTTTAAATTAGAATGCTTAGTATGCTCCGTGCATATTTTTATGACAACTGTCAGATATCTTGTCAGTTAAAAAAAAAACAATAACATAGTTAAAAACAGAGTTGTGAAAGAATAATTGACTTTAATTGTCGTTTCTCTTATTTTAGAGAAACTAATTTGGTTATTTTATTCCGACAAACTTCAAATATAAAAAGATATTATATACACTGGAACCTCGTCTATATCACCGGTTGCGAAACGTAAACATTCACTCATATCCCCTCAAGAGGGGTCCCCACTCTTATCCCGTTAGCGGAGAAGAAAAGTCGTGCTACGCGCTGATTGGCTCATGTGAATACGTGCACTCTCGGATGGTGGATGCCGAGCGGATATAAATGAATGCTATAGTGCGGAGATAAGTGAGGGTGGATATAAGTGAGCGCGGACATAGATGAGGTTCCAGTGTATATATATACCTGAGGTTGGCACCTCTGGCAGTCGGAATGTAGGCAGTAGGCCTTTTCCTTTGCTTTTCAGTGTAGTGCAATTTACACTACAATTTTTACAGTGCTGCAACCATAGATAATATAATACTAACGTACTATAGATACGGCAGAAGGTCCCGTGTACTGTCGTCAAAGTTTTGGTACTCACACATTTCACCAGGTGTCGCTGACATTGCTTTTTGAAATTTGAAAGATGAAAAGCGCGAAATTGAGTGTCGTTATGACATTATATTGTCATTCTGATTTTGTATGTTGTGTCGCAAGCGTCTTTAAAAACAGTATTAGTAGAATATGGTAATTTTTGTGATATTCTTGGAGAAGATATAGTATAAGTTGAAGGATTATGCACTCTACAAAATCTTTTTGTACTCGCCTATCAAAACCTGTCATTTCACGATTCGATTTGCGTGCGTAAAAAGTCACTTTAAGCACGAGTGCGTAAAAGTAAAGTTGGTACTTACTGGAACTTGATTAATTCAGTGACATTTTAAAATCATAAATCCCTAACCTGAATAATATATGGTCATAAACGATAACGTATTTAACAATATGTATTATTATTATAGTTCTCGTACAAAAAATATTGTACAAACTTCGAGCGTGAAACATTTCGCGAATTCGTGTCCACTGGTCACTCATTCGCGAAATATGATTTCACGCACTTGGTTCGTAAATAACTATTTGAATAAAAAAGAGATAACAACAAGAACAAAAATGACGGTGTATCAAGCAGTATACTTACAAGTCTTAACCTATGGAGCAGAAAATTGGATACTTGATGAAAGACAAACAAAACGACTACAATCCAGTGACATTAGATAGATGCTGACAACAAAATCATTAAGAACTGAAGTAGAAGAAAAGAAACTGAAATGGTGGGGACACTTGATCAGAATGAATGAAAGTAGACAGGTAAAGCGGGTATGGGAGATAAGGAAAATCGGGAAAAATCGAAGAGGACGACCCAGAAAAACGTGGAACAGCAGTACGGAAGAACTGAAAAAAAGCAAAAACATGGAACGAGGCGAAGGCCGTAGCCAGAAACAGGAAAGAGTGGCGAGAATTTGTTGAATCTGTGGAACTAAATTAAGAGAACTTTACACCTCGACACCTTCGGGTATAAGAGGTCTTTGATTATGTACGTATGTATGAAGGATTATGTTGGACGTGGTTTAGTTTAAACCTTAAATAGTAGTGTTAAATACCGCTTAAGGATGAAGCTAGTATCGTTTCTATTAAATTGACAAGTGCTGACATACTAGTTTTGACATAAACCAGTGACACTTTATTTTCATATCGCATTATCCCATACAAATTGAAGCAGTACAAGAAATGTTTAATGTCTTCAAGGCGATAACACCAGATACAATATACTTCGCCAAGGAGAGTGCAGTATACAACATCCAATTAATAGGTAAATACAAGATGTGATATTAAATTCTGTTATGGTTTAGACCTACATTCTAATAGTACCCCTTTGTGGCTTTCCGAGATTGAATATCTTTTGAGATCATTTTTATAAATTACCTAACCTTCGGTTTCGATATTACAGGTATACGTGACATATATCATCCGAATTGAAACTTCACGAGAAGCGTTAGGGAATGAAATTTTATTTCGTCGTGTTCCACGAAGATAATATTTTTGTAAAAATATTTTTAGTGAAAATATAGGACAATATTTAGAAACTATATAAAGGCGCGTTGTTTTTAGTTTAAATGTTAGAAATTCAATTTTCAATAATAAACAAGCTTTTCGTGACCCAGTATGGTCTGTTTTAAATTTAACACATTTCACTAGATGGCGCAGAAACACGCCAACAAAATTTTATTAGAAGTGTCCAATCTTTAGAGAATGAAATGTATATTATCTATGGCTGCAACGAAGCCAAAAATACAAAGGAACGAATTGAGTGTAGATGAATTTATAACATAACCTCAACCATCAACTCATCATAATCTGACTTGACAAAAACCGAATAGCACTTTCTGAATTCAGGCATTATGTGTTATTACTAACTAATCCTTTATAAAAGTGACCTCCAGATCTATATTATATAATGTGAACATTGTTGCTACAGACCCGGAATATTATTCTCTTTCTACTTACTACGACTTGCAGTGTTAAACATATTTAGTTAAGATAAACTCCTTTGGCAGTCTCTTTGCATATATTTATAAAAAGAACTGTCAATTCCCATTATTATAAATTATATCTACGTTGAAAGCATGAAAATGCCTCAATTTGGACTAAACGTCAAAGATATTTTCACTAATTTATTTACAAATCATACTTTATTCCTAATAATACTAATAACCTTATTCGATGGCATTTTTAAAGAAATTGCATTTGAACTATCAAAAATTGCAATAATAATGGCGTCTGTAATTTAACTTAAAAACAATTTTTTACTTTATATTTAATACATAACCTCATTTTGCCTCTCCTTTGCAGCGTTTCATAAATACTTATCAATTATACTGCACAAATTCCAATAAATAACATTCGTAGTATAAAGTAAACGGTATGGATAAAAGTACCTTCATTAATCACTTTGACATATGCTTGACATTTAAAATAGTGTAATTTACACCAGCTATTACCCTGGTGAAGATAAACAATCCTGGTGCAGCACTGGTTTTGTTTACACCGTGCAAAGGAACGAAAATCTGGTGTAAAGTGTAGTTCAGTGCTGCACCGTGCTACACTTTTTTAGCAAAGGAAAAGGGCTAGTGTGTCATGCTATGTAATTCAATGTACATATTGAGTATAAATAAAGTTAATAGTCAGAGTCTGTGTGTTAATGTGGTTCCTACGGATAAAACGCCAGTCGGTTTTTTTCTTTTAAATTTGCATGTTCCAAAGTGATCTCAAATGCATACAAACGGTCGACCGTCCTAGGGCCAGTCGATGTCATCCGAAAGCGTATGCAATAAACCGCATACGCGTTCAGTAAGCAACGTAAAACAAGGTTCTATGGAAAATCAGGATAAAGGGCATTAAGGGGATTAAGGCAATAAACTCTCAAAACGATCTCCAAGCTGAAATGAACAATTCAGAACAACAATACATAGTAGTATAATAAATACATACAAAGGAGCGATACTGTCAAATTGACAGCAAGAAACTGAACCTGTCTGTGAACGCGTCTGTGGTGGTGCATACCCGTTCGGATGACATCGACTAACCCTAGGACGGTCGACCGTACCGTATATGAAAATATTAGCGACAACCGGAGAAAGGAGAGAACCAATAGCGGCATCAGAGATTTATTGTTAATATTTTCAATGTGAGTCATTTTTCGGCTAAGTCGGCTAGATCTGAGGATTGATTGTCTTTAATTAATAACTGATGAATTATAGCGACAGAGCCGCTAATTTTAAATTTTTCCAAAAATAACAAAAGTTACAGCTGACATTCTTACAAGCCGTATTTTTTGCCGGTTTTGAACCACTATGCGTTTTGAATGCCTTTTTATTCAAAGCAGCATTGAAATTGTGAAATCAATAAACGGTTTGTTGCTTATTACTATTTATTAATATGGCAATAACATAGAAATATGAAATGGCAGTGTAGTTTGATTATTATTTATATTTCTGAGTTATTCAATTTAAATAAACACTATATTCTATTACTTCTACTAATAAATATATACTAAAACAATTTAGGTTAACATATAAATATATATATATATAAATATAAGATAAGTTGCTTACCTCTTCTTGCCGATATCCAAAAATCCTGTTGTATTTAGACGGATATCCAACAAATTTTCCTTTTAAAAACGCAATATAAAATATTGAAGAATAATAATTTACAAACTGAAACATATAAATTTTTAACGCTAAACTGTCATCATATTCAGTTTGAGTTCTTTGAAGCTCCATTTCAGTCAGCAATTCCGCTAAGCGATCATATCCAAGATTTAATATCACAATACATGTCAGATTGATTAATGCTGCTGTTGCAGGAACAACATATATACGATAACTAGTTTTATCGCTATATAAGTTTTCAGATGATATTAAAGCCATACGGTAAATTACAACTCCAATGACAGTAGCCAATGCTAAGCAAATCTAGAACAATTGAATATAAAACGATTTCATAAGCATTGCCAGTACACACAATAAGCAAAGTACATAGAACCACAGTAGAATAAAATAATAATGAAAAATGTCTGACAACAACCTGCCCCACTAAAATTTACACCGAAACATATTATCTGTTTAAATTAAAAATAAATTGAACAAGGAGGACCAATTTTATTTAGTCGTCACATAAATGCTACTGTGTCTGGAGAGGCAGCTAGTGTCAAAACGGAAGATGTAGCAACATTTTTAAGTAAATAATCGTCAATTTTGAAAAATTATTCACTGAGAAATGTGTTGAGCGCTGACAAAACAGGGCTGCTAATTTGTGCTTTTCCTGGCAAAATCTTATACTGACAAAAAGGAAAATGCATTGGCAAAAAATTAACAAAAGAAAAAGTCATCATCGTACTAGTACACTGTGCTATGCTTGGCGACAAAGAAAATTTGTTAGTGATAGGAAAGGTGGCTTCACCTAGAGCTTTCAAAGCCAAAAAAGGCACACTTTGCTATTTTTAATGATGCCTGTTCGCACCCAAGAAATAAAGAACTGCATAACATTAAACTAGTGTTTTTCACCTAATTGGACGTCTGTATGTCAACTGCTTGAGAAGGGTACAATAAAATCTTTAAGGTGCACTGGAAAACCATTGTTGTTAAGAGCATTTTAGCAAAAAATAGATTATTCAAATTAAACTCATAAACTTTCCAAATCAATTAACATTCTGGTTGCTATTTAATTTATAAAGACCGCTTGGGACAAAGTATTAAAACATTTCAAAACTATTTTCAAAAGGCTTGGCTTAGTATTTGAAATCAAGGAACCGTATCCACAAAAGATGAATTTACGGCAGATGATAATGTTCCTGTTATTTTAACAGCGAAGTATTTCTTGCCGAGTACATATACAGTATGTCCACGGATTGGGTTTACAAGAGGAAAAACTTTTTTATCTTTAACTTTTTCGGAAAAATGAATTCTTTATAAAAAAATCTGCTTGTTTTAAAACAACGAATTCAAGTGAGTTAGCTTTAACAACTTCAATACTTTTGGCAGAAATGATTAAAAAAATTGAATTTATGCGATAATGCAACTTATCTAGTTATATGACAGTCCTGTCAAATTAGGTATTTATCAGGTATGTATGTTACATATATCTACTCAAATCATAATACAGTCGTACATGTACGCCGTCTGCATTAGACCTTAGTAGACCTATATCACACGCATGAACTGCGTCAATACTCCTCATACGTGGCCGAATACACTGTATCTCTAAGATAAGAATGCGATAGCATTGGCAACGACAGGTGTTACAATGCTGGTTAAATTAGGAAAAAGTTGCAGAATTTAAATACTGTTTACATGGCGTTTGCAAAATTAAACTATCTGTAACCGATTTCGATATTTTTGGAAAAAAGTTTTTTTGCGCTATTAGTTTTTATTTATTTCTGACATTATTTTAGCAGATATAAAAAAATTAAAAACACTTCTGCATTGTTACTTTCTAGGCTAAATAAAATAGTGTTTAACATTTCGTCATTACCTGGCTTGCTTCTAATAATAGCTTTTTTTCAAATGACCCATAGTGTAATAAATTGGCAACCAATCTTCTTCCAAACATCTTTTTATTCGACTGTAATCTTTCGGAATAATTATTTGAATATATGTATTTCCTCAGGTTTCGAGTATTACAGTGACATAAACTGTAACACAGACGAATGTTTTTTTACCCATTATGTTTTATGATAGTTTGAGTTTTTGCATTTTAATGACAAAAAAGTTATTGAAATTGTTATGCTCGTGTAAGTTAAAAGAAACAAATTTCTCAGATAAATGTTTTTCAAGCGTTCAGTAAGAATTTTTTGGATAATTTTTAATGATAGCTAAAAAAGCTGAACATATTTAAATCATTACAAGTGATATCTTACCTGTTTTAGAATTCAATACTCCTTTAAATTTAAAAATAAAAATTACAGCACCGTATTTAAAACAAAAAAGTTGATGATTTTTCGGGAACGAAACGTCGTACTGAAAATCTGTCAACTCTATCTTATTGAGCCTAAACAGTAACAATGTAGAAGTATTTTTAACTTTTTTATATCTGCTAAATGTCAGAAATTAATAGAAAACCTTTTTTCAAAAATTAAAGGTTAGTTTAAAATTAAAGTATCCTTTAATTTGATTATGAAACCGGCCGTTTTACCCAGCTTTTGAGGGAAAATGCATCGCCCACCGGACAAGGGAAGTTATCCAGAATACGCCAGAGTATTATGCACTGCCTATCTAACCAGGCAAACATTTTATAATTAGGTTGTATCATGCTCGTATCTATGAATTGCATGGCGAATGGAAAATGGCGGGAAATGTTCTTTATATATAGATATGGTAATTTTTTTAATTAAGATGAATTAAGTTTATTAAAACATTTAAATAATAATTAACCGAAGGAAATTACAGAAGCAACTGTCAACTGTCACGCTGTTAAAGACTTTATAAACTCTCTAACCTATGCTGCTGACATATTTCGGTCAAGTAAAATTCATACGAGGTCACCTTTTTTCTCATTTGATCGAAACTATATTTATTTTTAGTTTTCGAAATCCTCATCAAAAAATAAAGAACTCAACATAATATACAGAGTGGTGCAACCAAGATGAGGTGGACGATTATGGTTAAACGGTGAGGAATTTCTAAAAACCTTTTTGGAATTTGATTGAGGGCTACATGGGCTACGTTTTAAAAATATTTTCTTTATACAGGCTGATCGAAGCAGTCGATGACGAACCAAACTTGTTTTATTAAGTGAGACACTCGGTATTAAAAGTCTTCAATACTCGTCCTAACGGAACATGACTTGAAACTAACACAGGAAAACCAGGATGTAGAGAGGTATTATCAAGCCCTTAACAAACGAAAGAGAACAACAACTCCAGTACTAGAAAAAGCTATCAAGCTTAGTACTATTAACAACAGCCCCTGTAAAGAAATCATCGAAATGATAGACAAGGTCCTGAGAGTTGAAGAAATTGGTGGATGAAAGCACCAAAACTAAAATCGAAGTAGTAAAATAGAATCGGAAGAATTAAGGACTAAGGAGAGAAATAGGAGCGAGATCCAAGAGGCTCTAAGCAAGAATAAAGATTTCGCAGGCATAGAGAATCTCTTAGATAGAACATGGCCGCTGGACCGTTATATTAAGACTAGAATAGAAGGGTTAAACGCTACTAACATGACGTCGGACGGGGACTACGCATTCCTATTAGATCCGAGAGGCGTTAAAGAAAAATGGAGAATTGGATGCTGGCATTTCCTGGCAAAGGATTTTATCACAAAAACACAATATATACAGATTACATAATCAAGACGGTAGCCACAAAGATCAGACATCAAGAGACTTCGGAAAAAATCACTGCTCTTTACTATTTATCCATGGAGATTAAGGAGGAGGAGGTAAACCGTATGGTGTTTGGTATTAAAGGCTTAGAGTGTACTAGACAAGTACACCCTACGCATAAACTAAAGCTGCTTGTTGCTGAAGACCTAAATGTTAACGTAAGAAAAATATGTGAATACATTTTATACAATTCGGAGGTGTCAGTAGTGTTATTGACAACTCGGTATAAAAGCTAGCCCTTCATGAATATGGGAAAGAAACCTCAAAACTGTCAAAGAGAAAGTAAACCTAGATACGGTCGGGGTGAAGGTCGAAATGATCAGAAAGACGATAGCGGGAGACCTTATGCTGGAAGTAGATGGGGACAGACAGAAAGCAAATGCTCTAAGGGAGGCTATCAGCAATAATACATCCCACGAGGTGAAAGTTTTAAATAATTCATATATTAGATATTGATGTGGCGACATCAAAGGAAGAAGTAGAAATAGCAATAAAGGAGGCTCCTAAGATCTATAATATCCAGTCGATTATGATAAAGGATCTGATCGCTCGAAACTATCCATGAACTGTAATCAACGCGGACATAGAACGAAAGACTGCAAAAATATGCAATACTACCCAATATGCCAAACCAATGAGTACAGGCCGGACACAACAAAAATGCCCGCGTTTTAGAGACGACCTCAGAGCATAGGCCAAAGTTAAGAAGAAGAGATCTAGAGTAGACTCCGTCCCAAGTGCGAGAAAAGGGAAGGACCCAATAAAAGGCACCAAAACGAATAGAATTTTACAAACGAACCTGGGAAGGAGAAGAATGGCACACGACTTAGCATATACAGGGTGTTTCCTAAGTAATCTAAAATATTATATGGGGCGCTTCGTCACTCAATTTTAAGACGAAAAGTTCATATAAACATGTGTGATAAGTCTTGTCGTTAATGAGATACAGGATGTTGATTTGTTTGTAATAAATCAGCTGTGATTGTAATTGAAATTAATTTTTCCTGGTGACGCTACTGGTTTTTAGAAGTAATACGAAAAACATGCTTATTATAAGTGATGTTTGAAGTAACGTTGACAACTGTGTCAAACCTAAAAACCAACGCAAACAACGAACAATATAGTTATTTACGAACCAAGTGCGTGAAATCATATTTCGCGAATGAGTGACCAGTTTAAAGCGCGAGCCGAAGGCGAGTACAAAAAAAAATTTTTGTACTCGCTTATCAAAACCTGTCATTTCACGATTCGATTTGCGTGCGTAAAAAGTCACTTTAAGCACGAGTGCGTAAAAGTAAAGTTGGTACTTACTGGAACTTGATTAATTTAGTGACATTTTAAAATCATAAATCCCTAACCTTAATAATATGGTCATAAACGATAACGTACATTAACAATATGTATTATTATTATAGTTCTCGTACAAAAAATATTGTACAAACTTCGTGCGTGAAACATTTCGCGAATTCGTGTCCATAAAGCGCTCGCCTCCGGCTCGCGCTTTAAACTGGTCACTCATTCGCGAAATATGATTTCACGCACTTGGTTCGTAAATAACTATAATAATACGATCTTTTTGTGTTAAGTTAACAACGATGCCTGTGTTTACTAATGCTGAAATGGCTAATATGCACTTCTTGTATGGATTAGTTAATGGTAATGCCTTAGAGGCTAGACGTATGTATGCCCAGCGTTATCCTAATAATCGTTTACCATGTTCAGATACGTTTACTAAGCTGCATATTCGTTTACAAGAAACTGGAACTTTTGCCAAATCAAAGAATATTATTGGACGACCCAGAACTGTGAGAACTCCACAATTGGAAAACCAGATTCTTCAAATAATTGATCAACATCCAGAAACGAGTACCAGAAAAATTGCTGATGAACTAAATGTTGGTAACAGATCTGTTTGGAATATTTTAAAAGATAACTTATTGTATCCATCGTGTACAACATTTGCTACCTACTGACTATCCGCTTCGCATACAGTATTGCCAATGGATTTTAAATAAAATAGCAAACAATCCAAATTTCGCTGCCGATACTCTGTTTACGGATGAAGCCAACTTTTCAAGACATGGCATTATGAATTTTCATAATGACCACATATGGGCAAATGTAAATCCACATGCCATAATTGTAAAAAGATTTCAACAAACATTTTCGGTCAATGTTTGGCTTGGCATCATCGCAGATTATTTAATAGGACCATTTTTCCTTCCTGCACGGTTGACCGGTGCGACATACCTTCATTTTCTAGAAAATGAACTTTCAGTTCTTTTAGAAGATGTACCTCTTATTATTAGAAGGCGCATGTGGTTCATGCATGACGGAGCTCCTCTTCTAATTTAATGAAAAATGTGTCACCAATTTAATGTGAGGTGTATTATTTCAGGAGTGAGCCAGAGAAACCCACGTTATGTAGGTGACCTTAGAGATGAAGATTTTTCTACACCTGAAGGAGTAAAAAAAATTTACAGCTTGCAAAGGAAACCGTAAACAAACAAAGAATGAAAATTCACAGCCTTGCAGTTCGTAAACGAAGAATGGAGAAACAAATAAATTCATTTCAGGATTTATTAAAACATATGTATAATTCAAAGTTGGTGTCTGAAGAAGTTTTTGAAGAAATGATGGTAAGCTAGCTTAAAGGTACCAATAATTGAATATGTAGGTATTCTTTCTTTATATATAGTTCACAGGTATTTAAAATGTGATACTTATTTCATTCTCTCAATTTAATATTTCATAATAATTACTAAACATTTAAAAGATGCACATGAAAGTACTAAACTTGTATTTTGTGTGTCTGGCTTTCAGATATACCGGAAATTTGGAAAGGAAATAGAAATACATTAAAGTTTTTGATAATTTATTAACGTATTAACTGTTGAAATGATTTGCTACTCCTTACTTAGCACCTGTAAAAAAATAATAAGCTATTTGCTACTTACTATTTCTTTTAGAGTAAATTGATGAGGCAGGTGGTAAATTATATTGTATTGAATTTATTTGCTTGCATGTGTTAGAGAGTAACAATAATACCAATCAATCTTTAATTTTTTGGCATGGGTAAAGAGAGAGGGTAGTGAATCCTAACTTTATGAATATTATTATCATAATCTTTCGCACTTCTACTTTATAATAATTGTTTCCTTTTACAGAATGGAATGCCAGAATCATTGAAAGAAATGATTAGCAGACAACTGAAATCAAGAAATACGAAGTATACGCCTGAAATCAGAACTTTTGCTTTAACGCTCCATTTTTATTCTCCGAGAGCATATAAATATGTAAGACATTTTAATAATCTTTTACCGCATCCATCAACAATCCTGAAACGGTATGCAGTAATTGATGGCAACGCTGGGTTTACCAAAGAAGCATTCGATGCTATTAAAATAAAATCTGCTGAAAAAGATGTTATTGTAAATGTAGTATTGGATGAAATGAGTATTCGTCAATTTTCTTGAGTGGGATGGCCATAAATATCATGGGCTTGTAGATTTTGGAACGGATTTAGAAACCGAAGTGCAGGCTACAAGTGCATTGGTATTTATGGTTGTTGCGCTTAATAACCACTGGAAGGTACCTTTGGGCTACTTTCTACTAAGAAATTGTAACTCGACTGACCGTGTTAATTTATTAAAAACTTGCCTAGAATTATTATATGAGACGAATGCCCAATGTTACAGCATCACATTTGATAGTGCCCAGTGGCAAAACACTTAGGAGCAATATATGACATATAATTTGCAACCTTGGTTTCCACAACCAACTACCAAAAAAAGGTTTACACTTTCTGGGATCCATCACACATGCTGAAGGTGTGTAGAAATACATTGGGCGATCTTAAAAAATTGATGGCCATCAAACTATAGAATGATCTTTAATCGAACATTTAGAGAGCTTGCAAAAACAAGGTTTGCATGCTGCAACAAAACAGCAAGGCACGTAAATTTTCAAAATGAAAAAATTAATGTCCGCTTAGCCGCTCAAACATTAAGCAATAGCGTTGCCGATGCGTTGCTATTTTGTAAATCTATATAATTGGCCACCATATTTTTCAAGGATCACAGTCACCAGCAACGTTCTGCAGGAATATAAATGACTGTTTTGAGAGATTAAATTCCAGAAACGTTTTTGCAAAATATAAATACAATTCTCCTATTTCTATCAAAAACCATGAAGACTTTAAAACCAAAATAAAATACTTATTTAACAACATATTTAAGCGAACTTGTGATACCTAGCATCCTTTTTCATATATTTCCTATAAATAAATTTTGCAATGAACTATTTGCACGTGATTGTTTTACATAATATGCACGATTGAATATTTTGTCATTCATTCACTTGTAATTGGCAGCTTTTAAGTCAAATGTGTAGTAAAGATTTGTTATGCGAAATAAACATTTATATATTTCAATTTTTGCTCTGATCAGGTTTTCCACGTTTTTTTGTTCCTAGCAGCAAATGCTGGTATAATTAAAAAAGAGAATAGTTCGTGGAATAAATATATTTTTGTTTTTGGTAAATAGATTAAAATTATTTTTATTTTATTATTTACAATCTCTTGTTTTTCTACAGTTCCTTAGAATCCTTTAAGTAAGAGTTGATTTACGAAGCTCTAATTTTTAACTTATCTGGAATTTTAACTATAAGTGATGAAAAAGTTGCTTCTTACATCCTATAATTCTTAATTTGTTGTGGTTTAAATACAAATAAACGTTTTTTACTGTATGTTCTCCTATAATGCATAAATGCTAAAAGGAAATGATTGCATTTATTGTACTTTTCTATTATTCTATATCTACACATTTTATTAGGGGATTTTGTAAGTCTACATAATATTCCTGCGATTTACACTCAAAGAACTAAAATTACTAAAATTGAAAGATAATGACATTACAAATTAACATCATATATTCCATATACAGTCGAATTTTTGGATCTTGTCCGTTACGTCATGAGTAATGTCAGTATGAATCGACTCATATGTTATGTTGACATTTCTCTCTAATGTACGGTTGCGACCCATATTATCTGGGCAGCAGTTTTTCCCACTGTAAATGGGTTTTAATTGTTACATAAAAAAAGTTGCCTGGAAAATTATACTGTCATATTGATTTATGAAAAACGTCAATTATAAAAATGCCACATTTATCTTTGAACGAGAAATTGAGGGTTGTGACGTTATTGGGAGAGGGGTGGTCGGAACGTCGAGTCGCATTAAGATTCCAAATACCAAAGACAAACGTTTGATAGAAGATTGGGTAGTGGTAGGCCCAGAGTTACAACGAAGGTTGATGATGGTAATTTGGTTGATTTTATTCGCAAAAATCCCTTCCATTGTGCGGTAGACGCACAGGCTGAAACAAACTTTCCAGGGTCTGTTCGAATGGCAAGGCGCCGTATCAAAAATGGATCTGATTTACGCAGTCGTTCTGCAGCGAAAAAACCTTTTCTAACTCCGCAAAATAAGGAACAGAGAGTAGGTTTTGCTTTGGAATACTCCTTAGAAGTGTTAAATTTCTGGCAGAATGTTGTTTTCACAGATGAGAAGGTATTTAAATTGTGTTTTGACGGACACGTTAGAGTTTATAGACCTCCGAACTCTCACTTTGATGAACGTTATACCCATAAATCACACACAAGCGGTCGTTTTTCTGTCAATGTCTGGGCCTGGGTGAGCGCCGAAGGACCCGGAGTTATAACACATATAAGAGGTAGATGCAATGCAAGGGTCTATGTTGGAATATTGGAAAATATCATGCTGTCCTCAGTAAATGCAGTCTTTCCCCGAAATAATTTTATATATCAACAAAATAATATCCCCATTCATACAGCTAGAGTGACCTCAAACTGGATGTAGCAACAGAACATACAAGTTCTACCTTGGCCTTCACGTAGCCCGGACTTGCACCCCATTGAAAATATGTGGGGATTGACAGTAAAAAAAATTAATAGAGGTAATAATTTTCGCCCGCAAAATGCAGAACAGTTATAGGAAAGAGTTCAAGAAGCATGGATCGAATTAACACCAAATTATACTGCAGAATTAGTAGCGTCAATGCCCAGAAGGGTAAATAGTGTGATTGAAAAAAATGGAGCTGCTACAAAATATTAATTTTTTATATCATTTGTTATGTTTTTCGTTTCTAAAATAAACATCAAAATTTAGTTTATTTTCACCTGTCATATTTATAACTCCAAATGCCTCACTTAAGCGAAGTTAATAAAGCAAGAATATGCACAAAAATTTAAGAAGGTTGGTCTATAAGAGGCGTTGCACATGAATTTGGAATAGCAAAGAGTACTGTGACTGGAATATACAGAAAATGGAGGCAGTATGGAGAAGTGTCAAGGAATGTTGGCTCAGGCCGTCCTAAAACTTTCACTATTCAGGATGATGAAAGATTGGTGGAACAGATTCACGAACACCCATTTGAGACGGCTAATGAAGCAGTCAGAAATATAGGTTTTCCAGGATGTTTGAGAACAGCGCAACGTCGTATTCGGGAAGTTGGATTGCGTTCGTGTGTTGCAGTGAATAAGACCTTTTTAACTTCTGCGTGGAAAGAGGAAAGAATAGGATTTGCTTTGCAATATTTAGGACGTGAACATTTTTGGAATAACGTAATTTATACTGATGAGAAGATGTTTCAATCCTGGTATAATGGAAAGGTTAAAGTTTATCGGCCTCCGGGTACACGTTTCCAGAACAAATACATAAACAAGGTTCGAACCAATCCTCGTTTTTCAATAAATGTTTGGGGTTGGTTGTCAGCACGGGGTATGGGAGTATTATGGAACATTGAGAACCGCCTCAATAGTGATGTATATATAAATATTCTGGAAAACGTAATGCTTCCTTCAGTAACCGTACTTTACCCTGACAGAAATTTCGCGCTTTTACAAGACAATTGCCCTGTTCACAATTCAAGAAGGACCAGACAGTGGCTAAATAGAAACAACATTTCAGTGCTAGATTTTCCTCGTTATAGTGGGGATCTGAACATAATTGAGAATGTTTGGGGGCTGATGGTGCGGAATATAGCAAAACAAAATATTCACATTCAAAATCAAGAACAACTATCTGAAGTAGTACAAGCAGCATGGGAAAACATACCTGAAGAGTTTCTTATAAATTTGGTGCGTTCTATGCCACAAAGAATTGCAGCAGTATTAAATGCACGAGGTGAAAATATAAAATATTAAGAAATACAAAAAAAAATTAGATGTATATTATAGTATAATAAAATCTGTTAAATTCATTTCTTTCAAATGTGTTATTTTGTTTGTAATTTACTAAGTGCATTTGTTAATTAGAAAAGTGTAGCAGGGAATTACACTGACAGAAAAATAGGAATGAATATCATTCACAATTTACGATCGGTGCTACATTTTTTACGTTAACAAACGCATATACCATATATCAATTTGACGGTTCCACTTCACTTTGTAGTTGTCACTCAGGCACGATTTGCAATAACAAAAAAAAGTGGACGTTTTTTTTGTCGCCTACTGGATTTTCTATCTCATTCTAAAATTTTGTCTCTTTCGACGCTTCGAACGATCAGCTGGTAAACGACCCTCTTAATTTTACGTGATTTTACTATTAATAGTATTATATTTGCTAGTATTGATAGAGAGGTGTAATTACAAAATTAAATTAACGTCAAAATCGTTATAAGACATGTTCCATTTTTTTTGACGCGGACAGTAACTTGTCAATTTGGCATATGACTATTTATGGATGACACTTCGAAGATTAATGTCATGCAGCAAGCAACCCAAACATAAAGAGGAACCAACGAACACCATTGGAACGACCTGCCTGCCATACATCAAAGGATGTACAGACAAAATCGGAAGAAAACTACGCAAACACAAGATCAAAGTAATTTTCAACGCTCCTGAGAAACAATCCACCAAACTACCTTCGCCTAAAGATCCTACACCTCCACTCCAAAATCCAGGAGTATACGAGATTCCCTGCACTTGTGGAAAAGTGTACATCGGACAAACAGGCAGAAACATTAGCACCAGATTAAAAGAACATATACGAGATACTAAGTACGAATATACACTCAAATCAGCAATAGCATAACACTCTACAAACACCAAACACGGAATCAATTTCGACAAATGCAGGAAACTAGCAACGGAACCACATTACTGGAGAAGAGTCTACAGAGAAGCCATTGAAATACAGAAGAATCCGAACAACATCAACAGAGAAGACAGACTACAGCTACCAAGTATTTGGAAAGGATTCTTCCAACCGCAACGAGGAACTACCGACACGCTTCAACAGACCGGAACGGTCACGCCTCAAGCAACGCACGGCTATATATAAACCCGATCCTCAACCAACCAGTCACTTCACTTCTGAAGAAGATCACGACAAGATGATCGAAACGTCAAGTACCACAACCTTTCTACACGGCAGAGAACCCGAGAACCGAAGAGCAGCCAACTAATTTTATGATATTCACTACACTAAATATAAAGCGTATCAAGACTGGGTATATAGTATTCTTCTTCTATTAGATGGCTATAACTGATTTTCTTAAAGCATAAACTTCTTATACTGTTCTGTATATTATCAACTAAGAATTTTATGAACATTTTGAAAACTACATCAAATGCATCGTTTCAACTGGGCAAATTAATTCTGTTACGAATATTAACGATACAGCACAATCCTACAATACATTTAGTAACTATACTCACATTCCTTACCAAGGTAAAATCCTTAACCATTAAATTTTACATAGAAAATACATGCACTAGCACTTGACTCACGATTATTGAAATCTAACACAAATATTTAGAAATGAAATATAATATTTAAATATACAGTTGAATATAAAAAATAATAAAACCCAACTTCACTTGAATGTGTCTTTAATTGTATGGCCATTTCGTTACATACTGCGTAACATCTTCAGCATGACTGCAGCACTGCACAACTGTATGTTAGATACTTCACTAGCTCATCAATCTATATATAATACTTAAATATACTTTACGGTACTGAAACGTGTGCAAATTTATTGCATATTTTGCTAAACTTTTGATAATTTTCAAAATATTTAGTATTAACGTATTTTAAAAGTATTTAAATATTGGATATATTAATACAAAACACCGTGCACAATTTGACGTAAATATATTTATGAATACGTACCCACAAAATAGCGACAGAGAAACTAAATATAATGGATGGTAATTTCACTTTCCAAAATGAAACAGCTGGTTCATCCAACAATGTTACCACGTTTAATTTCTTTTTCTTGGCATTATGTAACCTGGTAAGGTACTCTGGTCTTGGCGGTTCGGCCTGTAGATCAAATCCGGTTAAACCCCATCTATGAGTAATTTCAGCACTATATCGTTTCCATAATTCTAGATAAATAGTTGCCCAGACAGACATAAACACTGCAAAGAATATTGTCATAGGGTTATCAATAAAATGAGCTATTCGAGAATAAGTGCATCCTTCACTCAACTTCCAAAAACTACAAATTTTATCACAGAGAGGGCACATAACTATATTTGACTGGCAGATCTCTTGACTAAAGCGATCCGTACTATAAGTAAACCATCCATACAAAGGACTTAATAATCCGACTATTGACGCAGGTATTAACATATGCGTATAAAATCCCAACCAAGCAAAATACAATGCAAACTTCACTCCAAAGTAATCCTTTATATCATCGATTGGTTGATATTTTACTAGTTTCGATACAGCAGCCCATTCTTCAAGTAAAAGTTTTCTCATTGAACCATTATGATGCAAGTCGCCCTAGAAACAAAAAGTGATTGTACACACTTTATAAATAGTAATAAGTATTTATACTGTTATAACACACAATTACGAATTCGGTCAACCCTGGTTTCCATGAATGCTTATGTAAGTCAAATCTACAACATCCGTGTGCTGTTGTAACTTAATTTATATAATCGATTATAAGTCAAACACATGGATGCAAATTTTGGATTGTATTACTCTCGCCATCACCATCAAATGTAAATATTGTTAAATAACCTTATTTGTATATGAAAGGTGAAGAGCAAGAAATGACCAATATCGAATCTCGAAATAATTGAGGATCAAAATTCAAAATTGACACTAGCAGTTTGCATTCAATAAATTCTTGAAGCTCGGCAGTACTTGGACCGGTCAATAAATGACCCGGTTCAGTTCCTTACTTAACCTAGCCCAGCGCAGTCCAACATGACATTTGGCCGAGCACAGTATTTAGCCCGACCCTGCATTTGACTGAGTCAAATAGTTTGGCCGGTTGAGCTATGTTCAACGATTAATTCAGCGCATGTGACCTGATTGAGTATCTGGTCCGTCCCGTATATGTATAAATTGCATGTCGCTCCGGACCTCGTTATCTTGGGCTTTCTCAGCCCACTCCCATGTCTGAGTAAATCTATTTATTATGTGCGGGTGTTCCGTTACGCATACACGATAATTGTTTCCGTATCGCCAGTATTGTTTCATCCAAATACTTATAATAATTTTTGTTATGTGTGGTGGCTGCTTAGTTGCAGTCACTACGTAAGCTGAATTTCTCGGTGACTCTCGCGGTGTAGTTTTTAAGTGTCTAATTGTGTTCTAATTAGAGGAGTGCACAGGAGCTAGCGGCACATCGGTTACCTATGCATAAATTCAAGATTTGCGTAGGTAGCCGATGTGCCGCTAACTTCTGTGCACCGAAAAGAGACACGCAGCAGCTGCCGTTGTTCTAATGGCTTTATGACAGCATCATACCGCCCATAATATACACTGTGTCCAAGATAAGAATTAACTGCATGGGGATATCGGGAACGGTAAGAGATACAAAGTTGCTTAGGGTAGGTGGAGGTAAAAGTACGCGCGGGGTAAAAGTACGCTTGCAGTCAAATTTACCGCCAGAATCTTTTTTAATGGTATCGCTGCAATATTACACTGCCAGTTGTATATTAAATGTGTGTGTGAAAAGCTATGAGCAAAGAACCACGTGTTTATAAAAAATGAGGTAAATATATTTTTTGTGCTTGATAATGTAATTATAGAAAGTTTTTGATATCTCATATCTTAAAAGAGGGTTGATATCTCATATCTTAAAAGAGGTTCATTTTAAAGTTGCGGAGTTTTGTTTGATGTTTATCAAGGGATAAAACCTTCATCTGCAAACAATATTATTGTAAACACAAACACGTGTTTGAAGGTTATCTTTTTCTAAATGTGAGTAAATAAAAAGGGGCAAAAGTACGCAGAACAAACGGGGCAAAAGTGTGTATGCGTACTTTGCCTCATACGTTTCGATTCAATCAAACTGAAGAAAGTGCATTCGTTAATCAGAAGGATATTGTTCAAATACTTGTATGTTCTCAACACCCGAAGTCTGGACGTTTTGCCAATACGCTCCATTTTAATAATGATCTTGGACAATATGTAGCGCTGCTGGATTAAAAAGTCATTTTAATACATAATTATCCATGTTTTTTTAGTTCAATAAATGTTATTAACTTGGTATAATTTATTTTTCTTAGATACTTTATGCCTCATATATGCGTATTTTTGCCCCATGTCAAGGGGCAAGAAAACGCAAGCACATGATTGCGAATATAGTCAAAGCTATAACCTTATTATTGAAGATATCAAAAAACTTTATGTACTGTTGGTAAACTACAAGTTCAAGATGTTTTTACTAATGACTGTAGCTACATATATACGCAAAGACTGTACTATTTTTCTAATAAAATTTAAAATATCTCGGTAATATTTTTACATCGGTAATGAGCTTCAAGTCAAAACTGCGTACTTTTGCCCCCACCTACCCTAAATTGGCGAAAAGTTGCGCATTTTAGTGACCTTTTACATGGCGTTTATTTAATTCAATTAAGTTGTTTCGTTTTTGAGATGTTTAGGAAAACGTGTTTTATTCAATATTCGTTTTTATTTTTTTGTTACTTTATTTTACAAGTTATCGAAAAATAAATAAAAGTTCTTCGTTGGCACTTTTATAGCTCTACAAGACTGTATTTTTATATTTTTTGTCCAACGTTTCGTTTTTGAGAAACCATCATCAGCTTCTTTTTTTATATGGACGGAGGCAAAAGTACAGCCTGTATCTGATGCATTTTTCGTTTCGAATTCAACGATGTATCACACATTATACATATTTTGTAAATTTATTTATTTTTAGATTCTTTTATAGTAGGCCTGGTAATAATAACGCGCAATATGACAGGTAGCATAGGTTCGATAGTGTATTATGGGTAGGCGCTGGAAAACCATTTACTTTACAACGATTTTGACGGTTATACTTGTAACCTGCATTTTACTTCTTCCAAAGAAACGTTTTTGTGTGTCGTTATTATTGTTTTTATTGTTCTTTATTATTTTTGTTATTCGCTGTTATTTATTGTTAATTGTTGTTTGCTGCACGCTGTTTTACCGAATTGTTCGTACGATATAATTTACTTCTAAACATGGAGGAGGAGCGATTGAGCAATGAAGAAATATAAATGCTAACATGCTATATTCTGTGCCATAAAAATTCTGTGAATGCCTGGTAATAATAACGCACTGACAGGTGGCATATGTAGGTATGTTAATTGGACAAAATACAGTGTTTCAATTAAAATGATGGAACCAGTTTGGATTTGTCGAGTTGATGTTCCAGGGTTTGCAATAACTGCTTATAAAACATTATTTTGAATTTCCTCCTTTGAATGTTTTTGTTGAGACTCAGGGACTTGTTAAATGAACCATATTTTTTTAAATTGACACAAATGTCTAAAAATAGCTACACTTGGTTGTCTTCTCTTTGGAAATGTTCCTAAAGTACATTGCCTAGGCATTCACAGAATTTTTATGGCACAAAATACAGCCTTGGCCAATTCATTCTTATCTTGGACACAGTGTATACATATAATAATGTAAATAGAATTCTGCATTTAATCGTTTAATCGAACTTAATATATCAGCTAGCATTTTCTTCTACTTCCAAAATATAAATGTCACAACTAAGTTTGTAATATGTATAATGTGTATTAAATACTTGAATATGTGAAGTATACGTTATTGCTAAGATTAGGTTTAATCATAAACATTCACCGCCATAAAAGTTACTTTTTACAAGCGTTTTCTTTTTATATACTATAGCATCTTACTGCATAATGCAATGTAGTCTATTATTATTATAAATGCTCGAAACAACCCGCCGACAATAAATTTCCATAAATCCTCATAATCTTGATTTTTTTGCCTTATTTCCATAAGTATAAGTTACGACCGTAATCCCTAGCAGCAAAAAGAGAATATTATAAATAAAAGAAGCGAGAGCGCAAAGGCAAAACCACTAGCACCGAAACCACAAGTTTATGTTAAACGAACGATAAGATTTAAATATAAAACAACTCCAAAATATACAGGCCCATATGAGGTAAAACAGGTAAACGAAAACAGCACAGCCGTAGTTAAGTATAGATAAAAATAAAAATCCATATCCGAAATTTAAGATATGGAATTGTTCCAGATTCCTCAGCGAAACCGGAGGATCAACCGGGGACATCACATTAAAAGAAGTAGAGAGAACCTCGAGATTGTTATCCATAAAATTAGGAACGACATGGAATACAATAAACTACTGTGAATTCATCAATGTTCATTATTTAGGGACATTATTATTACAAGTTAAGCAAAGTAGATAGTACTTGGGTGTTCTAGCTCAACTCCGTGCTCCCAAATTTTGGGCAGTGGTAGATGCGAGAAATTGCCCCCTCCACTTTAGTTCGAAACCTGACCAGCGGTAGTTTGTAGAGGCGCTGGAATCGCGAGCGTTGGCTGTGTAAATAATTGTATATATACAGGTAGGTGAAATGTGACGTAAATACTAATAAGCAAGATGGCGGATGCGAGGAGCGATGATAGAATTTAAAATTTTTATATAAAGCGAAGGATGGTCGTGGGAAAATTCTGAGCGCCGTGGGAAAGTTGGCCACGTTCATTTCAATACAAGTGACCCATCTTTTTACTTTTATTGTTAAATATTTGCATGATGACAGACAAGCTGAAATAAGTTATTCATTTTCATTTTATTATTTAAAAATGTGAATTTGTTATTTACCTAATAAATAAAAGAACACATAACATTGATTTCTTTATTATAAGTGTAAAAATTTACATAATGTTATTACATTCGCTACGGAACATACTTTAAGAATATTTTTGTGGTACATGCAAGATGTACAGATTTTTTCTACATATTCTAGATTTACAATAGGATTATTCATATAACAATAAATACTGTACTACTAATTGAATAAAATCAAAATATCATTATTTGCATGAACAATCACACGTTTCTTCATCGGTATTTTCTTCTTCTTCATCGCTAGTTGTCTCCAAACCATCTAAATTATATTTTCGAACAAGATAATATGGTAGATGATCGATGATAAGACAATCCTGTAACTTATCTTGTACTAATACACCAATTAAGTCATCCAAGTTGATCCTCTTGTTTTGATAATTTCGTACAGCTTCCAGAGTGTGGTCAAATTCACGATAACGTTTCTGGCGATGTTCATGATTCATATCACCTTCTGGTCGATTACCATCCAGCACAAATTCACGATAACATGCATCTATATTCTTCTCCAATCGTTGTATGGTAGATTCCAAATCCACAGCTTTAGGCCAGTGAGTCTCTTCATATGCCATCCACATTGTGAAACTGTTAAACTTAAACTAACAGCTTGAACAGCTACTATAAACTTGTGACAAGAGAGGGAACTGTGAGAGCGACTTCAAGGTACTTGGTAGGAGGGAAGATATGGCGGGGAGAGCGAGTTCAAGGTACTCAGCTTCAGTTGCAAAGATTGTTTCTGAGTGTTTACGTCTTTGTGCTTAAAATGAATTGTGACATATCAGTTGAACCGTTTTCATCTTTAGAAGCGTTAGACTTGTTAGACAAATTGTTACAAAAATATGAAGAAGAAATTAAAATAGAGACACGACTCGTCAATGAAGTATCTTATCCTATAAGTCGATCGTATTCAATATCTGTTGGCTTCAGTCCAGCTAGAGGCTTTATTCCAGCAGTAAGCATAATACGCAGAAATAAAAGTCGAATAAGTTTTACAAGTTTCGATTGGGAGGAATTTCTCAAATATAGTGAACGTTTTAAAGAGCACACCACATCAAAATATAAAAATTGTGACCAAAACGTGCTGGAATATAAAGTAGCTGAAATAGTTACAGTAAGATTAATTTATACTGGCAAGTTGTTCAAACCAGCCCTGTACATAGAATGTCGCGGTACAACATTAACATTGTGCAAAGCAGATATTGTAACGTTGTTACGTCTATCACATCTGGTAAATCAAAGACTACAACGAGTATCAAACCTAGATTTTCTACGTTATTACAATCATTTATTACATCTACTTGTTGAAAATAAAGAAACTGTCGCTGGGAAGCTTAAAGATTACGCAGTCAACCTTTTATGTCCAGGACAACAAAATCAAATTGGATGAAATTCGGAATATAGCGGTTCTATGCTTGAAATATTACTGTTTCATTTTGAACATTTCAAAAACGATTTCAACAATTTATGTTTATAAATATATCTTTTCTTTTATATTAACTATAAGTAATACACAGTTGTTATAAAAATCTTTTTATTAATACTATAAATCTGTAACAAGAAAACCTTAATTAATAAATATCTAGCGACAAAACGTAATATGAATTTTCTTTTTATTTCTAAGTATAAGATATCTAAGGATAAACTGCTTGATGTAACATTATAAAACTCGAAATTAAAGTTTCAGTTTGAATGTTTCAAGAAGGCTTTAATACTCACATAGCATTACGGTTGCAACAGAACGAAAAAAATTAACATTAAACATTAACCAAATAGAAAAAATTCATACCAGTATAGGTATAGTAGGGGTACGCCCACACCACCACCACGTTATCATCCACCCCCCAAATTAGGTGGTAGCCCTCATGCACCCCCACATCCGTGAATCCGGGGGGCAGCTCTGTTGGTATGGGCGGAGGCGACATCAATACAATCGTTTGCATGTGCTATAAATATGCTGTTATAATTTAGGTAATAATAGTAATTATATACCAAGGGAGAGAAGACATTTTTCTCAGCCGAGTAGCATTATTATAATAATGGCAAAGAGGCTGAGAAAAATCTTCTCTGCCGTGGTTTATATACTATTTTTTCACTACTAGCATATTTAACTGCTTTCTCAATAATAATGTAATACAAAATAAGCCGTTCCGATAAATGTTTAATTTAAGATATCCATAGAAAACATGTTAGTCTGTAAAAACAAATGAATAAACATTTAATGCCAAATTGAGATTTTATTCATGTCTTGTCACAATACCAAAAAAAATGTCAGACAGTAGTTGTACTCCTTCAGAAATCCGCAAGGAAGCAAATCAAATAGAGTATCAAAAATACTGATACACTAGCTTGCAATAAAATCTCGTACACCTTAATGTCAAGCAAGCTAATTTTTGAAGATTATTTTTCAATGTAAGCTGACTTTAGATTTGGCGGATGTGACACACTATGCATAGAGGTTATGGTGACTTATAAAAATAGTGTACTTTTGGAAATGAAACGTCAAATTAGAAATGTCACAAAAGGTGAAATCAATATAGGTAAAACTAGGTGTACGAGATTTTATTACAAGCCAGTACGTCAGGAATTAACCTAAGCTGCCATAATTGCGCTATTAATTATTATTTTAATAAGTAGTGTTTACCAAATTACGTATTTCCTGCGGATTTCATTCGTGCATCTATACGACATCTATGGTTTTATATTCAAATTATTTCTATTCTATACATTTTTATTGAATAAATCATAATTTTATTATTGTCAATTGTTTTTATTATTTACTAGTACGAGATAATTTTTATTATTGACTACTAGGAGAGAAATTCATCTTCTCGGCCCGAAAACATACCAAATAATGACGTCTTCTAACGCTAGTAGTGGAAAAAATAAATTTTACATACTTTTAAATGATTAGGTATAATTCTTCGCACTATTAAATAAATTTGTGCTTCTGCTGTAATACAAAAAAAATCAGCAACAAAAATAATATATGAATTATGAATAAGCTTACCCATTGTTGCACTTCTGGATATGTATGAATATCCGAATACTGCTGTCGCTTTTATACTTTAAAATATAAAACAAAAATATAAAAAATATAACGCAACTGAAGTTCGAATAATTATGCACATATGTATGATATAGGTTGCCATCTCCGTTCGATCGCAATATTATTTACAAGCAGTGAAAAGAAAAAATAAATTTTATTTCATGCAGAAATATCATGATTTACGTTACACTGTATCAATGCACACAGAATATATCTTATAGCGTTTTCCACTGCACCGACACTGCCCTAGAGTAGCGTCATATGACGTAATCACTGATTCTGCCCTCGTTCAGAGCTAGTGCAATACGTGTAATATAGGTAGTATGTCGATAAAATTGGCGTTAGTCCTGTAATGCTTTATCGGGATGAACTGCTCATCGCAAAAAAAATGAAAATCTTTATAAAAGTAAATAGTAGGTAATACGTATGAAAGAAAAGTAGATGAAGAATTACACCAGAATCTATTACGTACAATGATTGTTTAATTATTATTCATTTCTGAAAATGGTCTTTTAGTGGATAAGATATTTTGTATAAAATACGCAAAAACGTATTTCATGGATGATGATTATGAAAAATTCGTATCATTATCTGTATCTGAGAATATCATAAAGTAGTATGTTTCAAAATTTAATAGTAATTTTGCAGAATATTTTTGGCCATAACGATTACCCGATGAAATATTGACTGTATACACACTTGCTCATTGTATGCTTATCGAAAGTACAATAAAATGAATAACTTGTAATAACTTCAGATTGCACTATAAGTGGCCCGGTCAATTTTGAGAGGTCCAGTTTTTCGCACTCAAGGTCAAATGTAGTGACGCTCACATGTCGTCACTTCTACGTAAGCAGCACGAAATTTGCCAGTGGAACACATATAATTTTTGCTTGCAGCACAGTATAGTATCTAACCAGTAGCGTCACTCGCTAAAAAAACGTGTTCTTACCCCTACCTGTTGAACGATGTGTCAAAGCCGGTGCGCATTAGAAATGTACACTGCTGCTCTTTATTATACGAGCGCAAATGACAATTGCATTAGTGCACTTCGCCTGTGTTAGAAGTGTAATAGCGCATTTCATATTTATCAATAGTCTACGTCTATTTTTGTAAATTGACGTAGATATATGTGTAGTAAAGTGTTAATTATTTAAACGTAGATTAGTGTTAATATATAAGTATTTGTGTATATACATAGAAATTAAGAACTCCATAAAATGGTTCTTCACTAGTGTGTCGTAGCTGATTGCAGCAGCATTCCTGGCGACATAAAGAGGGCATTTTTTAGTTTTCCACGAGATGAAATTCGGTAAGTATGACAGTTAGATTGTGTATTAGTGCTTACTGTGATGGTTAATGATTACTGAATATTATTTCAGGTGTGCACGATGGAAGGTTATATTGGGAATTGTGGGTAATCAGAAATATGCAAACTACACTTCCAAGAAATGCCACGATTACTTGAGAATATGTAATCTTCATTTTCAAGACAGCAGTTTTTCTAATCTGTTGAAAAACCGATTGAAAATGAATGCCGAACCCTTTTGTTTTGAGCAAAGTAAGTAGTATTAGTGCCTACTAAACATATACCGCTGCCGATATTTTATTTTTAGCTATTTTATTTTATTTTTTATTTTTATAATTACATGCATTACAACTGAATCCGAAGCGAATACTGAAACAGGCAACATACCTGCACCACAACCTGAACCCAGTCAAATTTATATGGAACCAACAGCATCTACTAGCTCTCACAGTTTCTTTACAGATTCGTCAGTGCAAACACTATCTTCACTGTCTGCTACGTCCCCAAGAATACAGCAGTTAAAGAGAAAGATAAAAGGCATGGCGAAAAAGCAAGTGAAATTTGAAACTGCGTTGAAAGAGAAAGAAAATAATAATATTGTAGTAAATAAAATCATCGATGGATCCTTCACCGAAACTTTTGCTAATATTATTCGGTTTCAAATGGCAATGGCTATGAGATCACCGAAAGGTATTAGATATACGGATCAATTGAAACAATTCGCACTGACTTTATACCTTAAGAGTCCCAGTGCCTATAACTATGTCACAAAAATTATAAACTTGCCATCGAAATCAACATTGCAGAGAATTTCAAGAAATTGACAGCTAAATACTGGATTCAACGATTTCTTGTTTTCTAGCTTGAAACTAAAAGTAGAAACGTTATCACCAAAAGATAGAATCTGCGTGGTATGCATCGACGAAATGTCGTTAAAAGCGCATTTATTTTACAATGTTAGTGCCGATAAAATTATAGGATTAAGCGATGCGAACAACAAACGCAGTACCGATATTGCCGACCATGCTTTGGTTGTTATGGCAAGAGGAATTTTCTCTAATTGGAAGCAACCAGTAGCGTACTTCTTTTCGCGTGCGGCTGTTGGGACCGACGATGTGCGAGATATTTTATTCCAGACTATTGAACGCTTACAGGGCATAGGTTTACATGTGCGTCTGGTTGTGTCAGACTTAGGGTCAAATTTTTACAAGTTAGTCCGAAAAGGATTGGGATTAACCGACAGGGAGCCGTATTTTTGTGTTGGTAATCAGAAAATATTCTACATGTTTGATGTACCACATTTATTAAAATGTACGAGAAATAACTTTTTTGCACATGACTTTTTGTGGGAGCAAAATGTTATAGGAAAACAATATTTAGAAGATCTTTACAAAAAGGACAAATTAAAGCAGTACAAACTTGCACCAAGGTTAACAGATATGCATATGTACCCTACAAACTTTCAGAAGATGAAAGTGAAGCTAGCATCGCAGATATTCAGCAACTCGGTTACAGTGGCGATGAATACTTATATAAGCTTTAATGAGTTACCGCAATCAGCAGTGGCTACAGCAGCATATTTTTGCGGATACCTTATAAGAAAGTGCCTAGAGAAACATAGCTGTGAAGAATGCATAAAATATGCGAAACAAAACACAACTCTAGATCAAAGTACAGCTATTTTAAAGCATACGAAAACAAGGCAGGAGATACGTTTGGAAATTTGTATATGCCAAGTGACAGTTTTCTTCATTTTATCGTGAAGTTAGAAATAATATTCACTAGTAATTTCAACCAATTTTGTATAAAAGACAATGTTGGGCACACCATAAAAGAAATGTTTATTAAAGTCCCTTTTACGCTACCATGTCAAAAATTTCCGTTAGATTACTTGTTAAACTTATTTACGCGAGTTAGGCTATATTATACTTTGAAATTCAGTAATAAAGAATTTAAATCGGCAATGTGTAAAAAGCTGCAACCTAAATTGCTGATTATAAAACATTTATAACATTTTTTTGAAAATAAAATTATAACACTAACATGTCTTGTTTTGATTACTATATTTAAAATTAAAAACTAATTACCTTCCACACTTAAATCAACAAATAATCTTAAAATATCCTTTGAAAAGTAAATTTACTGGTAAATAAATATTTAAAAAATTGTTGACTCTAATAATCTATTTTTTTATTTATTTTATTTTTATTATCATTTCCATAATACATTATGTAACCATTTTTTGAGAAAAATATTATTCGTCTTGTATTGCATTCATTTTATTCTTTGCCTATATAATCTACTCATTTTATTCCCTGCCTGTATATTCACTCGCTTTATGTGCGAAAGCCAATGCGCAAAGAAAAACTCGGTCCCCGAAGATCAAAGGTGCCGACAGAGAGTGACCCTACTGGTTAGATACTATACTGTGCTTGCAGCGAGTGCTAAGACCAGTGGAACAACCAACACTGAGTTAGTGCACTTTTGGTGCGCTCTAAATGTCCGAGTGGAAAACGCTATTAAGTACATCCATATATGACGCACACAAATTACTTTTGAGAGTTTTACCACAAAGAAAAAATAATAATAATACATTTTAGTTCACGCAGAAATAACATGATTTACGTTACAATGTAGTGTACACAGAATATATGACGCAGACATATTGCTTTTGAGAGTTTTACCACAAAGAAAAAATAATAATAATACATTTTAGTTCACGCAGAAATGACATGATTTACGTTACAATATAGTGTACACAGAATATATGACGCAGACAGATTGCTTTTGATATACGAAGAATTGCAACAAAGTATACTCGCTTCGAATGCACTAGAAAGTTGCATATCCAATCAAGAAGAAGAATGTATCATGCATCCATACAGAGGTCTACTGACTTTAATGTCATAAATTTAATATTTAATTAGCTGACTTAAGGAATAAATTAGCAATCAGAATTGAATCGAAGGCTATCTTTATTTTTAAATATTCATATGAAATATACAGGTCGTGAAAACAATTAAATAATTTTTAACTGTTGGAACAATAGTTAGAGATGTCACATTATTTTATATTAATAATACATGCAACAGACTGCTTTCAATGTAATTAATCCCTCACCACTACCATGAAAATGTGAACATAGTTAAATTAAAAACTTTTATAAAAAATAATCTATTTATTAAGTGAAAGCTTGTATAAACTGTACGCATTGTATTTATTTTGTGTCTAAACTTCATCATTATATTAGGAATTTTAATAATAAGATGATATCATTTTGGTGAAATTAAATTACTTTCTGTACACTGTTGCGAAACTGTAATTATTTAACGTGCGATTACACTTTATTTTAACACAATTTTTTCTTAATGAATTACGAAGAAGAATAAATTCGCTAGCAAACAATTGCTTAATTAATGTTTAAATAATCTATCTGATTCATTTAAACCATATTCTGTGAAGAGATGTTGAAAATTCATCGATATTAAATCAATAAAAATATCTATCCACATACAAGGTTGGGGCAGCTGCAGAACAAAGCGCAACCAAAACCAGTCAGTGCAGTTTAATTTAGAAAAGTAAGTAGTGGTAAACATATATACAGGGTCCGGCAACGAAGCGGGGACGGAAGATTACACGCTTGTTTGAAAGTTTGTCAAATATTTAGTCATCGGATATTCTTCCGCACCATCAAGTGCACGTTTTAAAAATATTTTGTTTTATACAGGGTGTTCCAGATGGAAATGCCAGACTAAAGTTGCATTTTTTTAATGGAACACCCTGTATATTAATAGAGAAAATGATCCGCGCTTGAAAGCTGGTTACAACGATATAATGTTGTATAGGTCTAAAGTTGATAGTTTCTGTGTAAACAATGATTTTACTTGATAAATTGATATATTTCAGTAGACTATTCTGTATAGGGAAAAACAAAAGATTCGAAACCAACAGAGTAGAATATTTTATACTAGTATGGACTGTCGTTACTATGTGAAATAAATTCTGCAACTGCTCGCTTTATACAGGGTGTTCAAAATTTTGCATAATCGAAGAAATCTCGAAATTTTTAAATGGAACACCCTGTATATTATTTTTGCTCATTGGAAAGCCCTTTTACTACGCTTTCTATTGATACCTCATTTGATGCACCTGGGATAGATCATTTTCTAATTATTTCTTTTTAAAGTTGAATTAATGAGAAATGCTTGTATCTTTAGAAGCTAATTTGCATTTCAAACCTACTGTAAGATCGGATATTCGACAAATAATCCATAAATGGCCTATAACAAGAAGAAACTCAATTTAGTATGAGAAACAATTGATTTTCACTCAGCGGTGAAAGGTAACATTAATTTAATATAAAGTAAAGATGTCTGTTTTAAGCTTGTATACTAATAATCAAGTTGTACAAAATTTCGTTTTCTGTTATACAGTATTCCGTTCAATCTTTAAAAGAAATTGTTATAATGACTAATTTTAGTAGATACTCAACAAACGCAAGCTCCTACTTTCAATAACTGTTACCTTTGAAATACCATCTATACTTACATCTCTCCACATACAGAGCATTTAGAGCGACTAAGGCCAGCTATAAAAGAGGTAGATCTAGAGTGTTGTAAAACATACGGAATAGCACGCTCCACCAATGCGTTAATTCTGTATATGTTTTACAACCGCCCACTCTAGATTTATCTCTTTTCTAGCTAGCCTTACTCGCTCTAAATGTTCTGTATGTGGATTTTCCTATATTATTAATAATACGGAGAGTTCGCTTTGTTTATTGATTACCGGTTTATTTGTTTCTCCCTTCTTGTAGGTTACACCATCAGTTTCTATAAATTTCTCTAATAATCTTTCAAATGCTTCCGGTCTTCTTTCAAGGTTTGGAAATCTCTCTGCATATATTCTACTTGCTAGGAGACAATTTCTTGTACACTCCTCAAGAATAAATATCATATTTACCATTTCTTGAGTAGGTACCTACCAAAATTAGTCAATATAACAACTGCTTTTAAAGATTGAACGAAATACTGTATAACACAAAACGAAATTTTTTACAACTTGGTTATTAAGTATACAAGCTTAAAACATCAGATAACTTGATCAGCAGTGAATCTATTGAAAATGCTATATTACTTTATATTAATTTAATGTTTGCTTTCACCGCTGAAAATCAATTGTTTCTCATACTAAATGGAGTTTCTTCTTGTTATAGACCATTTATGGATTATTTGTTGAATATCCAATCTTACAGTATGTTTGAAGTGCAAATTAGCTACTAAAAATACAAGCATTTCTCATTAATTCAACTTTAAGAAGAAATAATTAGAAAATGATCTATCCTAGGTCCATCAAATGAGGTATCAATAGAAAGCGTAGTAAAAGGGCTTTCCAATGAGCTGAAAATATACAAGGTATTCCATTTAAAAATTTCGAGATTTCTTCGATTTTGCAAAATTGTGAACACTCTGTATAAAGCGAGCAGTTGCAGAATTTATTTCACATAGTAACGACAGTCCATACTAGTATAAAATATTCTACTCTGTTGGTTTCGAACCTTTTGTTTTTCCCTATGCAGAATAGCCTACTGAAATGTATCAATTTATCAAGTAAAATCATTATTTACACAGAAACTATCAACTTTAGACCTATACAACATTATATTGTAGTAACCAGCGTTCAAGCGCGGATCATTTTCTCTATTAATATACAGGGCGTTCAATTTAAAAGAATGCAACTTTAGTCTGGCATTGCCATCTGGAACACCCTGTATAAAACAAAATATTTTTAAAACGTGCACTTGATGGTGCGGAAGAATATCCGACGACTAAATATTTGACAAACTTTCAAATAAGTGTGTAATCTTCCGTCCCCGCTTCGTTGCCGGACCCTGTATATAAGATGGTTTGAAAATGCATGTTATTCAGATATAAGTTGTTGTTGTGCATAGCAATGGAAGATTTAAGTCAAGTTTCGTTAGGATTTGCTAAGGGCGTCAGATAATAGACTACACTTGAAATAGACACCAAGTATAAAGTTTTAAGTGCAAGAATTACACAAAGCAGATATGGTAAGACAGCAAGTATTGAATGTTGCAATTTATCTTTTATAAATCAAAGACAATACAAAAACCATTTACGCTCTCAGATACACGCTGCGAATACTGCACAAATTTTGGAAGAAGGTGTACATAAGATCCAAACTAGTTTCAAAAATCGTATTGCTAGCTACAGAATTTTAGATTCTGATAAAATTAGATATTTCTACGTTCTTAGAATCAACTAGAACTAAAGTATGTAAATTAATTCATAACAACATTCTCAATTAAATTCTTTAAAAGTGCAATTAGAATTATTTGCTTTTTTATGCCAAATTTGTTAATGATGAAGATCATATCGAATTAAAGTCCTTCAATACAAAATATGTAGTTGTAACAGAATCCACAGTTCTAGAGGATGTATACGATCAATTGACAGGTGTTATAAAAACTAAAAGTGATGAAGTTCAAGAAAAAGATTCTGGATTTGCCTTTACTAAAATAGCACATTTAGAAGTTAATCTAAATTCGTTTAAACCGATAGAAGGGTCATCTTATATAAAGCTTCCGCCAAATATTGAGACCAAAAAAGCGTGCATTAATATAAAATCTCGCGATGATAAATGTCTTGCTTGGTCGTTGACGGCTGCTTTACATCCCGCTATGTCCAATGTTGACAGAATTACATCTTATCCACATTTTAGTACCGTTTTAAAGTTAGAAGGTATTGAATTTCCTGTTAAGCTTAAAGATATATCAAAAATCGAAGAAATGAATAATTTAAGTATAAATGTTTACGGTCTGGAAGAAGATACTAAATTAAATTCCTTTACAGTAGTAGGATCAATTCACTATACTAACTTAAAACGAAACACCCACATAAATCTGTTATATGTTGACGAAGGCTCAAAATCGCATTTTGTATTAATTAAAAATCTATCAAGATCTCACGACAATTATCTAATCATAAGGGGACAGTATACCTTTGCGATGGATGTTTAGTTAAGTTTCCATCACAGCAAGCTCTTAATAATCATTCGCAATATGATTGCAATAAAATCTGTTCTATTCTACCATCCACTCAGTTAAAAAAATGTAAAACAGGAGACATGATTCCAGAGAATATCTTGAAATTCACGAGTTATGAAAAACAATTAACAGTTCCGTTTGTCATCTATGCAGATTTTGAGTGTATTTTACAACAAATTCAAGATGGACCATTGTCGAATGCTTCACACATACATGTACCCTACAGTTTTGCATACAAAATTGTTTGTTCATTCAATCCTGCCTTAAACAAATTTGTTACATATACAGGTTTGGATAGTCCAAAAGTGTTCATATCAAAATTAACAGAAGACGCACATTACATCTACAACACATATTTAAAACACACCAAACCTATGGAACCATTAAATTTAGACGAACAGATAGCTTTCGATAATTCTGAACTATGTTATATTTGCCAATCAGCTCTTGATGATACTAAGGTGAGGGATCATTGTCATTTAAGTGGAGCATTCAGACGGGTTGCTCATTCAAAGTGCAATTTAAATTTTAAAATTAAAAAATTCATACCAATATTTTTTCATAACTTAAGTGGATACGATTTACATTTGTTTGACAAGGATTTGGCGTATGACTATGAAGCAATTGATATTCTTCCTCAAAATAAAGAGAAATACATCTCTCTAAGTAAGAGTCTTATTGTAGATAAATATGTTGACAAGAGCGGTGTAGAAAAGTCAGTGTATTTAAAACTTAGATTTCTAGATAGCTTTCGATTCATGGCAAGCTCTATAGACAAATTAGCAAAAAATTTGACACCTGAAAGTATGGTGCATATTCGAGAACATTTTGCAGAAGATGAAAAGTTTCTGTTAGCTAGAAGAAAAAGGGTCTTTCCATATCAATATATAGATTGCTATGATAAACTGTCAGAAACAATGCTACCACCAAAAGATCGGTTTTTTAATTCTTTAACCGACATGGAAATTAGTGATTCTGATTATTTACACGCGCAAACCGTTTGGAATATTTTTAATTGTCAAAATTTGCATGACTATTCCAACTTATATTTAAAAATTGATGTTCTTTTACTAACTGACATTTTTCAGAATTTTCGAAAAATTTGTAGTAAGACCTATGCTCTCGATCCTGCGCATTATTATACAAGCCCTGGCTTAACTTGGGATGCTATGTTGAAATATACTCGCGTTGAGTTGGAGCTATTTACTGACATCGATATGCACCATTTCATTCAGAAAAACATTAGAGGTGGTATTAGTCAATGTTCACACCGCTATGCCAAAGCAAATAATAAATATATGCGCGGCTATGATCCTAATACACCATCTTCTTATATAGCATATTGGGATGCAAATAATTTGTATGGATGGGCAATGTCGCAGCATTTATCTTATGCGGATTTTCGGTGGCTTAGCAGTGTGGAAATTGAACAACTTGATGTATTAACTATCGCAGACGATGCAAATATTGGTTACTATCTAGAAGTGGATGTTGAATATCCAGTAGAATTACATGATAAACATAATGATCTACCATTTCTTGCTAAAAATACTGTACCTCCTACTTCTAAATTTCAAAACAAAAAACTGATAGCTGATCTAAATAATAAAGAAAAGTATGTCATCCACTACAGAAATTTAAAACAGATAATTCAGAATGGTCTTAAGGTTGTAAAAATTCATCGCGTATTAGAATTTAGACAATCTGATTGGTTAAAACGATACATTGATTTGAATACACGACTCAGACAGCTAGCAACAAATGATTTTGAGAAAGATTTTTACAAATTAATGAACAACAGTTGTTATGGCAAGAGTCTAGAAAATTTAGACAAACGTGTTGATGTCAAACTAGTCTCCCATTGGGAAAATGTGGGTCAAAAAAAGGGTGCGAAGTATTATATTTCAAAATTAAATTTTAAGAACGTTTCGGTATTCGATGAGAGTTTAGTTGCAATTCAGATGGAAAGGTTAAAAATTTTATATAAAAAACCTACATTTATTGGCTTTGCAGTCCTAGATCGATCTAAACTTTTGATGTATGATCTTTACTATACTTTTTTAAAGCCTCTGTACAATGATAATGTGACGCTATGTTACATGGACACTGATAGTTTTATATTGCACATCTATGTATACAGATGATCTATATAACACGATCAGAGAAAACTTGACGAAATTTGATACATCCAATTTTAGTTTCTATTCTATACATTTTATTGAATAAATCATAATTTTATTATTGTCAATTGTTTTTATTATTTACTAGTACGAGATAATTTTTATTATTGACTACTAGGAGAGAAATTCATCTTCTCGGCCCGAAAACATACCAAATAATGACGTCTTCTAACGCTAGTAGTGGAAAAAATAAATTTTACATACTTTTAAATGATTAGGTATAATTCTTCGCACTATTAAATAAATTTGTGCTTCTGCTGTAATACAAAAAAAATCAGCAACAAAAATAATATATGAATTATGAATAAGCTTACCCATTGTTGCACTTCTGGATATGTATGAATATCCGAATACTGCTGTCGCTTTTATACTTTAAAATATAAAACAAAAATATAAAAAATATAACGCAACTGAAGTTCGAATAATTATGCACATATGTATGATATAGGTTGCCATCTCCGTTCGATCGCAATATTATTTACAAGCAGTGAAAAGAAAAATAAATTTTATTTCATGCAGAAATATCATGATTTACGTTACACTGTATCAATGCACACAGAATATATCTTATAGCGTTTTCCACTGCACCGACACTGCCCTAGAGTAGCGTCATATGACGTAATCACTGATTCTGCCCTCGTTCAGAGCTAGTGCAATACGTGTAATATAGGTAGTATGTCGATAAAATTGGCGTTAGTCCTGTAATGCTTTATCGGGATGAACTGCTCATCGCAAAAAATGAAAATCTTTATAAAAAGTAAATAGTAGGTAATACGTATGAAAGAAAAGTAGATGAAGAATTACACCAGAATCTATTACGTACAATGATTGTTTAATTATTATTCATTTCTGAAAATGGTCTTTTAGTGGATAAGATATTTTGTATAAAATACGCAAAAACGTATTTCATGGATGATGATTATGAAAAATTCGTATCATTATCTGTATCTGAGAATATCATAAAGTAGTATGTTTCAAAATTTAATAGTAATTTTGCAGAATATTTTTGGCCATAACGATTACCCGATGAAATATTGACTGTATACACACTTGCTCATTGTATGCTTATCGAAAGTACAATAAAATGAATAACTTGTAATAACTTCAGATTGCACTATAAGTGGCCCGGTCAATTTTGGAGAGGTCCAGTTTTTCGCACTCAAGGTCAAATGTAGTGACGCTCACATGTCGTCACTTCTACGTAAACAGCACGAAATTTGCCAGTGGAACACATATAATTTTTGCTTGCAGCACAGTATAGTATCTAACCAGTAGCGTCACTCGCTAAAAAACGTGTTCTTACCCCTACCTGTTGAACGATGTGTCAAAGCCGGTGCGCATTAGAAATGTACACTGCTGCTCTTTATTATACGAGCGCAAATGACAATTGCATTAGTGCACTTCGCCTGTGTTAGAAGTGTAATAGCGCATTTCATATTTATCAATAGTCTACGTCTATTTTTGTAAATTGACGTAGATATATGTGTAGTAAAGTGTTAATTATTTAAACGTAGATTAGTGTTAATATATAAGTATTTGTGTATATACATAGAAATTAAGAACTCCATAAAATGGTTCTTCACTAGTGTGTCGTAGCTGATTGCAGCAGCATTCCTGGCGACATAAAGAGGGCATTTTTTTAGTTTTCCACGAGATGAAATTCGGTAAGTATGACAGTTAGATTGTGTATTAGTGCTTACTGTGATGGTTAATGATTACTGAATATTATTTCAGGTGTGCACGATGGAAGGTTATATTGGGAATTGTGGGTAATCAGAAATATGCAAACTACACTTCCAAGAAATGCCACGATTACTTGAGAATATGTAATCTTCATTTTCAAGACAGCAGTTTTTCTAATCTGTTGAAAAACCGATTGAAAATGAATGCCGAACCCTTTTGTTTTGAGCAAAGTAAGTAGTATTAGTGCCTACTAAACATATACCGCTGCCGATATTTTATTTTTAGCTATTTTATTTTATTTTTTATTTTTATAATTACATGCATTACAACTGAATCCGAAGCGAATACTGAAACAGGCAACATACCTGCACCACAACCTGAACCCAGTCAAATTTATATGGAACCAACAGCATCTACTAGCTCTCACAGTTTCTTTACAGATTCGTCAGTGCAAACACTATCTTCACTGTCTGCTACGTCCCCAAGAATACAGCAGTTAAAGAGAAAGATAAAAGGCATGGCGAAAAAGCAAGTGAAATTTGAAACTGCGTTGAAAGAGAAAGAAAATAATAATATTGTAGTAAATAAAATCATCGATGGATCCTTCACCGAAACTTTTGCTAATATTATTCGGTTTCAAATGGCAATGGCTATGAGATCACCGAAAGGTATTAGATATACGGATCAATTGAAACAATTCGCACTGACTTTATACCTTAAGAGTCCCAGTGCCTATAACTATGTCACAAAAATTATAAACTTGCCATCGAAATCAACATTGCAGAGAATTTCAAGAAATTGACAGCTAAATACTGGATTCAACGATTTCTTGTTTTCTAGCTTGAAACTAAAAAGTAGAAACGTTATCACCAAAAGATAGAATCTGCGTGGTATGCATCGACGAAATGTCGTTAAAAGCGCATTTATTTTACAATGTTAGTGCCGATAAAATTATAGGATTAAGCGATGCGAACAACAAACGCAGTACCGATATTGCCGACCATGCTTTGGTTGTTATGGCAAGAGGAATTTTCTCTAATTGGAAGCAACCAGTAGCGTACTTCTTTTCGCGTGCGGCTGTTGGGACCGACGATGTGCGAGATATTTTATTCCAGACTATTGAACGCTTACAGGGCATAGGTTTACATGTGCGTCTGGTTGTGTCAGACTTAGGGTCAAATTTTTACAAGTTAGTCCGAAAAGGATTGGGATTAACCGACAGGGAGCCGTATTTTTGTGTTGGTAATCAGAAAATATTCTACATGTTTGATGTACCACATTTATTAAAATGTACGAGAAATAACTTTTTTGCACATGACTTTTTGTGGGAGCAAAATGTTATAGGAAAACAATATTTAGAAGATCTTTACAAAAAGGACAAATTAAAGCAGTACAAACTTGCACCAAGGTTAACAGATATGCATATGTACCCTACAAACTTTCAGAAGATGAAAGTGAAGCTAGCATCGCAGATATTCAGCAACTCGGTTACAGTGGCGATGAATACTTATATAAGCTTTAATGAGTTACCGCAATCAGCAGTGGCTACAGCAGCATATTTTTGCGGATACCTTATAAGAAAGTGCCTAGAGAAACATAGCTGTGAAGAATGCATAAAATATGCGAAACAAAACACAACTCTAGATCAAAGTACAGCTATTTTAAAGCATACGAAAACAAGGCAGGAGATACGTTTGGAAATTTGTATATGCCAAGTGACAGTTTTCTTCATTTTATCGTGAAGTTAGAAATAATATTCACTAGTAATTTCAACCAATTTTGTATAAAAGACAATGTTGGGCACACCATAAAAGAAATGTTTATTAAAGTCCCTTTTACGCTACCATGTCAAAAATTTCCGTTAGATTACTTGTTAAACTTATTTACGCGAGTTAGGCTATATTATACTTTGAAATTCAGTAATAAAGAATTTAAATCGGCAATGTGTAAAAAGCTGCAACCTAAATTGCTGATTATAAAACATTTATAACATTTTTTTGAAAATAAAATTATAACACTAACATGTCTTGTTTTGATTACTATATTTAAAATTAAAAACTAATTACCTTCCACACTTAAATCAACAAATAATCTTAAAATATCCTTTGAAAAGTAAATTTACTGGTAAATAAATATTTAAAAAATTGTTGACTCTAATAATCTATTTTTTTATTTATTTTATTTTTATTATCATTTCCATAATACATTATGTAACCATTTTTTGAGAAAAATATTATTCGTCTTGTATTGCATTCATTTTATTCTTTGCCTATATAATCTACTCATTTTATTCCCTGCCTGTATATTCACTCGCTTTATGTGCGAAAGCCAATGCGCAAAGAAAAACTCGGTCCCCGAAGATCAAAGGTGCCGACAGAGAGTGACCCTACTGGTTAGATACTATACTGTGCTTGCAGCGAGTGCTAAGACCAGTGGAACAACCAACACTGAGTTAGTGCACTTTTGGTGCGCTCTAAATGTCCGAGTGGAAAACGCTATTAAGTACATCCATATATGACGCACACAAATTACTTTTGAGAGTTTTACCACAAAGAAAAAATAATAATAATACATTTTAGTTCACGCAGAAATAACATGATTTACGTTACAATGTAGTGTACACAGAATATATGACGCAGACATATTGCTTTTGAGAGTTTTACCACAAAGAAAAAAATAATAATAATACATTTTAGTTCACGCAGAAATGACATGATTTACGTTACAATATAGTGTACACAGAATATATGACGCAGACAGATTGCTTTTGATATACGAAGAATTGCAACAAAGTATACTCGCTTCGAATGCACTAGAAAGTTGCATATCCAATCAAGAAGAAGAATGTATCATGCATCCATACAGAGGTCTACTGACTTTAATGTCATAAATTTAATATTTAATTAGCTGACTTAAGGAATAAATTAGCAATCAGAATTGAATCGAAGGCTATCTTTATTTTTAAATATTCATATGAAATATACAGGTCGTGAAAACAATTAAATAATTTTTAACTGTTGGAACAATAGTTAGAGATGTCACATTATTTTATATTAATAATACATGCAACAGACTGCTTTCAATGTAATTAATCCCTCACCACTACCATGAAAATGTGAACATAGTTAAATTAAAAACTTTTATAAAAAATAATCTATTTATTAAGTGAAAGCTTGTATAAACTGTACGCATTGTATTTATTTTGTGTCTAAACTTCATCATTATATTAGGAATTTTAATAATAAGATGATATCATTTTGGTGAAATTAAATTACTTTCTGTACACTGTTGCGAAACTGTAATTATTTAACGTGCGATTACACTTTATTTTAACACAATTTTTTCTTAATGAATTACGAAGAAGAATAAATTCGCTAGCAAACAATTGCTTAATTAATGTTTAAATAATCTATCTGATTCATTTAAACCATATTCTGTGAAGAGATGTTGAAAATTCATCGATATTAAATCAATAAAAATATCTATCCACATACAAGGTTGGGGCAGCTGCAGAACAAAGCGCAACCAAAACCAGTCAGTGCAGTTTAATTTAGAAAAGTAAGTAGTGGTAAACATATATACAGGGTCCGGCAACGAAGCGGGGACGGAAGATTACACGCTTGTTTGAAAGTTTGTCAAATATTTAGTCATCGGATATTCTTCCGCACCATCAAGTGCACGTTTTAAAAATATTTTGTTTTATACAGGGTGTTCCAGATGGAAATGCCAGACTAAAGTTGCATTTTTTTAATGGAACACCCTGTATATTAATAGAGAAAATGATCCGCGCTTGAAAGCTGGTTACAACGATATAATGTTGTATAGGTCTAAAGTTGATAGTTTCTGTGTAAACAATGATTTTACTTGATAAATTGATATATTTCAGTAGACTATTCTGTATAGGGAAAAACAAAAGATTCGAAACCAACAGAGTAGAATATTTTATACTAGTATGGACTGTCGTTACTATGTGAAATAAATTCTGCAACTGCTCGCTTTATACAGGGTGTTCACAATTTTGCATAATCGAAGAAATCTCGAAATTTTTAAATGGAACACCCTGTATATTATTTTGCTCATTGGAAAGCCCTTTTACTACGCTTTCTATTGATACCTCATTTGATGCACCTGGGATAGATCATTTTCTAATTATTTCTTTTTAAAGTTGAATTAATGAGAAATGCTTGTATCTTTAGAAGCTAATTTGCATTTCAAACCTACTGTAAGATCGGATATTCGACAAATAATCCATAAATGGCCTATAACAAGAAGAAACTCAATTTAGTATGAGAAACAATTGATTTTCACTCAGCGGTGAAAGGTAACATTAATTTAATATAAAGTAAAGATGTCTGTTTTAAGCTTGTATACTAATAATCAAGTTGTACAAAATTTCGTTTTCTGTTATACAGTATTCCGTTCAATCTTTAAAAGAAATTGTTATAATGACTAATTTTAGTAGATACTCAACAAACGCAAGCTCCTACTTTCAATAACTGTTACCTTTGAAATACCATCTATACTTACATCTCTCCACATACAGAGCATTTAGAGCGACTAAGGCCAGCTATAAAAGAGGTAGATCTAGAGTGTTGTAAAACATACGGAATAGCACGCTCCACCAATGCGTTAATTCTGTATATGTTTTACAACCGCCCCACTCTAGATTTATCTCTTTTCTAGCTAGCCTTACTCGCTCTAAATGTTCTGTATGTGGATTTTCCTATATTATTAATAATACGGAGAGTTCGCTTTGTTTATTGATTACCGGTTTATTTGTTTCTCCTTCTTGTAGGTTACACCATCAGTTTCTATAAATTTCTCTAATAATCTTTCAAATGCTTCCGGTCTTCTTTCAAGGTTTGGAAATCTCTCTGCATATATTCTACTTGCTAGGAGACAATTTCTTGTACACTCCTCAAGAATAAATATCATATTTACCATTTCTTGAGTAGGTACCTACCAAAATTAGTCAATATAACAACTGCTTTTAAAGATTGAACGAAATACTGTATAACACAAAACGAAATTTTTTACAACTTGGTTATTAAGTATACAAGCTTAAAACATCAGATAACTTGATCAGCAGTGAATCTATTGAAAATGCTATATTACTTTATATTAATTTAATGTTTGCTTTCACCGCTGAAAATCAATTGTTTCTCATACTAAATGGAGTTTCTTCTTGTTATAGACCATTTATGGATTATTTGTTGAATATCCAATCTTACAGTATGTTTGAAGTGCAAATTAGCTACTAAAAATACAAGCATTTCTCATTAATTCAACTTTAAGAAGAAATAATTAGAAAATGATCTATCCTAGGTCCATCAAATGAGGTATCAATAGAAAGCGTAGTAAAAGGGCTTTCCAATGAGCTGAAAATATACAAGGTATTCCATTTAAAAATTTCGAGATTTCTTCGATTTTGCAAAATTGTGAACACTCTGTATAAAGCGAGCAGTTGCAGAATTTATTTCACATAGTAACGACAGTCCATACTAGTATAAAATATTCTACTCTGTTGGTTTCGAACCTTTTGTTTTTCCCTATGCAGAATAGCCTACTGAAATGTATCAATTTATCAAGTAAAATCATTATTTACACAGAAACTATCAACTTTAGACCTATACAACATTATATTGTAGTAACCAGCGTTCAAGCGCGGATCATTTTCTCTATTAATATACAGGGCGTTCAATTTAAAAGAATGCAACTTTAGTCTGGCATTGCCATCTGGAACACCCTGTATAAAACAAAATATTTTTAAAACGTGCACTTGATGGTGCGGAAGAATATCCGACGACTAAATATTTGACAAACTTTCAAATAAGTGTGTAATCTTCCGTCCCCGCTTCGTTGCCGGACCCTGTATATAAGATGGTTTGAAAATGCATGTTATTCAGATATAAGTTGTTGTTGTGCATAGCAATGGAAGATTTAAGTCAAGTTTCGTTAGGATTTGCTAAGGGCGTCAGATAATAGACTACACTTGAAATAGACACCAAGTATAAAGTTTTAAGTGCAAGAATTACACAAAGCAGATATGGTAAGACAGCAAGTATTGAATGTTGCAATTTATCTTTTATAAATCAAAGACAATACAAAAACCATTTACGCTCTCAGATACACGCTGCGAATACTGCACAAATTTTGGAAGAAGGTGTACATAAGATCCAAACTAGTTTCAAAAATCGTATTGCTAGCTACAGAATTTTAGATTCTGATAAAATTAGATATTTCTACGTTCTTAGAATCAACTAGAACTAAAGTATGTAAATTAATTCATAACAACATTCTCAATTAAATTCTTTAAAAGTGCAATTAGAATTATTTGCTTTTTATGCCAAATTTGTTAATGATGAAGATCATATCGAATTAAAGTCCTTCAATACAAAATATGTAGTTGTAACAGAATCCACAGTTCTAGAGGATGTATACGATCAATTGACAGGTGTTATAAAAACTAAAAGTGATGAAGTTCAAGAAAAAGATTCTGGATTTGCCTTTACTAAAATAGCACATTTAGAAGTTAATCTAAATTCGTTTAAACCGATAGAAGGGTCATCTTATATAAAGCTTCCGCCAAATATTGAGACCAAAAAAGCGTGCATTAATATAAAATCTCGCGATGATAAATGTCTTGCTTGGTCGTTGACGGCTGCTTTACATCCCGCTATGTCCAATGTTGACAGAATTACATCTTATCCACATTTTAGTACCGTTTTAAAGTTAGAAGGTATTGAATTTCCTGTTAAGCTTAAAGATATATCAAAAATCGAAGAAATGAATAATTTAAGTATAAATGTTTACGGTCTGGAAGAAGATACTAAATTAAATTCCTTTACAGTAGTAGGATCAATTCACTATACTAACTTAAAACGAAACACCCACATAAATCTGTTATATGTTGACGAAGGCTCAAAATCGCATTTTGTATTAATTAAAAATCTATCAAGATCTCACGACAATTATCTAATCATAAGGGGACAGTATACCTTTGCGATGGATGTTTAGTTAAGTTTCCATCACAGCAAGCTCTTAATAATCATTCGCAATATGATTGCAATAAAATCTGTTCTATTCTACCATCCACTCAGTTAAAAAAATGTAAAACAGGAGACATGATTCCAGAGAATATCTTGAAATTCACGAGTTATGAAAAACAATTAACAGTTCCGTTTGTCATCTATGCAGATTTTGAGTGTATTTTACAACAAATTCAAGATGGACCATTGTCGAATGCTTCACACATACATGTACCCTACAGTTTTGCATACAAAATTGTTTGTTCATTCAATCCTGCCTTAAACAAATTTGTTACATATACAGGTTTGGATAGTCCAAAAGTGTTCATATCAAAATTAACAGAAGACGCACATTACATCTACAACACATATTTAAAACACACCAAACCTATGGAACCATTAAATTTAGACGAACAGATAGCTTTCGATAATTCTGAACTATGTTATATTTGCCAATCAGCTCTTGATGATACTAAGGTGAGGGATCATTGTCATTTAAGTGGAGCATTCAGACGGGTTGCTCATTCAAAGTGCAATTTAAATTTTAAAATTAAAAAATTCATACCAATATTTTTTCATAACTTAAGTGGATACGATTTACATTTGTTTGACAAGGATTTGGCGTATGACTATGAAGCAATTGATATTCTTCCTCAAAATAAAGAGAAATACATCTCTCTAAGTAAGAGTCTTATTGTAGATAAATATGTTGACAAGAGCGGTGTAGAAAAGTCAGTGTATTTAAAACTTAGATTTCTAGATAGCTTTCGATTCATGGCAAGCTCTATAGACAAATTAGCAAAAAATTTGACACCTGAAAGTATGGTGCATATTCGAGAACATTTTGCAGAAGATGAAAAGTTTCTGTTAGCTAGAAGAAAAAGGGTCTTTCCATATCAATATATAGATTGCTATGATAAACTGTCAGAAACAATGCTACCACCAAAAGATCGGTTTTTTAATTCTTTAACCGACATGGAAATTAGTGATTCTGATTATTTACACGCGCAAACCGTTTGGAATATTTTTAATTGTCAAAATTTGCATGACTATTCCAACTTATATTTAAAAATTGATGTTCTTTTACTAACTGACATTTTTCAGAATTTTCGAAAAATTTGTAGTAAGACCTATGCTCTCGATCCTGCGCATTATTATACAAGCCCTGGCTTAACTTGGGATGCTATGTTGAAATATACTCGCGTTGAGTTGGAGCTATTTACTGACATCGATATGCACCATTTCATTCAGAAAAACATTAGAGGTGGTATTAGTCAATGTTCACACCGCTATGCCAAAGCAAATAATAAATATATGCGCGGCTATGATCCTAATACACCATCTTCTTATATAGCATATTGGGATGCAAATAATTTGTATGGATGGGCAATGTCGCAGCATTTATCTTATGCGGATTTTCGGTGGCTTAGCAGTGTGGAAATTGAACAACTTGATGTATTAACTATCGCAGACGATGCAAATATTGGTTACTATCTAGAAGTGGATGTTGAATATCCAGTAGAATTACATGATAAACATAATGATCTACCATTTCTTGCTAAAAATACTGTACCTCCTACTTCTAAATTTCAAAACAAAAAACTGATAGCTGATCTAAATAATAAAGAAAAGTATGTCATCCACTACAGAAATTTAAAACAGATAATTCAGAATGGTCTTAAGGTTGTAAAAATTCATCGCGTATTAGAATTTAGACAATCTGATTGGTTAAAACGATACATTGATTTGAATACACGACTCAGACAGCTAGCAACAAATGATTTTGAGAAAGATTTTTACAAATTAATGAACAACAGTTGTTATGGCAAGAGTCTAGAAAATTTAGACAAACGTGTTGATGTCAAACTAGTCTCCCATTGGGAAAATGTGGGTCAAAAAAAGGGTGCGAAGTATTATATTTCAAAATTAAATTTTAAGAACGTTTCGGTATTCGATGAGAGTTTAGTTGCAATTCAGATGGAAAGGTTAAAAATTTTATATAAAAAACCTACATTTATTGGCTTTGCAGTCCTAGATCGATCTAAACTTTTGATGTATGATCTTTACTATACTTTTTTAAAGCCTCTGTACAATGATAATGTGACGCTATGTTACATGGACACTGATAGTTTTATATTGCACATCTATGTATACAGATGATCTATATAACACGATCAGAGAAAACTTGACGAAATTTGATACATCCAATTTTAGTACAAATAACGTTTTTAACCTACCACTTAAAAATAAGGCAGCTTTAGGGCTTTTTAAGGATGAGAACGCAGGCGCTATCCAAACAGAATTTATCGCATTGCGTTCAAAAATGTATTGTAATAAAATAGACGGTAGAATTAAAAAGAAAGCGAAAGGTATAAAAAGCTATGTTGTGGACAAGGAGATTAGTTTTGAAGATTATAAAAATTGTCTATTTGAGAAGGAATTGATTTATAGAGAATAGAACCTCTTTAGAAATTATAAGCATACAATGTTTAGTATTAAACAGAATAAGTTAGCGTTATCTCCATATGACGATAAACGATACATTGAAGCGGATGGGGTAAATACATTGGCGTGGGGGCATTACAAAATTCAATAAACATGCACACAACGTTTCCAACGTCTGCAGAAAGAAGGCGGAGAAAGGACGATAAAATCGATGGGAGACAACCTCCTTACAAGGCAAATCTTTTTTCAAAAATTGCAGAACACCTTAAAATGTTTACCACGAGCCGCCACTGGTCAAACTGCAAAACTTGATATTTCTAATCGAACAGCTTCCTCGCCGCATAAAATTAAGGCGAATCAAACCGAACAGCAACGTTGCAAGTGCGCATGAGCGTGCGTTAAATTGTTTACTGCCGAAGCCAAATCGAACAAACCTATGATTATCCTATTATCCATAGTATGTAGATATCAGTCGTCTTTAGAGATTTAATAGTTTTTCATATTACATTACACTGTTGGTATGTTATTTATTGTTTAAGATATTTTAAGTGGCAAAATCAGAAATCTTTCATTAAATTTCATTTTTTTTATTTTGCAATATTTGTATACACCCTTAAGTATTAATTTATTATTATTATATTATTTCACAATATTAAGTCTCCGCAACGTATTTACACCTCCTACACACATTCTAAAAGAAAATGTGTTCAAGTTGTTGCAAAATAAAATACACTGCTGGAAATAATTGAAAAGCATACCCTCTATCATCTGAACGCGTGGTTCTAGCGCAATAAAATTTGGAATAGAAGTAGTACTAAACTAGTGTAACTTACCCTCATGCGGAGAGCGCCGTAACCCTGCTGGAAGGGGATGCATCAACAGCGGGAGTATCCCCCGCGAGCGGCGCGTACCATTGCTACGAGGCATGGAGTCAATAAGCCGTCGTATGGCAGCGGGAGAGATGGCCAGCCATGCCGCCTCCATAGCTGCTCAACGTTAACCGGGGGAGCCGAATAACGTTGAAATCTCCGACCGCTCATATCACGGACATGTTCGATCGGATTCAGATCCGGTAAACGAGCTGGCTATGGAAGCATACATATACGGTACTCATCCACCAAGGCCTGTACTACACGCGCGACGTGCAGTCGAGCATTGTCGTGCATGTATAGCAGACGTGGGCGCCGCGGAACGTAGGAAAACACAACGGGTCGTAGCACCTCATCTACGTATCGACGAACCGTCATCGGCTGCTGTACACGCAGCAGACGTGTACGTCCTTCATATGTAACAACAGCAGTCCATACCATAATGCCTTGGTGGCGGTGGATATGGCGTGGTTGAATCTACTACTCGAGTAAACGCTCACCAGGTCGCCGACGAACCCAAATTCGCGCGTCAACGACGCCCACTGATAGCGTGTACGGCGGTGTCTCTACCAAACGCCTCCGTAAAGTTCGCGTAGTAAGTGCGCCTTCCCTTCCTGCTGGCCAAACGGCTCCAAGTTGACTTGAGGACAACGTACGCGACGTTACAGCGCTGAGAAGAAGGGCGCTGTCCTCGCGTGCTGTGGTCGCGCGGAGCCGGCTACCTCGGTCCATTCTCGCCATGCCCAATGCACAGACGACCACGACCGCTTGAGACGGCACCTGATCTCACGAAAGGATATAGCCGCTATGTGCATCCCCACAATTATTCCTCGCTCAAACTCCCTTAAGTAGCGCGATCGATCCGCCATTATGCAGTGAATATAACTACATACTGGACCTTCAGATCACACTAAGGATGACCAGTTTCTTCCACCCCCTTCGGTCTCCATGCTGACGGCATGTTCCACCTATCTGAACTGCTCAGTAAAACATGCGATTATAGCAAAGGCGAAACTAGCTGCATAAACTTGTCTATAGCAAACCTTGAAGCTCCTCAAATTTTATTGATGTATCTTCACGTGTTCAGATTATACAGGGTGTGCTCTTGAATTATTTCTAGCAGTAATAATGTAAAACAAGCTTTAGATTTATTTTAGCCTGAATTATAAGTTTCAATTTTTATCTTTTGGCTTGTTTTTAATTTAAATTCCAGTGACATTCAATTTACAAAATTGAAACAACTTATAATATTTAAATCAGGGTTTTTATTTTAATACTTATAGCAATTATTTTAATGATTGTCTATATTTATGGCGCTTATTAAATGATTATTATATCATCTAAATATAATTATAGAAGTATGTATTTAATCAGGCAGGTATGCGCTATGACAATATTGAGTAGCGAGTGTTGCATTTTATATTTTTTAGTAATAACTAATCAAATATGACCTTAATTATTAAATAAATCATACATAAATAATTATAATTATAACAGGAACCTATTTGGCGGTTTATCGAGTTCGTTTTTTGTGATTTAAGTCTTTTGAATCCTTGCAAAAGGTCTCTATGTTTATCTTTTCTCGGTTGAGGATTTTTTATCTTAATTGATACTTGTTCGATAATATTTGTTGAATATGAGACATTATTGTCGTTTTTGATTTTTTTATTCGGAGCCTATGCTATTCTTTCTTGCTACTTGTAAACATTATTATTCAGCGATTAAGTTTCTGATCTCTTTTGGATACCTAACTATTTACTTTTATTGTTTGGATAATTCTTGGGGCTGGAGGCCAAGCTATTTTTGCATATCTTGTACAAAATTTTCTATGTCTAACTCATTGATAAATATATTTTCAGTCTTCTTAAAGTACAACGTTGCCTCTTATCACCTATTTTGTCTTAATTATTTATACTCCCCAAAAATTGCGCTATCATTTTAACTATTGCTTCAGTACGAATTACTTTGCCTAGAAAATTTGGCAAAATTTAACAATCAAGTTGCTCAACTCCAGGTGTCCATATAAATACGTATTGATGGGAGCACGGGCAGTAAGTCAAATTTTTATTGGCTTTTCAATTCATGATGTATGTGTTTTGCTAATGTAAAAGCCAATAGTTCCCAAACAGTGAATATCCACGAATAGGAACGCAAATTTTCGTTACGACTCTATTTAGATTTTAATAGGTAAAATAATACTTACGTCATGTAATGGATATGCAGCTTTATAAATATTCTCAGACAATAATCTTTTTATTCCTTATCATGACAATTTTTACCAAATTGTTCCCTTTCTAATATATAAGACACAACTGTGATCCTTACTGACGTACTGAAGAAGTCTAGTGCCTCCATGTCAAATCTAAAAAAATATATACTTATCAATAAACGCCTACAACGAACGACGTGAGATTTTACTAGTCATTAATAATTTTGTAGATGCGTAAAAATCCAATGCCATATACTAACTCTCGTAAGAATTTCTAGTGGTGTATTGAAATCAAACACAGAGCTACATTATACTTCACCCTATAATTATTTCCGGTTTGACCTATATATATTTTGGGGCAGTCCATACATGTTAATTTATAAACTCCTGATTTTTTACCTTCGTTTGTCTTAGATTTATTGTTTTTTATGTGTTTCCCTGAGGAATTACTAGTTTTATATGCTACATTAATATCTAGTTCGCGTAAAATTCTTCCTATTTTTTCACTTGTTGATCCTGCGTAAGTCAATACTTTATAATGACTTAATATCTCTTTTGCTCTTGGGTAAACCATTTCTATAGCCTTATTGTATTTCTTTTTTCTCAATATTTGATCTACTATATTTGGATTATATCCATTGTTTTTCGCTATTTGTTTTACTATGTTTAATTCTTTAAGAAAATTTTTCTTATTTAATGGAACTGACAACAATATATGTATCATGGAGTGGAGTGCCGCTAATTTTTGACTAAAAGGGTGACAAGAGCTACTATGAATGATGCCATCTGTATGTGTTGGTTTGTGAAAAATTGAGAAAACGTGTCTGTTACGTGCTCTGGAGATTGTAAGGTCTAAAACGTTTAAACTATTCTTTAATTCTTTTTCTATTGTGAATTTTATGTTTTTATGTAAACTATTTATATATTTTAAAAATTGCATTAATTGTCTATCTGACCCACTGAAACAACCTCCAAAATCAGATATTATGAGTTGCCTTAAAATTTGTTTAGAGCAAAATTATTTTGAGTTTGACAACAAAATATATTCTTGCAATGATAGTTTAATAATGGGTAACCCGTAACATCCAAATTTCAAACACTTTGTTTATTGGCATAGATATGTAGATGATGTATTAGGTTGTTTCAGTGGGTCAGCTAGACAATTAATGCAATTTTTAAAATATATAAATAGTTTACATAAAAACATCAAATTCACAATAGAAAAAGAATTAAAGAATAGTTTAAACGTTTTAGACCTTACAATCTCCAGAGAACGTAACAGACACGTTTTCTCAATTTTTCACAAACCAACACATACAGATGGCATCATTCATAGTAGCTCTTGTCACCCTTTTAGTCAAAAATTAGCGGCACTCCACTCCATGATACATATATTGTTGTCAGTTCCATTAAATAAGAAAAATTTTCTTAAAGAATTAAACATAGTAAAACAAATAGCGAAAAACAATGGATATAATCCAAATATAGTAGATCAAATATTGAGAAAAAAGAAATACAATAAGGCTATAGAAATGGTTTACCCAAGAACAAAAGAGATATTGAGTCATTATAAAGTATTAACTTACGCAGGATCAACAAGTGAAAAAATAGGAAGAATTTTACGCAAACTATGTAGATATTAATGTAGCATATAAAACTAGTAATTCCTTAGGGAAACACATAAAAAACAATAAATCTAAGACAAACGAAGGTAAAAAATCAGGAGTTTATAAATTAACATGTATGGACTGCCACAAAATATATATAGGTCAAACCGGAAGGTGTTTTGACAAAAGAATAAATGAACACTTCAAGAGCTATTGCAATAAAAAGACAGATTCAAATTACGCGAGTCACCTCCTAGAAAATAACCATAATTTTAACAATACATTTGAGATACTACATTTACAACAGAAAAGTTTAAAATTAAATTTACTCGAAGCCTTAGACATAAATAAACTTAAATACACAGATATACTTTTAAATGACCAAATAGACCTCAATAATTCTCCGCTTTTGAATTGGTATCGTTAAAATTGTTAAAATGCAGTTATGTACATCTTGTCAGAGACCGTAGTGGGTCACGTTCCAGAATAAGGGTAGAAAATAAGTTGTATATCATAAATTTGTAGGCTAGTAGTAATGTAAGATCTGAAGGAGCTACATCGTAGCGAAACATGTCATTTATTTAAATACATATTTGTAATTATACTGGAATTAGTTGTAAAGTGTATTTTACTTCAACCCTAATTATTATGGAGTTCCAGCAAGTCACGGTTGATTCAATCAATATGAAGAAATAATGATTTAATACAACTATAGAAATTGAAATGATTTGAATTATTCGTATATCAATCTATTTTTTTGTCAAGCTCTAACAATTCTGTTCAAGGACTAGGGAAAAACATGGCAAAAAAACCTAGTCAAGAGCTTAAAATTAATAAAATTCAGGCGTGAATTAAATTATTATAAATAACGCTTAAATTATCAATATCAGTTCTAAAATTTACCGCGTTTTCATCTTTTTTAATGTATATCATTTCGTAAATTAATCTTTTTTTATAATTATTTTCCTTTTTTAAAATTTTAGTGTTTTGAAAGTCAAAATTATGTCGTCTATCTTTAGAGTGCTTAGATAAAGCAGTTTCAGCAGTGATGTTATGTGTAACAGTGTATTGATGATTATAAATTCGTTTCTTTAAATATTGTTTGGTTTGTCCGATATAACATTTGTTACAATCTTTACAATCTAATTTATAAACGACTCAATCGCAAAATGAATGCAGAACAAGAAGTTATAAAAAGAAATAGCTGCAAATGCTAGAGATTAACTTTTACCTATAAATAAATCTAAGTTTCAGTACGAAACTATTATACCGCAAATGGTATACATCAAATAATATAGTAAAGTTTTGAGCTGATATTGACATTTATTTGACACTGACATAAGAGTCCATTTTTCAGTTTTTAAGTACTAGCACTTTAAAGTGGCACTTGAACGGTAAAGTAGCTCATAAAGTAGGCAAGTATGATGCAGTCGAATATAATAGTTATTTACGATACAAGTGTTAAATGTGCAATTTTATTTCACGAGTTAAAAGTAAAATTAAAAGCAATTTACGAATTAAATAAAATCGCACTTTTAACACTTGTATCGTAAATAACTATTAACACTAGTGCGAAAATGTTTATAACGCTAATGATAGTTACTTTATTTATGTAAATATTGATATACCGGGTTCTTTTTTTATCATTACACATACACTTTTCCTATGTGTAACTTTAAAAAAAATAGTCAATACATTATAGCTGCATAGTAGGCAACCAGTTATACAGTCGTATTTTGACAAGCGAGAACCATGAGCTGTCATATTTTTATTAACTATTTATTATTTTGAAATAAAAAGTGAAATTGTAGAGGAAATACTGTACGATACACATTTTAAAATGCTATTTTACTTTGCTTATTTTAAATTGTTCCACGCCCTAATAATTCCTGGTACCGCAAATCTTACTTCGAAAATAAAATAGATTGGTGTATAATTGGTTGCCTACTATGTCAATGCATTGACTTTTTTCTTTTTATCATTACACATAGGGAAAGTGTATGTGTAATGATAAAAAAAGATCCCTGTATATGTACACTAGGAACACTTTCTATTTGGACGACCTGCCGCTGCAAATACGTAGGATGGATAATAGACAGTATTGCATTCAGTCAGTTCAGACTATATTGCATTCATTGCGCGAGTCAAAATATGTAAACACAGATGCGATATCTGGCACTATTTTAAAAACGCTGTAGTTGCATTTATAAATGTGGAAAAAAGCATCTATTATTTGACGTATTTGAGTAGGAAGAAATTTGTTTGATGTTTCAAATATTTCGAATAAAGTAATACTGAGTCTTATTAAATTGCTTTGAAAGGTAATTTCATTACTTTTTGCGGTGAACTTTTTTGTGATTGAACTAGGGTAATATCTTAACCAAAAGCATATTAATAACAATATCAAAGGTTTAGTACTTTTATTTATTTAAAACATAATGAAATACTTATAAGTATACACTGATGTTGGAATGATGATGCTTATCAATGAATGAATGTGCGGTTTCTCTGTTTATTTTAAAAACGCTGTAGTTGCATTTATGAATTTAGGCCGATTGCATTTATATTTATTGTGGTCTTTGCGTAGACATAGACAGGTAGGCAAAAAAACCATATTCTGTATTTCTGAAATCTTTATTTATGTGAATATAACACAGGCTTATTGATAAGTATTCATAATCATCAGATAAATGTCGAAAATATTCTTTCACGAATAATGAGTCATATTAGACACTGACCTATATAAAAAGCAAGCAGACACCACAATAATATTCAGTTCTTTATACAGCATTAGGAACAGTTAAATCCATACACGTGCAGCACAATACGCGTGTTTTCTGGTGACGTCAGAGATTGGAGTAGATCATGATCTAATATCCAAACAACGGCCATCTTTGATTTTTCCCAGTGTATTTGTTGTTATGTATTTTTATTTTTGTAAGTAAAAAAATTACATTTTCCGTTGTTTATTAAAAGCAGATTTTTTTCTCCACAACATCTGCAGAATCAATAGGAAGAGTATGTTTTACAGAATTCTTTGTCTACTTACATCGGGAAACTGCTTCTCCAAATATACAGTTGCCATAATAGGTATCATAAAGATTCAGAAAATATTACTAATTTTATTGTATTTATAGACAAGGGTTTGTACTAAGCATATCATTAAATTATTAGCACTTGTTAACTTTTTATACATACACTAATCTTTATGTAATAGGAGCTTCACTGATATCTAGTAGACAATACTGAACAACGTTTTCTTAAATAACACGCACAGTAATAATGAATACTCGTCGATAATTTTGAAAATACGTAAAAATTACACTCAAGATTGTGCTGAATTAGGTATTCACTACACTTTACAAAACCAGCCTAATACAAAAAAGGCCCTAAATAATCACAATTCCATCAAAAATCGCTTAAAATACGAACACTAAATTTAACACCATCTAAAATACACGGGGAAAAATCAAGAATGGCTGTTGTTTGGATATGAGATCATGATCTACCCCAATCTCTGACGTCACCAGAAAACACGCGTATTGTGCAGCACGTGTATGCAATTAAACGGTTCCTAATGCTGTATAAAGAACTGGATATTATTGTGGTGTCTGCTTGCTTTTATATGCAGTTGCAGCCAAATGTTATAGACAGGTTACATATTTTAGCGTTGCATTAAAACTGATCAACTCCAATTAAAATAAAATACATGTCATGGTTTTGTGCATGATTGTTAGTAGATAATATATAAATCTTCAAAACTATTTTCTTAGAAATTACTAATGGTAATTTAGAATATCAATTTAGTAGGGGTGCCTATAACATTTGGCCGCAACTGTAGGTCAGTGACTCATTATTCGTGAAAGAATATTTTCGACATTTATCTGGATTGCTTATTTATGAATACTTATTAATAAGCCTGTGTTACATTCGCATAAATACAGATTCCAGAAATACAGAATATGGTCTACGCAAAGACCACAATAAACAGATGCAATCGGCCTTGTAAATTCATAAATGCAACTACAGAGTTTTTAAAGTAGACTCTGAAACCGCACGTTCATTCATTGATAAGCATCATCATTTCAGCATAAGTGTATACTTATAATTATTTCGTTGTTTTAAATAAATAAAAGTACTAAACCACAAAAAAGTTCACCGCAAAAAATAATTAAATTACCTTTCAAAACAATTTAATAAGACTACAGTATTATTTTATTTGAAATACTTGAAACATCAAACAAATTTCTTCCTACTCAAATACGTCAAATAATAGATGCTTTTTTCCACATTTATAAATGCAGCTACAGCGTTTTTAAAATAGGCACAGAAATCGCATCTGTGTTTACATATTTTGACGCGGGCAATGAATGCAATAAGCTGTCTACTATCCATCCTACAAATGTTGAGCGACAGGGTGTACAAATAGAAGGTGTTCCTAGTGTTCCAACAATTACTATATAACATAGATTCATTGGGCATGATCATGTTTCAATCAATCTCATCAAGATCTAGTTTTATTATTTTAATGGGAATAAAAAACGTCAACAAAACTTTCTTGATGTTTCTAATTTTCAAATATCAGTGCGTTACCATGACTGGCACCTCAGACTTGTAATACATTTTATTTTTGTGATAAAATGACAAAAAAATTGGTAGAGATCCTAATTCATTTAATTAAATAGAAACAGTTGTATAAAAAGTGTACACGTGTTAAAAATGCTATTTTATTTCACTCGTAACTTTTAACTCGTGAAATAAAATCGTACTTTTAACACTTGTATCGTAAATAACTATTATCTACGACTAAACAATAAAGTAGGTATTATATTAATTACTATTGGTTAATAATAGTACTCATAATACCCGGAGGGAATAATGAAATACGAATGGAGAATGATGAGCCATAACGTTATCATTATTCCCTACACTCAGCCAATAAGAACATAATGATACCAACGTTATCATAGTAACGATAAACAAGTCTGAGTATTTCGTATTTAATTAATAGTCAAACGTCAAAACCCTATCGGCGTTTTTTAAATTTGGCGTGTTAGTGTTAGTTTTATCATGGATAGTGACGCCGATGAATCTAAGTTATTTACACCCCCAGAAATTAAACTTAACGCCGATGCAATTACAATTGGTTTATTGCCCGAAAAATCCAAACATTTTTATATTAAGGCTTACGATAATTTTATGGGCTGTCAAACTTTCAAACGCCATATCGACATAGTAATCTATTAATTGATCTTTTCGTTTAATTGATTTGTTAGTAGTGTACACTAACTCGCAACTGTCATTATTGACTCGTTGTATAAACTACTATTATAACACGCTTAAGTCAGTTTATGTTATAAAACTCAATTTTTAATCCGGTTAGCTTGCGTTAAAAGTGTCACTTTTACAGTCAGTTGTATAAAATAGTTATTTACGATACAAGTGTTAAAAGTGCGATTTTATGAGTGAAATAAAATAGCATTTTTAACACGTGTATTGTACACTATTTTTTATACAACTGTTTATATTAAATTAAATGAATTAGGATTTCTACAAAATTTTTTGACATTTTATCACAAATATAAAATGTATCACAAGTCAGAGGTGCCAGTCATGGTAACGCACTGATATTTGAGAATTAAAAACGTCAAGTTTTGTTGACGCTTTTTATTCCTATTAAAATAATAAAACTGGATCTTGATGAGATTGAGAAATTAATGATGATGCCTAATGAATCCATATTATATAGTAATTGTTGTAATGCTAATGTATGTACATATATATCAATATTTACATCAATAAAGTAACTGTCATTAGCGTTATAAACATTTTCGCACTAGTGTTAATAGTATATTATTCAACGAGCTGTAATGTAGGTAATAACCATAGATAAGAGAGTATATTTAGATGGGAATCTAATATACTACATACCGATCCATAACAGCGCCACTGCAGGTGTAGTATAGAAACAACATTTCAGGCGGTAATTTTAAAATAAATTTAGAGTCGTAACAATGTTTTCGGCGTATTGCACTTTTATGCACTCAATGTGTCTTGCTTATCTGTGGTGGCTGCTAGTTGAAGCAGTTTCTTGCACTTATTGTTAGTATGTATGAAAATTACATAGAAATACAATCAGTGTATAAAAAAAATTACTGAAATGGACATCGCATATTCGGTAATTTTTAGAGACTTTAATCGGATCCATATCAACTAATTTTCTAATTTGGCACAAAACACACAAATACCATATTTATAACACTTACCTACTTACTAATTAGAACTGATTACAACAGAAAACTCAAATAATATAATCAAATAATGGTATCATCAGATATGAACGCAATGATAACACCTGACACGTGAGATAATAAAGCTGCACGTCAATCTGTGTAAAATGTCATCCTGATGTCACCTAAAATCATTTTAAAATTGCCGCCTGAAATGTTGTTTCTATACTACACCTGCAGTGGCGCTGTTATGGATCGGTATGTAGTATATTAGATTCCCATCTAAATATACTCTCTTATCTATGGTAATAACACACGCAGATGAGGTTAGGTTCTAATTCATCAAGTGAGTTATTACCATTACCGCGAGTTGAATACTATACTTTATCTACGACTATAACAATTAAAACAAAGGTACAAGTTCCAAGAAAACTTTTTTTGTGTCGCATATTGAAACTGTCAAAATGACATTTCAACTGATTTCAAAAATTGTGTCGCATATTGAAACTGTCAAGTTAAAATTGACAAGTGATCTAATTTAGAGTTGACAAATAACGTTACTTCCCTCAAAGATGGTAGTGGACTGTTTCATTTCGACGAATCAGATTGTAGAATTTAGCGTGAGTTATAATAACTCACTGCTATAAATCACGCTAATTGTTTATGGGTGCCATTACTTGTTCAAAAGCAACTGAATAATGAATACATTATTTAATAGGAGTAGATAAGAGTATTTTATAACATGCTTTATGTCAGTTTATGTTATAAAAATCAATTTTTAATCTGGTTAGCTTGCGTTAAAAGTGTCACTTTTACAGTCAGTTGTATAAAAAGTATTTTTTGTACTCGCCTATCAAAACCTGTCATTTCACGATTCGATTTGCGTGCGTAAAAAGTCACTTTAAGCACGAGTGCGTAAAAGTAAAGTTGGTACTTACTGGAACTTGATTAATTCAGTGACATTGTAAAATCATAAATCCCTAACCTGAATAATATATGGTCATAAACGATAACGTATTTAACAATATGTATTATTATTATAGTTCTCGTACAAAAAATATTGTACAAACTTCGTGCGTGAAACATTTCGCGAATTCGTGTCCATAACTGGTCACTCATTCGCGAAATATGATTTCACGCACTTGGTTCGTAAATAACTATTTTTAGTATGCATGCATCATAAACCAATTAAAACACACTCATAAGCGTGCATAATCGGGCCTTTATCGTACGGCGTGCGTATAAAGGTTGCTTGGTAACAGCCAATCCCAAGCGTTTAATAGTCCAGTGAAATGTCAGGAAATGTCAAATGACATATAGGTACATGTATGTATTGAAATTATTGATTTGATTTCTTTTAATTAAAGTTATTGTTGCATTTATACTAAAAAATATCGTAAGCACTCGTAACGTTAAAGCCGTTAAACTCGTTACTCGTGCTTTAAAAGCTTGATTATGCACTAGTGTCATAATATACTATTTCTTCAAACGTCAATAAAACTGACATTTCTCGACTGAGTAGTCGGCCGCAAAGTGTCACTTTTCCTTCGCCGGAGGTTTACTTTTCACTTTTCCGCCGCCGGAGGGAAAAGTGTTATTATGGCAAGGTATAAACCAATACAAACACATAATTTCAATGTTGACAGTGTCCACTTGTCAGTTTTATGATGAGTTACGATAGAAACAGCTCGTACTTAATCATCGGTCTAAACGTCCAAACATCCTACCAAACCCGCTTATCTTCAATTAAAAACAGATATTTTTGCATAAATTTGCCGACGTTTCAAGAAAAAATAGCATATTTTATGTGGAGAAAAAGTTACTTTTCATGGCTTGCTCTCTATTAGAACACGAGCGCGCCATGAAAAGTGTCACTTTTCCTCCCTATAAAATAATATACTATTATAACACGCTTATGTCTATGTTATAAAACTCAATTTGTAACCCGGTTAGCTTGCATTAAGTGTCACTTTTACAATCAGTTGCATAAAAAACAAATTACCACATCACAGATTACAGTTTTGACAACGTATGTATTTTGACAAATATTTGTCCGACTTAAATCGTATTCATCTCATTTCTATGGCAACGCACGTAAAGCAATAAATAAAACATTTGAATTTAATACTAATATTATTTAAATTGTGTCTCAATTTAAATTAAATAAATTGAACGTTTTACACGATTGCCCAAACAATGTTGTGTATACCTTGTCCGCGAAAACCTTTAACGTACTCCAGATCGTCCTGCCTCGGCCGCAAGTGGCCTCAGCGACAATTTCTCTCGTCGTACGTTAAAGTGTGGTTTCGCGGCCTTGGTATACAAATAACTATTAAATAAGTTTTAATAAAACTGTATTAATATGTAGTGTTTTCCCATGAATTATCGTTGTATTTTATGGAAAATGATTACGTGAAGGAAAAACGGATGTTATATTTTGCTTCAGCATATGAAAAACAGAGTTTAGTCTCTGAACTCAAGATAATTTTGCAAAAGTGAAAGAATAGAAGCCTGTGTAAGGTAGCCGTAACATAAATTGTAACGTACAAAAAGACACTGAGGTAATGTGTTATTTAATTTCGTCAATAGCTCATTTTATTCCCTGATTTTGACGGTCACTTCTCTATTGGGTTAACTTATGAATTCATAATTATTCAAAAAAATATCCACAAATAACATCGTGCTTTACAGAAATTCAGTAATATCTCTTTCTTTTTTAACAGTTACACACAATTACATTTAAAGTGTAACACTGTAATATCTTCGAAACCATTAGTGTTATGAAGAAGTGTTAGACAAAAGTTTAACTGTATGAAGGGGCGGCTCATTCGATGGCGCTAGTGTTGTCACTATAAAGAAAGACACAAAGGTCATAGCAAGGTCAACTCTTTTTTTTCGAATAGCATATGGTATTTCTTATCAAATTCTAAAAGAGCAATGAAGTCTGAATAGAAAAATAGTAAACCACATATGACAAATTGATCGAGATATTTCGAAAAAAATGAGGACATAATAAAAGTGAGTGCAGCAATGTTTTTCCTTCGTTTGTTAAATGTAAAAATAGAAAATAAATGTTAATAGTAGCTACAAATTGTTTACATAAGGTAAATAGTGGAATAACGCAGACGGCCATCGAATTAAATGTTCAAATTGGCTGCCACCAGCGCCAATGCACTTTTGTATACGCGCAGAAGAATAGCTATATTTATTTTAAGTGTACAATATCGACTTTTTGACACCGAAGTATTATAACCGAGGTATTATAAGTAGTAGTAAGATAGTATAATATCGACTTGTTGTATATGACACGGAACCAACAACACCAGAAAACATGCAGCAGAAAATAAGACATGCATGTGCAGATATTTCATGTCACTGCGTGTGCATAGAGATTTTTCTACGCGAATACAAAAGTACATTGGGGCTGCTGGCCGCCAATTTGAACATTTAATTTGATAGCCGGCTGCTTTCTTCAACTGTTTACCTCATGTAAACAATTTGTAGCTACTATTAACATTTATTTTCTACTTTTACATTTAACAAACGAAGGAAAAACATTGCTGCACTGACCTTTATTATGTCCTCATTTTTTTCGAAATATCTCGATTAATATTAATTTAAGGTGGTTACTATTTTTGGTTTACTATTTTTTCTATTCAGACTTCAGTGCTCTTTTAGAATTTGATAAAATAATACCACATGCTAATAATTCAACATTTCTGAAAACTTGTAGTTATAACTGATATCATCTGGACTCATCAGAAAAATTATTTGCGCCATTGTACCACTTCCGGTTTACCGGAAGTTAACGTCAACTTTCTTAATTTAAATAGCATGGTATATTTTTTATGAATTTTTTTGTATCGGGCATACGGTTCTGCATCTAAACTTACTAAGCACCCTATGTACCAAAAATCAGCAGTTTTTGAGTTGCATAAATGTGGATATCTGACGTCATATACTCGATATGTGCTACTCACAATTCTACTACAGTCTTCGTGAATGAAAAATAAATCTAAATATCGTTTCTTTTCCATAATGTATTTCATTTGCCATTTTGCTTGACAGATATAAACTATGTGTATTTATAGTACAAATGCAATATCAATTATTTTGACATTACTGAGATTTTAAATGCATTAAAAAGGCGTATTTTTCGAACTTTCATCGGGAAATCTCGAATAACTCGAAAACCGTAAAAGATCGAAGCCGATATGTCTAATAATCAATGATAGAAAATTATTAAGTGTATTCAAAAATACCATAATATATAGGGTGTTCCATTAAAAAAAGTGACTTTTATCGACGTAAAGAAATGAACGTTAATTTCAGACAACCCTGTATAAATTATGATAAATTTTAGGGCGTAAATTTGATGTATGCTATTTCGGCTAATAACATGTCAAATATGAGATCTTTAGCTGGAATGCCTTCAGAAATACAGAATTTTGAACATAACGTTGTAATTGGCCCTATATTTGAAAAAAATTGAACTCAAAAACGGCTGATTTTTGACATAGGGTGTCTTAGTAAGTTTTGATGGAGAATTGTATGCCCGATACAAAAAACTTATAAAAACTATACCATGCTATTTAAATTAAGTTATAGTTAATAGTTGACGTCAACTTTCGGTAAACCGGAAGTGGTACAATGGCGCAAATAATTTTGCTGATGAGTCCAGATGATATCAGTTATAACTACAAGTTTTCAGAAATGTTGAATTTCAAGAACATCAAAAAGTTCTAACGAACCAGTTCCGTGAATGACCCTGTATATATCCATTACGAAAGAAAAAATGAGTTCAATAAGTGCAATAAAATAATAGTCATATCACAAACTTTTAGAAATAGAATAAATGAGATACTGGGAACCAAACGCGGAAACCGTATATATCTGATAAAAAATTATATTTTAGATTATAATAGACAAGTGAGCCAAAAACTGGTATTTGAGCAATGGAAATGGAGAGGTAAAACCAAACAAAATTAGATTAGGCTTAGATTCGAAGACGGATAAAAATATAAAATAGATTGTTAAAACTAACTTACGTAATATATTACTCTGACAGGATTTTATTTGGTTTCTTAATTTGATTTCTACGCGAGGGCTTATAGGGTTGTATGTCATAGCAAGGATATAATTTATTTACGACTACATTCGATACCATTTGGCTTATAGAAAGACGCAGGTTACTCGTGGTCTATTCTTTATATTTTATATAGAAATACTAATTGTAAATAATGTAATGTTAATCAACTTTCCTATATTAACACTTACAAGTAGAATTTATCTCTTGAAAATTCTGCCCTAAGTTTGTTTCTTTTTGGAGGAAATTTCTTTTCATCCAGTCTGACATTTAAAAAATCAAAGCACTTGTTTATCACGGATGAAATAAAATTCTTGCTTGGTTCAATATAGTCCGGCTAAAAGAATAATTGCAATGTAACAAAGGTATAAATTTCAAACATACATTCTTACATTTTTTAGTGGCATTCGCAACTTCAATATCTCTGCATATTGGCATATAACATTCTTCGGTACATGTATCTTTACAAAATGAATTCTTTGTCTCTCTTCTTTCTCCAGCAACAGTCCAACTTCTTTCAAGTTTGCTTCAAATTCGTCCCTCCTCTTCAATTTTTCTGTATCCGAATCGTCTTCGTAGGCTAATACAAAATCTACATCCAAGGCATCCGTGGTAAAATTTCTCCAGTTCTAAAAAATAATCATGTAACAGTACACAAACATCATAAATTACACACGGTGATCTATTAATACTATATAAAAATATGTCATTGTAAGTTCACTGTATACTTAAAAAGTACATTATTTAAAATTATTCGGTTATAAGTATAAAGTTTTGACGCTGAATCAGTTTAATTACAATGTACGATTCTTTTAAATCTCCGAAAACTTATATATACTATACAATACAAATCTCATAGTCAAAATTTTTCCAAATGGATTACTCTATAATTTATGCAGTCAATGAATATACTTTTGCAATACTTTTAGTTAGTTAAACAGTATTTTTTCCTATAGTTATAGTTTTTTCATCTAAATGTTTTTACATGGCCGAAGATATTTCGAGCGTTATCTGATTGCGATCGGCCAGCTAGCTGTGCGAATGAAAGCAATCTTAAATTGAAAATTAGTCAGCAGTCGTGTCGTGTATAAATATGTCAGGAGGAATGCCGGTGAGCTCGTTTAACCGTCCAATGTGATTTTCTTGTATACAACTTGAATTAAATGCAAAATTGTATATGTACGCTGCTGAAATGTGTATAGAATTTGCCATGTCCAGTAATAAATGGGATGGCGATTTTTTCATTAGACAATGGCGTTTGACTCGACATCGTGTTTTATTTAGCACCATGTATTGATTCTGGTTGTTTTTGAGCTAAATGCGCTTTACATATTATACACGTAGGTTCAGCTCACAATGCACCATAGGAATTTACAATGGAACCCAGTACGATGTGGCAACGCGCTAGTCATGCGCCACAAGTTCGATCGTCGATTCGCACAGAACGAATATGCCAACGACTGCATCCTCGCTCGGTTTAAATTCAACTGAATTGTGGATGCGTGTGCTTCGCTAGACACAAGGTATAACGCGAAAAGAGGGATACGCTGTTGCAATTCATACTGCGTATGGTGCATTGTGAGCTGAACCTATGTGTATATAAAATTTTAAAGATATAGTTTTTATTGTGAACGTTAGAAATATTAATTTATTTCTAACATGTTATCAAATCACAGAAAATTCCTATTGCAGCAAAAGAAAGTAAAATTTAAAATTCGATGTAATAGGCCAAATTTCAACCAAATAAAACTAACAAGAAAGTTCGGCAAATAATAAGTATTAAATTACTAAACTAAAGTACTTAAATTATTAAATATAGTAAATACCGTAAACCAGGATGACTTTGGTGAACATAAAACTGTATTATTCCTATATTTTGCAACGCTTTTCAGGAAAAAATTTCAGTGACCCCTCTTTTAAACAATGTTGTAACTTTCTCTGGATTATGGGAAACGTTGATTTCATCATAGTTAAAAATATTGAATAACATCCACAGGTACCTCTACATTACCAAGGTATTCCATAATTGATTGCCTGGTAAGAGCTGTTCTTGCTCTCTTAATGTTTGCAGCAAATCTCGAACCAAGTTTGTCACGGCGCAGCGTTTTAAAAATATTTTTACTCAGTCATCAGTATTAGCATTGAAAATGCTTAACAAATATTTTAAGGTCTCGTTCCCATTTAATAAGTCCATTGACAAAGGTCAATGTGTGTCACTGTGCTGTAATAGTCCCGATAGCGTCTTGCGCCTAATTTTCTCTTGCGAGTTCGTGGAATCTATTAGAAAGTAGTTAAGATGAATGTGCTGGAATGAATACTAAGTCAATACTTCAAGATATTGATCACTTCTTCAGCAGTCAATCACACCCCGACGTAAATAATACTAACCTACTCACAAAAATATTTTAATTCTTTTTTGATAAATTTTTTCACAAAATGTCAATGAGGATACTGGTTAAGATGCGATCATCAACTTTTATAATATAAACTCAAGGTACTTACATTTATTCCGCTAAGTTAAGTTTTATCAACGTTCAAATTCCAACTGTTGCAACAAATGATATTACAAAGGTTTTTTCTTCACTTTAACATTTTACAAACAGTAGTCGCGTCATCTATGCCTCAAGGTTTGAGATTTTATCTAACAAAAAATGCTAAAGATATGTATTAACTATCAGCTTGTACCTAATTATCAAAAACACCCCGAAAATTCACCCTCGTTTACGGTATTTACTTTAACTAAAGTTGATTCTGGTGAGACCTAAAATCTGCGAAGAGTTGACACTCATAAAATGATTGAAAATGAAATGCTTATAAAAAAATTTAAGAACAGGTTATGTATTGATTTATATGATACAGGTTATTCAATTAAAAAATTTGCATTTTGCTTACGAAAGTTTCAAATTATTTAGTTATTTCTTATATCGCACTGTCTTCTGCGATTACAATAATTCATAGTTACAAGACTTTTAAATTTATGTTGTGCAGATAACTGCAAACACAAAATGTAAAGCTAAATAAAAATTTTACTTCAAGAATGTAGTACACTGGAACTTCGTCTATATCAGCGGTTGCGAAACGTAAACATTCACTCATATCCTCTCAAGAGGGGTACCCATTCTTATCCCGTTAGCGGAGAGGAAAGGCCGTGCTACGCGCTGATTGGCTCATGTGAATACGTGCACTATCGGGTGGTGGATGCCGAGCGGATATAAATGAGTGGATATAAGAGAGGGTGGACATAAGTGAGCGCGGATATACATAGATGAGGTTCCAGTGTATATAATATTTCATATTAAAGACCCAAATCTAGAACCTCTCTATTAAACCGACAAATGAGCGCGGAGGGAGGGGGGAAGGGGGACAATTGGAAAAGCTTTGTGAAATGATAAGCCTGATATAATGAAACAAGATACTTTCATGCGGGAGAGTATATCAGCTTCTATAAAACTATATTTTTTATGAGGCCTTTGACCACCTCATAGTAAAGTAAATATACAGGGTGATTGGTGAGAATGGCCTATTAAAAGTATTATACAAACGGAACGGAATTAAAAAAAAAATTTTTGCAGTTGTATATTTTTGAATATGAACTATCACGTAAAAATATTTTTGAATAAATGTCACTTCCGGTTAATCGTTATAACTTATTCATCTTCCATTTTAGGTATAGGAACACCAAATACAGATTAAAAGGGAATATTTTGTAGAATCAGAATATCTAATAAAATATATACGTTTCCATTTAAAAATATCCATTTTCCGCAGATTGAACTTATTCATAAGCAACTAAGTCTTTAAACACCCTGTATAATGTTACAGAAAAGAACTCCAAATGCTGTGTAACTACATAATATCAGCTGTGCGTATGCAACATTTCATTCGTCTCTTTTCCTCCTACGTGACGTAATATCACTATAAAGTAAGATCGGTATCTGTCACTTGTTTTCTTTAATTGCGAATAACTCAGAAGGAATGGTATTTAGGTATAGGGTATGATACATGAGAGATGTGTAAAATTTGTCATAGCAGCTGAATTTGTAATTTATTTTATAGCATGCTATTTAAAAAATCGAAGTAGATGCCCACTTCCGGTTAACCGGAAGTGACATTTATTCAAAAATATTTTCGCGTGATAGTTTATATTCAACCATACGCAATTACAAAATTTTGTTTTAAAATTCCGTTCCGTTTTTATAATACTTTTAATAGGCAATTCTCACCAATCACCCTGTATATATGTACAATACAATAATAAAAGTAAAAATTATAAATACAAAAATATATACAACTCACTAATACTCGAGGTTTCGCCACTAATGTAAATGGCTTCTTCTAGAGCAAAACTTGATGAGGGCGCCAGATAGTCACGGTAACTCGACGTGTAAAGCACGCCAGATGCGAAAATCTTCTGACGAGGACAAAAACTGGATGAGCAGCATCAAGAGGTTACGGTAACTCGATGAAGGGAAAGGTGGACGCCTTCGATATAATTTAGAATATAATTTTATACATGTTTTAGATTGGAAGTAATATTACGATTTTTAGCAACGGGCGAAAGTTTCAGATCCTTAATGTTTTCTACACATATTCACGAAAGTACCATTTCTAGATTCGCCCCATTTTACGGTAATGTTTTCTCACGTTCACATACGAACTTCAAACAAATAACTATAGTTGCACATGTGGTGGTATTTTCTGTACCGAATCATGTATAGAAATAGAGCGGATCCTATTTTAAAATGTACATGAATACAATGTATACATTTTATCTACATGATTTGTATGACACGATACATTTTTCTGAACATAACTCCATACTTTTGTCGTGTCATACTGGCCTAATAAATAGTTAAATTACGCTCTTCTGCGCACTCAGACTTAGCCGAACGCTTTATCGACACGGGTTACAAAATTTGTTTTGATCAGGTATCTGTCGTAAGCAAGTCTCAACGCTATTTTCCATTAAACGTAAGGGAAGTTTTCGAGAGACATCTCCAGAATCTCAATGATGTGAGATACCCACTCGCCAGTATTTGAAAACCCGCCCTTTCAAACTGTACTCTCTGTTTCGCTTCATTACCCCGTGTTCCCTGATCCGTTTCCGTGCACAATTGTATATATGTATACCCCTTCACGTCCACTTTTCCCTTGTCAGAAGGTTTTCGCCTCTAGTGTGGTTGACACGTCAAGTTACCGTAACCTTTTGACGCCCCTCACCCAGTTTTTGTTTTTGTCAGAAGGATTTCGCCTCTAGCGTGCTTTACACGTCGTGTCATACTGGCCTTAATAAACATTATGTAAATAATATATTATAGTGTATTCGATCAGCGAAATCCAAAGAAACTTGCACCTATTGATGCAATGTTTATTGTTATAAGAATAATGTACAGAAAAATGAAGATTATAGTTTTTTTAATACCTGAAAGATGCAGAACGGTAAGTTTTTTTTGTAAAAATATGAACTGCTTTATTGATTTTTTTGCAGTATTTTACAATGGAAAAAAAGGTATAGTAGTTCGACGATGTGGGCAGTTATATAAAGTATACATTTCAACAGCTACAGTAGTAGAGTCCGAATAGTATAAGAAGTACACATACGTCATCATACGTATAAACAGATATTGGTTCGGGCGAGTCTATTAATTCGTTACAGGTAGAGTAAGTACTCAGTGGCATACAGGAGTGTCATTCACAATCGAACCACAGCTACGTTGAAGAGTGCTGTTGCTAAGTGCGCCGCCACTGGCTTCAGATCTCGCGCATATCTGCTCGTGACATATATGTACAGAGTGTCTCTCTAATGCATCCAAGTACCCCCTTGTAAATATTTTTTCGGAAAAAAAATTACACGGAGGTTACTTGAACTGATATGGCACGAATCGATTGCATTGAAAAAAAAATATATCATTGTATTTAAAATAACACAGTTGTATTTTGTTCAGTGAAAATGCAACACCCTGTATAAGTGAAAGTAATTTTGGAACATGTGCCATATCAATTCAAGTAAGCTCCGTGTAATTTTTTTTCCGAAAAAATATTTACAAGGGCAGATATGGTACTTGGACGCACTAGAGAGACACCCTGTACACTTTGTGTATTAAGTAATGTCTTCCCTTTTGAAGAGTATATCAAATTTTCTTCCGCTCACGCCAATTCGGTCGTTTTCGTTCGGTCGAGATACTCTAAATACCCAATTATACATCTCAAGGAGCATTTAGGAGAACAACCGAACGGGCATGAGCGGAAGAAAATTTGATAAGCGCTTCAAAGAGGAATCCGTGATTTAATACACAAACTGTACGCCTTACAGTGTTTGGACCCTAGAAATATACAAGGTGGGGCACTACATTCGCCCCGGCTGATATACAAAAAACGGTAACACATATTTAAAGTCTTTTTGTTGGAGCATCTGTAAGTCAATTGGGCGCACGTTCTAAAATTAGTTTGAAATATACAGGGTGCCCTAAAAGGAAATTACACACGAAAGTTATCAAAATTTAAATTGAAGACCATGCATATTATTGCATACTTCGATGACGTAGACTAAATAAAGGCAAGTTACTGTTGTATTCCCTATACCTAGGTCCAACAGTTTCTGAAATATTAAACAATTTTTGAAAATATAGATCAATGTTTAGAATGAGTACCTGCTGTACGTATTTAAGTTATGTGTTTTAAGTTGTATTGTTTCATTGGCAAAACCATTACATCTAATGCTAAAACAAAAGATCATTTCTAAAAATTATACAGGGTGGTTAAATCTTACCTCTAAATGTGGGTACCATTAATGCTCAATAACTTGCTTATTGTAAATGGAATACCCTGTATCTAACATCGTAGTTCTATTTTAATTTTATTTCTCGTGTAAATGTTATTGAGGTTCCCTATATCTATCTCTTATGGTTTCTTTGTAAAAGTCAATTTAAGTGTTTTAAATGGCGATTATGTACTAAAAATTTGGTTAAATCAAGGTAGCTTTGACATGATGACAATAATAAATTTCACATATTACGTGCATTCGACGTTATTTCATATTTACGTATGTGAAACCATACAAAAATTAATCAACACATATCGTATTACATATTATAAATTTACACCATAAACTTAATACAAAAGAAAACATAATGACTCAAACATTACTCAAATTGATGTCCGTCACTTTCCATACATAAATAAATCTACATGGGATAGTTAAGCGAACTCACCGACCGTGGAATATTTATGCACCATTCGACTGCATAGGATAATGTGGGATAAATACCTAAAATTTACTGTGTTTAATCCTATTTCTATTTATTAAAGCACTATAATACTCACTGTTTGTGCATGAAGTCCTGGGCACAAAATGTGGACTTGAATACTGTTGGAAAAAGTGACGAGCACATCCTGAATAATCTGAACGTGTAAAGATACATGCATAGTTTTAGAGGTGCATAAAAGTTTCCTCTAGACGAGTCGAGCTTCCTTGTTTCAGCTTCTTTGTTTCCTTTTGTATTAAGTTTATGGTGTAAATTTATATGTATGTACTTAATACGATATGTGCTGGTTAATTCTTGTCTGGTTTCACTTACGTAAATATGAAATAACGTCGAACGCACAATTGTCTAGTTTTTACAATAAACTAGATAAAATTAACATCTGAAATGATTGTCATCATGTGAAAGCTACCTTGATTTAACCAAATTTTTAGAACATAATCGCCGTTTAAAACACTAAATTGACTTTTACAAAGAAAGAGATAATATAAGAAATATATATAGGAAACCTTAATAACATTTAAAAGAGAAATAAAATTAAAATCGAATTACGATGTTGGATACACGGTGTTCCATTTACAATAAGCAAGTTTAAGCATACAATAAGCAAGTTCAAGCATTAATGGTACTCACCGTTTTTTGTATATCAACCGAGGCCAATGCGGTGCCCAGCCTGTATATTGTGTTTGTTAATTCATATAGATGCATATGTATGTAATTTTGATTTTAAATTCCCCGCCGTTTTGTGGAAGTAAACATTACAAGTACCGTCAATGTGGGTGACTTGGAACAAAGTTACACGTTTTTAATCTCTGTAGTATTGTGAGATGTCTATTAATTTTAAGTCTATGGAATCAGCTGCATTTGGTAGGTTGGTAATGTAGAACTCAGTTGATATAAGTGGAAGTTCAACAAAGCCTTCCTGTTTGGTGTGGATTAACATTAAAGTATAGGTAAGAAATTTGACTTTTTTTGTTAGCTGTTTACTTTCAATTCCCCACATGTGTTCCCCACTTTGAATTTTATTGGGATATTTTTTTCGTGGTATTCAAGCCTTCTTATCAAGTATCTAACAAAACCTAAATGAAAAGCCCGCGAAATTTTTTTAAACGATTTTTTTATTTATTTTTGTACTTTTAGAGGTGACTTGGAACACGAAACACGATGCCAAACCAATATAAACGAAAACCGGGTTCCCGCAAATACGCGGATTATAACCCACAAGATCTCACTAAAGCTGTGAGGGCGATTACTTCCAATAAACTTTCATATCGACAGGCTTCTTGAAAGTACAATATTTCTTTAGGTACGTTAAGTAGAAAAGCTGATGGCAAAAATATAAAGAAGATTGGAGGACAAACCTTATTAACTGCACAAGAGGAAAAATTTTTGGTTCGGGTTATTCTTTATCCTTCTGATTGGGGATATCCTTTTGAAAAAGAGGATATCAACTTATTTGTAAAGAGCTACTTGGATCGTGGAGGCAGAACTCTAAAAACATTTGATAATAACGAACCTGACGATGCTTGGTATTATTTTTTTATCAATCGCCATAAAGAACAGCTAACTGTAAGATTATCAGAGAATATTAAATGATCTAGAGCAAGCATCTGCAGGGATACAATGCACTTATACTTTGATAATCTCGAAAGAGATATTGCGGATATAAGTCCAGATAATCTTGTAAACTATGACGAAACTAATTTCGTGGATGATCCTGGCCGGTAAAAAATTCTTGTACGCAGAGCAACTAAACATGCAGAAACTATAATTGATACCACAAAATCAGCTACATCAGTCATGTTTGCTGCAAGTGATTCAGGGGAACTCTTACCGTTATATGTAGTATATAAATCGGATCACTTGTGGCAACCGTGGACGGAGAAAGGCACTACAGATTGTCGCTATAACAGAAGCGCCTCCGGATGGTTTGATCAGAACCTATTTGAGGATTGGTTCCAAACTGTTGCTATGCCATACTTTAGACGACGAAATGGTTTAAAAGCTCTTATTAGTGACAATCTGGCAAGCCACATATCTACAAATGTCATAGAAACATGTCGAAGAGAAAATATTCAATTTATGTTCTTTCCTCCAAACAGTACACATCTTACGCAACCGTTAGATGTGTCATGCTTTCGAGCAGTAAAAACTGCGTGGAGGAAGGTACTTAAGTCATGGAAAATGAAAAATAAGGGAGCATTGAAAAAAGAAATATTTCCAAAAATATTAAAGTTAACCCTTGAAAAATTAGACGTAAAAAGTGCAGTAATATACGAGCAGGTTTTTAGGCAACTGGATTGTACCCTCTAGATTGGTCAACAATTCTTGACAAATTACCCCAGAAAAAGATGCAGATGAAACTGCTAACTCACTATTAGTAGAGACCATGCAAAGCATGTTTAAAGAAGCCAGATTTGGCAAACCCAACGAGGGTGGCACAAAACCTGGGCGAAAAAGAAAGCTCGATATAGCACCTAGTGAAAGTGTTACCAAAAAAATTTAGGAACAGAACCACAATCACACAGTTCGTCAGAACCTGGTCTTGTAAGTAAACGAAAAAAAAAACTTCAAAGTGAATCAGAACATGAAGATGAAATTTATTCTGATAATAAGACGGAACCAACAGCTGCAGTCACTAGTGATTGTGATACATATATTAATAATAAAAATATAAATAAAGTTGTTAGCAAACCAGAGGATCATACAAATATTGATGATATAAATATTAATGACTTTTTACTTGTTGAATTAAAAACAGAAAAGGGAAAAAAGAAAGACATATTGGACAGTGCATCGGTAAAATAAAATTTTATCTATCATGTAGCTACCTACGCCCATCTAGCAAAATCGAAAACACATTTTTACTACACTACATTTTTTGTGATGTGCCAGATATTTCGGACATAAAAGTCAAAGGAATAGTAATAGTCTTAACCCCAACAAAACTGCGAAGAGTTTAATTTTTAAATTTTTTGTTATATTACCCATTTATTTTTTTATTAATGCATATTTAGTTTGATTTTTGTAATTAGTATAGTTTCTTGTTCAAATATGTACAGTGGACAGCAGCATAATCGATACCGTTACGGAATTTCCTAAACCTTAATAACAATGTAGAGGGGGTACATTGTGTGGCCTTCAGTTAGGATTTATAGTAGATATTATTATTAGTAGATAAGGTCGACGTTAGCTTGCGGTGGTGTCGATTTAAAAGCTGGCCACTGTACCTAAAATAAATATAATTTACTGTATTGAGGTAAAAGTTGTTTATTATTTTCATATATACAGTCTGTCCAAGATAAGGATCCTAAGCATGGGAATCTCAGTACCTGTAGGAGATACAGCTTAGGTTAGATTAGGAAAAAGTTGCGCTCTTTGAAGCTTATTTATATGCCGTTTAGAAACTTGAAAAATTTTCATGGCCTGCTGAGATATTTGGGAGAAACGGGCATTTGACAATATGAATTTTATTTCTTTCTGACTTTATTTGAAGAGGTAGCAAAAAACTAATAACACTTTCTCATTGCACTTTTAAGGTACTACATGACGGTATTTTTAGATTTTATATCCGACGTTTTGTTTTCGAGAAACCATCATCAACTTTATTTTTTTATATGGCCCGAACAAAAAGTACACCCGGTATCTGATTCCATTTTTTATTATAAATTCAACGATGTATCACGTGCCATATATTTTTTTAGTTTAGAGGAAAATTGCATTTTTTTCCCAATCCTAAAGGTATTTTTAGGTAGGCGTTGTAAAAAATACTTTCAGGTAAACACCTGCCACCGAGTCTGTCACATTATTTAATATCAGCATAAAGTAGTAATTGTCGTTGTTGTTGTTGCCCTGTTTTTCGAGTTGTTGCTTTTAGAGTAATTGTCGCTATTATTACTGTTGTCGTTATTATTGTTTACTGTTGAATAGTTAATATTGTGTAATTATCGTCGAATATGCCGGGTCACCATTATAGCCATGAAGAAAAGTTGTGGCATGCTAACGTGCTACATTTTGTGCCACAAAAATATTGTAAATACTGCAGCAATGTATCTTAATACATATCCAGAAAGAAGTCAGCCATGTAAGTCCATTTTCTTAGAATTGGCTAGAAATTTAAAAGAAAATGGTTCATTTAAAAAGCCTGTTTTATCTCGAAAAAAGGAGTCTTTAGAAGAAACCGAAAATAATGTGTTACAAGCAGTTGTTGAGAACCCTGAGATATCAACTAGGCAAATCGAATATAATGTAGGAGTAGCCAAATCAACAGCTCAATTTATTTTACGTAAAAATAGATATCTTATACATTTAGGATTTGCCAAGGACTTAAACTAGGGGATTTTGAACGGCGCCGGCATTTTTGCGAGTGGTATACACGCGCGTGTGAAGAAAATTTAAATCTCTCTTCAAAAATAATATGGTACGACGAAAGTATGGTCACTAATAATGGTATCTTCAACCGCCGCAATACGCATTACTGCGCTCAAAAAAATCCGCGTGTTAAGAAAATATCGAGACATCAAGAACGTTTTGAATTTAATATGTGGTGTGGAATTTTAGGAACTAAAATACTAGGTCCATTTATTTATCGTAATTCATTAACCGCAGAACGATACCTTCATTTATTGCAAATTGATTTAGAAGACTGTTTAGATAATTTACCTCTGGCACAGGTCAATAACTGTTGGTTTCAACAAGACGGTGCTCCTGCCCAAAATTCTAGGCAAGTTCGAGAATATCTTTCGTAGCGATTTTCTGGAAGGTGGATTGGAACCTTTAGTGAAGTGTCTTGGCCAGCGCGATCCTCAGACTTAACTCTTTTCGACTTCTTCATATGGGGTTTTGTTAAAAACCGAGTTTATCAATATTCTTTTGAATCTGAACAGCAGTTACGAGAACGTGTAACGGCCGCATTTAACAGTATTACACCAGAGATGTTACGTGATGTTTTAAGTTCTACAGTTAAAAGATCATAATAATAATAATAATAGTAATAATAATAACAATAATAATCATACTAATTTATTTGGTTACTCTGTACTTTGGGGAACACATCAAGTACGCTACAAAGAAGGCAGAAGAGCGGGTAGCAAAATTGTCCCGAGTGATGCCTAACATTGATGGTCCAAGCAGTGTGAAACGGAGAGTTCTAGCGGAAGTGGTTCATTCTATTGTCCTTTACGGAGCACCCGTGTGGCAGCCAGCGCTCGAAAAAGAAGTCTATCGTAACATCGTGGAGAGGGTTCAAAGGAAAATATTACTGAGGGTCGGGTCGGCCTTTCGCACCACGTCGACGGCAGCCCTACAAGTTATTACTGGCACATTACCCATAGACCTTCTAGCGCAGGAACGGAAGCGCAGGTACGAGACCGGTGGTCCTGGTTGCAAAGCTGCTGCCAGGAGTATAACACTAGAGAGGTGGCAAAGTAGATGGGATGAAAACACTACAAACGCACAGTGGACTAAACGACTGATCCCAAGGCTGGAACCCTGGCTAAACTGCAAGTTTAGAACAACAGATTACTACCTATCCCAGGTTCTAACTGGGCATGGAGTCTTCAGAGCATATGCTCTTAGGTTTGCAAAGGACATCGTCGATACCTGTGTGTACTGTGGAGAACTGGACACTGTGGCCCACACAATCTTTGAATGTCCCAGGTGGAATCGGGCGAGGGATGAAGCGTGTCGCACCCTTGAAACACCAATCACGCCGGATAACATGATCAGTACGATGCTAACCTCCATGGTAAACTGGAACACGATCCATCGACTTGTTAGGACCATCATGAAAAACAAGGAAGAAGAAGAGAGAGAAAGGCAGGTTACTGCATGAGGAAAGTTTTGATGATAACCACCGAACTCCTAATCCCTATGGACTGTAGGGGACGGGAGACGTAGGTGGTAGCGTGTAACACCGAAGACAGCCCAAGCACCCTGAAGATATGTCTACGAAGACGGTACCGGAGATGCTTATTAGGGGCGGTTCAGACGGGCCACTCTCCGATCCGTGGATCGGAGACGTCCGTGGAGAAAAAAAAAATTTATTTGGTTATGTGACACATATGTGTATATAACAAGTCATAACAAACATACTACAGAATATAGTACTAGTACATAGAACTAAATTATACAAACAAAATCAATAAAAGATTAATTTAAAAAGAGAATAACAACATATATTTACTAGCACAGAAAGGGAGAAAGCAAACTAAACTTATGCAATTAAAATAAAGAAACTAAGCCAAAACTTCAATTAGAATATAAAATTGGTAACTAAAATATAACTCATAAGTACCAGAAAATAAGCAGTAGGCAGCCACTAATAAAAGAAAATCAAAGAATATGCGAAATTACTTCCGCAAACCAGTAAATTAGCAGAACAGGTTCTAAAATTGTAGATATTCTTCCACCGAGTAAAATATGTTGTATGAGGTACTGCTCGATCGCTTGTTTGAACTGTCTAAGCGTAGTAATATTTTTGTATTCAGGTGGTAATTTATTAAATATATGAATTCCGATACTTTCAATATCTCGGCGTGTCACAGTGTTCGATCAGATGTATGTAGTTCATCTTTTATTCTGGTGTTATATGTGTGTACCATCGAATTTGTGGTAAAAGTATTTCTGTGCTTGTGTACGTAACAACAAATCTCTAAAAGATACAGACAAGGCAACGGTAGTTGTTGTTGCCGAAAAAGTGGTCTACATGAATCCTTATAGGATGCTCCAACAATGGAACGTATTGCTGCTTTCTGTGCAAGGAATACTTTCTGAGCTGCAGCAGAGGAACCCCAAAGCAATATTCCGTACTGTAACCTGGACTGCACTTCTGCGTAAACAAGCATTAGATACGAGAGATCTGAGACACTTGAATGCGTATGATTTGCTCAAGATTGTATTTGCAAGGTGAATGCAATAGTCAGTCCACGATAAAGATGACTCTAAGGTGACTCCCAGAAACTTTGTCGAAGTACACTCGTGCACATCCGTTCCATTAAGCTTTATATTGTCAACACTCAGTTGCCTCTGTCTTGTATGAAATACCATATATTTAGTCTTTTCAAGACTTAAAGAGAGTTTATTATCAGCAAACCACATATCTAGTATACGTAAGAGATTATTTGATATATTTTGTGAATCGTTCCTTGGAGTCAGTATAGCGATATCATCAGCATACATTGTAAGGTAGACATCATATAAAAACATAACAATGTCATTTATGTAGAGACTGAATAATGTTGGACCCAAAACAGAACCTTGTTTAACTCCCATCTGCACCGGAAGGACATGAGAATATACATATTTAACTTCGCCGTTTCTATTGACATGCCTAATTTTAACTATTTGAAGCCTTCCATGTACAGTACCTGGCAACTGAATTAGAGCCACCCGTGCGTAAGAAGTAATTTATAAAATAAATCGCTCTTATTCAAATATTGGTTATAAACGGATTTATTTATTCAAAGAGACCTTAATCCTAGACAAAACAACCGTTTTATTTGTAAGAATATCCTTTTGTTATCGCTTATGGGTTAGGTACCTGCTTTTATGGTCTAAACACAGATAATAAAATATGCGAAACTAGTACAAGTAATATACAAATTCAGTTGAAATTTTTACGTTCTGGTGTTAAGACAATTATTTTACGAGTATTTTAATAATATAGTGCGAGTAGTATTAAGAGTTTCAAATTTTTTAGTGGTTTTTTAAGATTTTTAATTTATTCGGAATGGGAAAAGTGAAAGACATCAGTGATATGATTAAAATCAAAATAGAGACACTCTTAAAAACAGGCATGTATTCAAATAGGCAAATTGCGATAATGCAAAAGGTTTCTCGGCATACTGTCGACCGAATAGCCGCACTAATTCGCGAAAACATTCCGTCCACATCAAGTGGTCGCCATCACTGCCGCGGTGTTCGGAAAACCACCGAAAGAGACGACAGGCTAATTATAAAAACAGCACTAGAAAATCGACAATGTTCTGCTAAAGAACTACTGGACAAAGTAAAATTAGCAGACGTAAACATCTCTGAACGAACACTGCGATCACGACTGTACTCTGTCGGAATCAAATGCCGACGACCAGCCACGAAACCCAGATTGACAGCAAAAATGAAAAAAGCACGTTTGCAATGGGCAAAATTGCACAGACATTTTACATCTGAGGATTGGAAAAAGGTAAATGAGAAGAAATTTTATGATTAATATATCATTTCTTGAAAATATTAATTTTTATAATAAAGTTTGTTATAACATATCGCGACCTCCTTGACGTAGGTGATCTTCAGCGACGAATCCCGACTTGAGGCAATGACGGAAAGCGTTCATTTTGTCAGAAGAAGACCTGGAGAGCGTTACCATGAGGTAGCTGTGCAGAAAACTATTAAACACCCGCCATCAGTTATGATCTGGTCATGCATAACTGCGAATGACACCGGACCGCTGTATTTTGTGGAGGGCACTATGAACCAGGTGCAATATAAAAAGGTTCTAGAAACGGTGTTTTTGCCTTTTCTAAACTCCCTAAATGAGGAGGAAGGATCTTACACCTTCATGCAGGATGGGGCGCCGTGCCATACCGCGAAAACTATAAAAGCTCTGTTTCAAGAGCACAACATACGTCTTTTACCCTGGCCCGAAACTCTCCCGATCTAAATCCGATCGAAAATGTATGGAGCATGTTGAAAAGGTTGACATATGCATCTCCAAATCCAACAATAACTGTTTTAAAGAACAACATTCAGAAACATTGGCAAGAGAATTTGAAATTAAAAGAAGTCGTAAAAGCTTGTATTGCTAGTATGCCAGATAGAGTAAGTGCTGTCATCAAAGCTAAAGGAGGTTTGACAAAATATTAATATTACATCTTGTAAAAAGTACCAATAAACATTTTCTATTAGTACTGTGTATCTGTTTTTGTTTTATTCCTAATAAACTTGACAAAATACCATAAACAGAAGGCGGCTCTAATTCAATTGCCAGGGACTGTAAGTATGACGTGAACCAATCTGCTACAGTGCCCCTGATTCCATACATTTCCAATTTGTCCAGTAATTTAGAGTGCTGCACACAGTCGAATGCCTTCCGGAGATCGCAAAACAGAGATATAGATGTTCTTCGCTGTTCAATGTGTTTTAAAACTTCATTGTAAAAGTTTACAAGAGCTGATGAAGTTGATTTACCCTTCCTAAAACCATGTTGGAAGTGTGTAATAATTTCAAATTTATTTAAGAAAGAGTTTAATCTGTTTAGCATACAATATTCAAGAACTTTAGCAATTACCGATGTAAATGCTATGGGTCTATAGTTAGCTATGTCCATACGGCTACCTTTCTTATGTGTCGGCGTCACAACTGCTGTCTTCAGAATGTCAGGGAACATACCTTTCTGAAACGACTGATTAACCAAATAAGTCAGTGTTTGTACAATTCCGTATTCACAATATTTCTTAATTATAGCAGCAGGCAATTCGTCAAAGCCGCATGAGAATTTATTCTGGAGTGTATGGATAATATGTTTAATTTCTTCCTCACAGAATGGGAAAGGCAAACATGGAAGTAGAAATCCTTTGTATTTTAGATTGCGGAGCCATTTGAGGAGGAGGTATCTGATTAGCAACCGTTGCAGCCGACGACAAGAAATATTCGTTGAAGTTGTTTGCTATATGATACGGATCTGTAACAGTACCCCGGTTACCAGTGATAGTTATATTTCGCTCTAGAGTCTTACTTTTAGTTGTACTTTTTATAATTTTCCACATTGCAGCACTTCTGTTATTAGCATTGTTAATACAGTTAGTATTGAACTCTTTCTTGACTTGGTCCACTGGCGCTCTATGCATTTTCTTCCTTTCATAGTAAGCATCTCTTAACTCCGGATATCTTTTTTGCAGTTGAACTAAATCTTGCAATAACAGGGTAGATGTTGTAATAGATTGATTTATCCAAGGCTGTTCTCTATTGTGTGTGAATTTGGTACGACGAAGTGGGAAGGCACTGTTATAGTGGAAGGATAATATAGGGTAACGCACCCAGTTATTGGCACTTTAAGGCTGCGACTCGATAAAAATAACTCTGATTTTCACAAGCAAAAGATAAAAATTTCGGAAACTTTTATTCTGGGAGATGTAATGTTCTCCCTTTCCTTTGATACAAATATTGTTAATTGTACTTTGCGTGTTTATACGCAAAATTGGTTTTAATTAAAAAACATGGAAAGTACTAGTTATTGGCACTTGCCTGTAGTTATTGGCACCCGCATGGCTGTAGTCATTGGCACCCAACTGCAGTTATTGGCCCGCGTCTTGCTGTAATTATTGGCATCCCTTTCAGAGTAATGGAATAAATAAAAAATGGTCAAAATCACTTGAAATAAATGCTTTAATAATAACAGTTTTAAATAAAAATATCTATCATAAGAGCGAAGGTGTCTTAGGCTTTCTTTGGCATACATTGCACAAATAATGAGGTGTGTACAAATCTTTTTGCAGAAGGCATTTGTAATGGTACATTCTCCTACAATTTCTACATTGAACTCCAAAATTTGCTAGTGTTGCATTTTTAGTGCACATAAAGCACAATCCCTTATTCCGAATGATGTTATCCTTAGGAAGGCACATTTGGGTTTTGCGTATTACCCCTTTGCTTACGTTACTTGCACTTGGAGAATCAGGTTGGGTTGGTGTAGTGGAAGTTTTGACTTGCGAAGCTTCTTCGTCTTCTGTTAATAACACTGTTAAGTTTCTGACGTGTGTTGGCCTCTTAGTTGCTTTAGTTACTTTGCTCTTCATTTCCCTCTTTATTCTATTTTCTTCTTTCTTCTTCTCTTTTTCTCGCTTAACTTCTTCCTTTTCTTCATGAATTTTTTTCCATCCACTGGATGTTATCACGTATGGCATTCTTTCGGTTTTGCGCTGAAACTTTCGTTCTGGTGACAGTTGCCATACCAATGCCTCCCGTAACCCGCGATCTACACCTTCCACGATAGAATCATCTTTGTTTGTTGTGGTATATTGTACATGGGAAGCGCTGCCTACCTTCAAAGATTCATTGCTTTCGTCTATATACGGTACCGTTGGATCAGCATTTTCTTCATTCTCGGAAATATGGTGCTGTGCATTCTCAAATTCTAGGTTTTCTGCGAATGTCGCAAGATCATTATCGTCGGAATTTGGTTTTGTTAAAGTGTGGCTTACTTTTTCAACTTGATCTTGTGTTAGTAGACTATCCCCGAATACTATTTCCATACCCCGAATATTTTCTTCAGTGAAATATGGTACAGGCGCTTCATAGCCACCTGCACATCTCGCTTCGCAATGAGGGTTATTATTCTGATGTGACTCACAGTCTTCATCATCACACTGCACAGTAATATGAGAATCATCTATGCCAGAACTCCATGATTCAGCAGCTTCCAATTTTGTGATTTTTTGAAATATTTTCACAAGCAACTGAAAATCTTCACTTTTATCATTTTTTTCCCTGTATTCGATAAACCGTTTTATTTGGTTTAATTTTTCTGGCCCAACAATAGAAACAAAGTCATCATATGTCAGTTCGCAACTTTCCATTACATTTCCGGTACCGACAGCTGCAGCTGGCCCTGATGTTTGTTTCTTTCCAATACATTTTGAAAAGTCAATGGATTTGTCATTCCAGGGGTATATTCCGCATGCTTCGAAGCCGTTACAAATTGAAGAACTGTGTAGTGACCCCAAGGCATCTTTTAGTATTGGCGCAAAATGAACTTTTGTCAATCCAATGAATGGATTATTCCTTCGCCATTTCAGAACTGCACGTTTCCACGCATTCTTCAGAGGTTTAAAGCAGGAAACATCTGCTGGTTGAAGAATTCGGGTAGCATTTGGATATAATGCAACGAGTATTATTTGAAGCCTGGTACAAATGGTACTTAGTTCATAGGTCATATGAGTTTTGTGACCATCTACAAAAAGAATGACAGGAAACTGAATTCCGATTTTGCAAAGATGGGGATGAAGGATGTTTGAAATATATTCCGAAAATAATTCGGATTTCATCCAGCCATTATCGCTTGTGCCTATGCCCCACTCGCCAGGGACACTTTTAGCAACAGCAGCAGGAAGCCTCTTATAGGGGTAAATAATCATCGGTGGAGTAACTGAGCCGGCCGCTGAGAAAGTGAACATCACAGTAATATTGGCCTTTGCTGTTCCTTGATCCACTTGATAAACATTTTTAGCTCCACGGGGAGCGACAACCTTATCTTCCTTAGGACAAAATAGAAAACAAGTTTCATCCCCATTCAACACTCTGGTTGGATCCCGCAATATATCAAAATAATGTTTCTCCTTCAAATAGTTTTCGATGTTGGAAAACCAGTTTTTTATGTCTCTTTCAGAAACGCAGCTGCTAGCTTTAGTTACCGCTTCTGGAGTTCTCAGTGTCAAGTTGGGATGACGCTTAAAGAAAGCTTCATACCAATGCCTTCCAGGTTGGTTTTCCTTGAAAGGAGTCTTTCGTGGATTGGCATCTAAGAAAGTTTTCACTGAAGACTGAATATCATCCCTCCTCCTCGGGAAACCTTTTCTGTAGCTATCAATGATCCACTCCTCCAAGACAGCTTCCTCATGTCTTGTCAAATATGTTGATGGCCCGTGTCCTATTTTTTTGAATTTGTCACTTAATCTATGTTGAAGGGTTTGTCTTGGAATTCCATATTTTCTTGCGGCTTGTTTCTTGGGCATTCCATTCTCAATGTCCGTTACAGCACTCTGGAGGGCTTCCTCTGTATATCTTTTTTTGTATTTACTATCACTTTTGACTTTTGGCATTGTAAACAATCTGAAAGTGAACAATGCAATGTACACTTCACACAATACCCATTGCTCTTCTTAATTCTTCGCGAAAGTTTCATAATTAATTTTTAGATAGATACGTACCACCACTGGTGCCAATAACTACATCTCACGAATAATTCAGAAGTTTTAGTTGTTGGCACCAGTGCCAATAATTGCTCGCGGCACTTCTCCAGGGCCTAGTAATCGGCACCCTTGTATTTGAAAAAACCGATGCAAATAATACGCATAAAGAAGAGATACATTGACTAGACAGTATTCTTTTATGAGGCATTACAGAAAAGAGCGGTTTTAATGGGAGAATCACTAGTAACACACGTCAAAATCTTGCTACCACTCTTAAGAAAACGTTAAGAAACTTACCTTAAACGATGTAGTCAACAGTCACAAACTAACTTCTGCAGCAATTTGCAAATATAAAACGGACGCTTACATTACCCACAAGCAATAGTACGCCATCTATCAAATAACGATTGATTTATAACTGATAGTTACCTCCTTTTCTTATAAAACAGTGAAAATATTCACAGTGCCAATAACTGGGCCTGTGCCAACTACTGGGACACTTACCCTATTTATGAATGACCGGAATTTATCGTGTATATCATCTAATCTGTATACCTCACACCAATGTTCATTAAATAGAGAGTATGCAGATTTTTTTTTGTTTATACTACTAAAGGTTCTTCGCTCTACAGTCACGTGTTCATTTGAGTTTGAAAGATAGTCTCTTAATACCTGTAGTTCTATAAAACGGTGGTCCGAAATGTAGGTATCCTGTACAAAGCATTCCGTATTTAACAAAGATATATTTGAGAAGATTTAATCAATTGTTGTTTGGCTGGTCGTGGTTACTCTTGTAAAATCAAAAACTAACTTATGTAGGCCATATTCAGCCATTAGATTTAACAGCAGTTGTTGTTCAGGAGCTTCAACATTAAAATTTACATTAAAATCTCCGCAAATAAAATAAATACTGTCTTTACGAAAAGTAGCATGCATTAATTCTGTTAGCATCGCATAAAAAGCATTAAAGTTGGCCTGCGGTGGTCTGTATATATTAATTATTATGAACTGGGATCTCATTAAACTTATTGTTAAGACTGTGTACATTCAACAAAAACAAGAAGTTAACGAAATCATTAGTATCGTTAGCGTTATAATTCGGTAATTGCTATTCGTTATTATATACCGTCATAGACTTAGATATATCAATAATCTTCTTATATGAAGAACAGCTATTGTCAAATACAGTATGCTGTATATCGTAATTAATCTTATGCCTAATGTTACTTTCTATACAAGTAATACAATTTACTACGTCTGCTTTACAATCAGTTAACGAATGGTTTTTAGAACATTTAGGACATACTAACGTATTTTCACAGTTCTTGGAGAAGTGTCCGTATTTGCAACATTTAAAGCAGCGTATTTTATGGAAAGACTCACGTATATTGCAGCTTTTCCACCCAACGTATGTGTCCTTTGTCCACGATTTGTTTAAATGTAACGGGTCAACTTCAATCACAACTTTAACATTAGATTTCTTACCGATAACGCGAACAACACGCATTGTAAATAATGAATCCCCTCCAAGTTTATTTAAATGTACTAGTTTATCACAAAAAGCATCCCTTTCTACAACATCTTCTGCAGCAACATCAAAAATAACAATTTTTGGATTTATTTTCTTCGGAATTGTCGCATTATAGTTTTTACCCAGCTTTTTCACGATATCGTCTTTTAAAACCTCGATATTACTAGCATTTTCACAATTAATTAAAACACTACCGTCTTTACGCGGAATCACATTGTTAATCTCCACTGACAAAGCTATTGGATCTACAGCATTCTTTATTTGTTTACATGTAACATCGGCCGTTTGTTTTGTATCTGTTGGTTTTATCAACAATATGTTTTTAGAAGGATTTTTTTAAAGCGCTGCTATAGGTATGTAGCGTCATCTCTGCATAGGAAGAAATATTTTCTGTTGATGGTTTACTTCGACCGTCGAAAGATTTCTCTAGAAACATGATCTTTTCTTTTTGCAACTTGTTTACTGCTTCCAACACGGTAATTAGTTTCTTCAACAATTCATTTTCTACTTTCAGCATTATATTTACCTGCTTTGCAATTTTATCTTCATCTTTTTGTGGCGAATCTATCATAATTGTTGGCTCTTCACTGCTCGATTCGGAAGAACTAGCCATTGTATCACATGTCTTACACGCCCAATCCTTACGATCAGCTTCAGTTGTTTTAGTATAGATGTCCAGGCACTTAGTATGAGTGCTCGTTGTTTTACAAAACGTACACTTCGAGCGCTTTTGACCATTTTTTATTAAAGTCTCACAATAATCACAAACTCTGACTTTTTCTTTGGAACTATTCGCACTGTCATCCGACTCTTCCGCCATATTGGGTACTACTCATACTTATGTTTAGAAAATAACGGAAACCTGTTTAAACACCTGCTTTGAATTAAATAAAAAATGCGTTAATTTCTTTGTAATTTTCATTATTCGCCTACTTTAGAATACCTTTAAAAAAAATAAAGTTGATGATGGTTTCTCGAAAACAAAACGTCGGATATAAAATCTAAAAATACCGTCATGTAGTACCTTAAAAGTGCAATGAGAAAGTGTTATTAGTTTTTTGCTACCTCTTCAAATAAAGTCAGAAAAAATAAAATTGATATTGTCAAATGCCCGTTTCTCCCAAATATCTCAGCAGGCCATGAAAATTTTTCAAGTTTCTAAACTGCATGTAAATAAGCTTCAAAGAACGCAACTTTTTCCTAATCTAACCTAAGCTGTATCTCCTACAGGTACTGAGATTCCCATGCTTAGGATCCTTATCTTGGACACACTGTATATATAAAAATATATTTTTTCTTCAAGCGTCAATAAAACTGACATTTCTCGACTGAGTAGTCGGCCGCAAAGTGTCACTTTTCCACCGCCGGAGGTTTACTTTTCACTTTTCCGCCGCCGGAGGGGAAAATGTTATTATGGCAAAGTACAAACCAATACAAACACATAATTTCAATGTTGACAGTGTCCACTTGACAGTTTTATGATGAGTTACGATAGAAACAGCTCGTACTTAGTCATCGGTCTAAAGAGAGCTCGCACACTGAGGCGCGGCGAAGCGAAGAGAAGAGAAGCGAATTTATTACGCCAGAGAAAAACGCACGTTGTCAAATCGGTACTCGCACACGGATGCGCCGCGCGGAGAAGCGAAGCGAAGAGCCGTCGCGAGGAAAGTTATCAAAGCAACCAGTCGAAGTATCTCGCGCCGCTTCTCTTCGCGTCGCCTCAATGTGCGGTACATAGAAACGAGAAGCGCCAAATCCTTAGGTTTTCGTTACTTATCGGATACTTTCGTTTTCCGATAAGACGCCAGTAGGCTATGAGAAGCCAGTAGATTGAGTTGGTACTTTGTTTTAAAGGTATCATGCACATGCGCATTAGGTCTCGCGTCTATTTCGCTTCGCTTCGCCTTAATGTGCGGACTTTGCACGCGCGACGCTGCGCTTCGCCGCACTTCCCTTCGCTTCACCGCGCCTCAGCGTGCGAGCTCCTTAAAAGTCCAAACATCCTACCAAACCCGCTTATCTTCAATAAAAACAGATATTTTTGCATAAATTTGCCGACGTTTGAAGATAAAATAGCATATTTTATGTGGAGGAAGAGTTACTTTTCATGGCTTGCTCTCTATTAGAACACGAGCGCGCCATGAAAAGTGTCACTTTTCCTCCGTATAAAATAATATACTATTTTACGTTTTTTTTCCATCTCACCTACTATTAGGCGTCAAATGAGTATTACATGGATTTTTAACTCGTGTTTCAAGTCACCCAAATTCATGGGTAACTTGGAACAGCCACCTTTTATTAATTTTTTGGTGCTGTAATCGTCCTAAAATTTTGGTACCCTAAGCAACTTGTTCTTCGATCCAATCCCCAACCACCCCTATTTTTTGTTTTTAAAAATAATTCATTATTTTAGTTATACAAAATAAAATATGTCAAAAGTGTACTCAAGTCACCCATATTGACGGTACGTTAGCAAAAGAGAGAATTTATTGTAGTGGCTACAACCTCACCAATTTTGTATCAATAGTTTTAAGTTTCTCTAAATAAACAATTTTGGAATACCTATCTAGTAATTATTATTAAAACAAATGGAACTGCGAGAATACAGTCTACCAACACGTAACAGTTCTGTATTAGTATATTCTTCAACGAGCGTATAATGGCGGCTATTATTAACGAGGGTGGGAATTACAACGCGAGCCGTGGGCGTTGTAACCACTCGAGTTAATAATAGCCAAATTATACGCGAGTGAAAGACTATACTTTCTCTACGGTTGTAGGATTAACTTAAAAAGAGAGTGGATAGGTATGTACGGTCGCGGTTACATAAGAGCGACCACTAATTTGACATTTTGTGTTATTTTCATAAATTTTGGTAAATCAGGCTTTTAAAATGTTATATATGTTGTCAGCAATAACAGCAAAAATTAAATAATATAATAATATAATATAATAATAATAATATAATAATATGAATAATACAATAGGAAAAAGAGGCGGTCGCTTTTATGTGACCGCGACCGTACATGATAGACACCCAGAAATTAATGCTGTGAGCCCGCGTTTTTGAAATAAGTCATTACAAATGTGTCAAAACCGCAAATTTGACTTTTAAATTATAGGCACAATTATGAGTTGTTTAGCGATTGCTAGATGATTGCTAGTAACGCATACTCTATACGTCTATACCGTATCATTTCTGTCTGCTAACCGTTGAATGGAGTGAAGAATTGATGCCATTATACAATTGGATAAAAAGGCACAATGTATATTATTCAACAGCCACAGAGAAAATAATTTCTTCTAAAATGAAAATTTTGGCAAATTTAATGATTATTATATGTCTGTATGTAGTATTATGACAGCATGTATCACATTGACAATACAAAAATAAAAATCAGATGTCCCTTCTGCTTATTGTATGGTTCCATACTTTGAGATTTATAAATTTCATTGAGTTAGTTATATTAGCTCGTAGCAATAATTTGATGCTGGCAACGTTAGAATGTGTAATTGTAATTATCGTTTCATATTGAGTGAGATGTTACATTCATTTTCGCATATGTTTATAACTTTTCAGTGAATTTAAATCTTTTGCAGTGTTTACTTTATCGTGATCGACTTCATTTGTACAAAATAGTTATTTACGAACCAAGTGCGTGAAACCATATTTCGCGAACGAGTGACCAGTTGGATTATGGACACGAGTTCGCGAAATGTTTCACGCACGAAGTTTGTACAATATTTTTTGTACGAGAACTATAATAATAATAGGTACCTACATATTGTTAAATAAGTTATCGTTTATGACCATATTATTAAGGTTAGGGATTTATGATTTTAAAATGTCACTAAATTAATCAAGTTTCAGTAAGTACCAACTTTACTTTTACGCACTCTTGTTTAAAGTGATTTTTTACGCACGCAAATCGAATCGTGAAATGACAGGTTTTGATAAGCGAGTACAAAATGGTTATTTACGAACCAAGTGCGTGAAATCATATTTCGCGAATGAGTGACCAGTTATGGGCACGAATTCGCGAAATGTTTCACGCACGAAGTTTGTACAATATTTTTTGTACGAGAACTATAATAATAATACATATTGTTAAATACGTTATCGTTTATGACCATATATTATTCAGGTTAGGGATTTATGATTTTAAAATGTCACTGAATTAATCAAGTTCCAGTAAGTACCAACTTTACTTTTACGCACTCGTGCTTAAAGTGACTTTTTACGCACGCAAATCGAATCGTGAAATGACCGGTTTTGATAGGCGAGTACAAAATAGTATATTATGACACTAGTGCATAATCCGTAACTCGTAACGTTAAAGCCACTCCGCTTCGCGTCGTGGCTTTAAACTCGTTACTCGTGCTTTAAAAGCTAATTATGCACGAGTGTCATACGATATTTTTTAGTATAAATGCAACAATAATTTTAATTATAGAAGAAATCAAATCAATAATTTCAATACACGACATGTACCTATATGTCATTTGACATTTCCGGACATTTCACTGGACTATTAAACGGCGGGGATTGGCTGTTACCAAGCAACCTTTATACGCACGCCGTGCGAAAAAGGCCCGATTATGCACGCTTATGTGTGTGTTTTAATTGGTTTATGATGCATGCATACTAAAATAGTATATTATGACACTAGTGCATAATCAAGCTTTTAAAGCACGAGTAACGAGTTTAAAGCCACGACGCGAAGCGGAGTGGCTTTAACGTTACGAGTGCTTTAAAAGCTAATTATGCCCGAGTGTCATACAATATTTTTTAGTATAAATGCAACAATAATTTTAATTATAGAAGAAATTAAATCAATAATTTCAATACATGACATGTACCTATATGTCATTTGACATTTCCTGACATTTCACTGGACTATTAAATGCTTGGGATTGGCTGTTACCAAGCAACCTTTATACGCACGCCGTGCGAAAAAGGCCCGATTATGCACGCTTATGAGTGTGTTTTAATTGGTTTATGATGCATGCATACTAAAAAAGCTATTTACCATATCATTTTTTGGTACATTACGTCATGTGTAATAATGTTTTATTAAATACGCATTTATATATTTAAATTCCTATTTTGATTTGGCTTTCCACCTTTTCCTGATTCTTTGCCGCTGATCAAATGGAAAAAAAGTTGGTAGTGGACGGAATAAAATATACATATAATATATATAAGAATATATATAATATAATAATAAATATATACATATTTACAATATCGCGTCTTTTATAAGTACCTTAATTTATTAAATAGTCATAACATAATGATTTTATAGGTAAGAACTGGTTGTGTCATAAAAAAAAATATATTGGTGTTACTAAATATGTTCTCTTAGGATAACTACGGTGATTCTAATTAGTACCTACATACATATAATATATGTATACTTGCCGTAACTATTCAATAAACATAAGTTTCAACATGAACATCACATGTATATTACTGTTTATAAACTACTATTACTAGAACAAAATGAATAACATTTTTTTCAGAAATGTATTAAAACCCTAGCTTTAAGATGTATGGTAGTGACATAGGGGCAGTGGGCCTAAAATGGGTATGTAGGTAAAATGGGACATCAATGTCTCACTCTAATAGAGCTGGCTCTGCGTATTAGCACGTGATGCGTGCGTATAGACACTAATATCAGTTGTCAACCGTCAAAACCGCGATCCGCTTCTGATTAAAACAAGGTTTAGGCATAATATTTAGTGTAACGGAATAAGCTCCTGGAATAAAACAACTCGTGATCTTGGGTTGTTATTACACACCGAACTAACTTGAGAGGTTAGTTAACATGTGCTGCCTGCGAAATTACTGTGAAGGAGACCTGTTTTTTACGCGGTAAGTTTAAAAATTTCAACACCAATGTGGGTAAAATGGAAAATTTTATCGCGTTAAAACGAGATAGTATCCCGTTTTACCTACACTATTCCAGTATTTATTTTAATTTTTTTTCAGATGCCTTTCCCATATAAGCGAAAAACTGATCGCCACTCTTGGTCTGAGAGGCAATGTCTAGAACACTGGAGGCGTTGCGAAATGGAACTTGCGGCTACTTGAAGGCTGCAAAGCAATTTAATGTTTCCAAGTCAACTTTAGAAAGGCGATTTAAAAACAAAAATAAACATGCACTTAACCATTCCAAAACAACTGGGGAGCAGGAAATTAACATTTCCAATGGAACTAGAGAAACAGCTGGTAGAGTATGTTACAAACATGGAAGCTATGTTGTATGGACTGACATCAAGAAGTATTCGAAGTTTTGCGTATCAAATTGCGGTTAGAAATAATATCATTCACCATTTTAAGAAACTAAGTTGACAGGATGGCACTGGTTGCATTCCTTTCTGAAGAGAAACAAATTGTCTCTCCGTAGTCCTGAAGCAACTTCTGCTGCAAGGGCTAGAGGCTTCAACCGAGAGGCAGTTAACTCATTTTTTGATATTTTGGAACCGCTCCGAGAAAAGCATTATTTTCTGTCATCAATATTTAACGTGGACGAAACGGGCATCACTACTGTCCAATATCGACCATCAAAAATTGTTGCTGTTACAGGAAGAAAGCAAGTAGGCTTTCTCACATCAGCCGAACGCGGAGAGCTAACGACTGTAGTAATTTGTATGAGTGCGAGTGTCATATTTGTTCCACCTATGCTAATTTTCCCTCGAGTGCGAATGAAACCTCAATGGAACTCCACCAGGTTCGCTATCAGTTTGCCATAAATCTGGATGGAAGTTGTTTGAGAAATGGTTTGATCACTTTCTTCGTCACATCCAAGTTTCGAAAAGTAATCCAGTATTACTTTGTACTTGACGGGCATAAAACACAGACGCAAAATATTGCAACCATAGAAAAGGTTGTTACGGGTCAAGTTTATTTTAGAACAGTCCTCGTATAAGTATGATGCAATCTGTTGAAATTATACAACATATGGTAATAAATTCTCCAAAGTATTGTACGAAGGAACGTCTTGATGTGAATATAATTGTAAACATTAGTTTTATTTCTTTGTAAACTATATTGTCATACATTTTCAATCCCGTATATATAATTTCAAAAGAGATATTTAAAATTTAAGTAACAGATGTTTAATATAAGAAAAGAATAATTGCGCCGTCTCAGAAACAACTGTACCTAAAGTGATCGCGTGATTTTACTCCTATTGGAAGATTCTCATCACACCATATCGTAACCACCAATCAACGAATGGGATTTGAACTCAGACAATCCGCATCTAGGGAATTGAGCGGGAGGTTTTTACTCCCCAGATGGTCACTTTGGAAGGTGTATAAAAGGAATCGCGACAAAGATTAAGGGAGAGTCCACAGAGTCCATCGTCCACGCAGTACTTTAATTTAAGGGTTAACAACATTTCTCAAGTTAAAATAGTTAGCTTCAACGCGGATTGTTCAAAATAGTGAGTAGTAAGTTGCGTGTGTAATTTCGCGTTAGTGGTTTCCGTGTGCGGAAGATTAAGGGCAATTCCGTGTGTTTAGTGACAGTGTACACTTACTACTTAATCGTAGGATATTTGAGGTTAATTGGTCTTACCATCAAGAAAGAACTTTAGGATTAATCTAAGATTAAGGTACTGTAGATAAATTTTAAAGGTTGTTATTGTAATTTTGTTGTTTATTAGACTCTATGTAATTTTGTATTTGATATTTTGCGTTAGATTATATTTAATTTGTAATTTCAAGTAATAGTTATGTCACACTGTAATTTTATTCACATCAAGCGTGTTTTCAACTTCACGAATATTTCAATATACTGTTAATGTTAATTGTCGGATTTTTCTTTTTGTTTCTGGATACCCTTACTGTAACCCATTCTGTAGCATACCGAACTTAAGATAATTGATCCCGTTAATACGAGTTTGCAACACCTTGTGTTAAGATAAGAATATATATGTATATATATGTATGTATATTCCAGCTGTGATAATTATCTCCCACTCCCTCCAAAACTACTGAGCTAGTGAGGTCGCTTATTGTTTATGTATTTAGGGAACTTCACCATCATTCTCGCAAATTAGGTATTTTCGTTTGTATTACAATAAGTGCTTTATTACCAAATCAACTTCAGGTAACGTTAGATTCTTTTAATTCAAGGGTAATAAGGTACGAGAGAAGGGAGTGACCATTTTATGCTTACCACCGCATACCAGTCATCGTATGCAGCCACTAGACGTTTCGTTCATGGGACCAATGAGCACTTTCTATACTCAAGAAGTGTAAATTTGGTTGAGAAATCCAGGGCGATGCGTTACGATAAACAAAGTAGGTTCTTTGTTGTGCAAAGCATATCTTAGAGCCTCAACACCTCTAAACGCCATTAGAGGTTTTAATAAAACTGGATTATACCCATTAGACCGTACAAAATTTACAGGAGATATTTTTGCTGCAACTTTGCCAAGTAACCATGAAGCACCTCAAAACAATAACACCACTGAAAATGATGCAGTTGCAGCTGTGATGCTTGAAATGGGAGATGCAATGGAAAATATTGACAAAGACTTTGTAAGAGTCTACACCAGAAGAACAAATAATTAGACAAAACGGAGAACCATCGACTAAGAGTGTTTACAATATAATAAGTCCTGAAACAATTGCTCCATTTCCAAAAGCTGGGCGAGTGAAGTCATAGTAGTAGAGTGTAGTATATAATCATGAGAAAAGGCCATTTCTTTTATTCCCAGACGAAAAAATATATTTTTTCACCTAGAAATTGGGGAAGAAATAAGCACGATTACAGCAAATCGTGGGTATTATTATAATGACACTTCAAGCTTTATTTTCCATACTAAACATTCATATTATTTTATACTTGGTGTTTAATAATCGAACTCGAAATTAAATACCTTCAAACGACTAAAAACTCGTTCATTTCAAATGGAACACCCTGTATATTTTTATGCTAACTATTTCAGATTTTTCCCCTCTTTCGATTCCGTATAACATTCTCTATACCTAAAGTTTATACATTTGGAGTTCTAAGTAATTTTGTACAAAAATCTAAAATTTGACATAAGAAGCGTGGATCAAAGGATCAAGGTACAATGTATAATAAAGCAAAAAACAGGAATTAATTTAATAATATATATAGAGAGGGTATAGAATGTACGTAAATGTTTGTATGTGACATCATGTGCCTTTTAGGAAATTTAACATTCTAGAATTTGAGACGTCTCAAATCACTAAATTTGACAGAAATTATTCATTGGCGTCACTGTCAACATTTCACAACCATATATTTGTAATTTTTGGCATAAACATAATAGGCCTTTTTCTTTGCTTTTTAGTGTAGTGCAATTTACACTACAATTTTTACAGTGCTGTAACGAAGGCAACAATACAAAGGAATGAATTGAGTGTAGATGCATTTATAACATAACCTCAACAATCAACTTATTCATAGAGAAGAATATAGAGGTGTTTCTCTCGTGGAGGGGGTAGGACATTGGGTATGGTGGCGACTTGGTGTAAAGCAATTTATGGTTTAAAAACATCGCCGAAGATTTGGAACGAGTATTTTAACGATTTTATTTTGGCATTAGGGTTCAAAAGGTCGGAAGGTGATAGTTGTCTGTACACAAAATTAAATAAAAAGAAACGAATATATGTAATAATATATGTAGACGACATTTTGATAGCTGCAACAGATACAGAGGACTTACACGAGTTACAAAAGAAATTGAGTAGTAAATTTGAAATGACGAATACAAGAAAATTAGAAAACTTCTTAGGGATACAAATTGAATGGGATGAAGAAGCTGGAGTTGTCCGCTTAAGTCAAGAAACATATATAAACCAGTTGCTACCTAAATATGGTATGACTCAATGTAAGGAAGTAGCGACACCAATAGAGAGCAATTTAAAGGTAAATATAAACAAAGACTGAGTAAAAATTACAAATAAGCCATATCGAGAATTAGTGGGAAGTTTAATGTATATTGTGTTAAGTACGCGTCCTGATATAATGTACGCAGTTAATTATTTCAGTAGACATCACATACACCAACGGAAAATATGTGGATATATCTCAAACGAATTTTAAAATACTTGAAAGGAACACGAGACTATAGATTAACATATATAAGAACTGATTATGATTTGGTTTTGAAGGGTTTTTCAGATGCAGATTTTGTAAGCGATCCTACTGATAGAAAATCCATTAGTGGATTTGTTTTCAAATTAAATGATAATATTGTCGGGGATCAATCATCTACAGAATCGGAGTACCTTGCGCTCACAACAGCAGCGTGTGAAGCCATGTGGCTCCGACAGATAATGGAAGATCTAAAATTATTAAATCAACAGAAAATCATTTTATATGAAGACAATTTGAGTACAATTGCATTAAGCAATAATGCTGAAAATACCAAACGTACTAAACACATAAGTGTAAAATTTCACTATATTAAGGAAAAGGTATTAAGTGGACAAATTGAATTACAATTCATAGAATCTGCAGAACAGTTAGCAGACATTTTCACAAAAGGTTTAGGAAAAAATTATTTTTGAAACATTGTAAAAATTAAAATTTATTGTAATACAGTGCATTCCGCTTAATAGATCACCATCGGAATATAACCAAATGTGGTCTATTAAGCGGCAGCTCCAATACGCGAAATTACAGATACAGATGCATATGTGGGTATATACTGTACTAATATGTTATGCGTGATAATTCACTATGGGAAGGGTTTCCAGGTTGTTTTTTAATTTTGTCTATAATTTGTATTTTATCAAACAAAGATAAGTCTTTTCGTGGCATTTTACCTGTGTTATGTTTTAGAGCCCGCTATGGCGTGTGGCAGGTTGCCTAGTTTTAACCATTTTTATTTCACAAATTACTTGAAAGAAAGACGAAATTTAATTAACTTTATTTTTTTTATACATGAATTAACATTTATAAAAAGAGCTACAGAACGAGATTTTGATATAATGCAATAATTAAAAAGTGAAAGAGGTATTTGCAGAAAAACTAAAAAGACGCTGTGTAGAAAAATTTCTTAATTCATTCTGTATGTCTTGGCCAAAATAAAATGATAAAATTATAAGCATTACACAAGCAGACTTCCGTATGTAGACCACCGAATTGACTACCTATTCATATGTAATTTAATGGAAAGTAGATGTTTTGCTGAGTTCAACACGGCCCCCTTTTTTGCGGAGATCAGTCTAAGATACCTAAAAAATTATCTAAAAAGTGCTATTTATAGGTTATGTTTACGAGTGCTTTGACATTTCCCTAAGGATTTTCAGTTGGCAATAATACTATATCCAATAAGAATCATGAAATATTAAGGGGCAATTTTGAAACGTCAGGAATATAAAAAAATAATCGTTTATATTTTGTAGTTTTTTAACAAATCATTAATTATTAATTGTTTATTTAATATAAACTAAATGTCTTGAATATGGGATATAGAGGTGAGGAGATAATAGTTACCGTGAATTGGCAGGTAAAAGAAAATTATAGTATTATTACAATACAACTTTGTTGATTCGAAAGCGTATATACTTCATATAGCTGTTTTTCCACTTAATTATGATATATTTTCTGAAATATATGTTTCTTTCTGTATTTCACAATATAGTAATTTCCAAATTGTGTTGCTCTCTTATTTTATGTCTATTCCCTAAGTAACAGGATTAACGTAAATATGTATACAAATTATGATAGTTATTGTATACATTTCTTTGTCAACATTTCAGTTCTATTTAGAATATTTTTTGCTATTCTACTGATATAGATATAAATAATGTGTATTACATTGGTGGATCATAGTGGAGTATTTCCTAATACTATCCAAAGCAATATCTTTAAATCGAAAATGAAAATTCGATTTTTTTTTTTTTTTTGTAATGTAATGCAATTAACTTATTTCTTCAGTTATTTAATTTCTTAGATAGATAATTTTGAGTAAACGTTTAAAATTATAATAATTTACTGCTTACAGCAGAATAATAGTAAAACGTTACATTATTGGTACTAAAAGACTTTGCCGACTTTGTAGTTATTATCAAGCATTGGAAGTTTTTTTTATACGCAGTATATCGAGGATAACAAAAGGCCAGATACCGGGTATGTATTTGATATTACAAATAATTACAGATATTAAAACATAATAAGATATGTTGTTGTAAAGATTTCTTTATGAAGTTTGACAGATGTACTTCTATTTAATTTCATAATGAGTATGTTACCCTTTCAGACTTCGACTAAATTCATTACTTACAAAAATAATTATGAAATAATATGCACTTATTACGATACTATGTACATATATAAAAATTTGTACATAGTTGCCAGATCTACTTTACCTACAGATAGACTTGCAGATAGACAACTTTAAATACTAACATAACATTTTAATCTAGACGTACGTTACTACCGCACGATATTAAGTAAAACAGAACGTTGCTAAAACGTATGTCGTGCAAAATACGTCCGATTATCTTCTATCCTTATAGAACTTTATTGTCTCTGTCTTACAAAAGTTGATCAGCTAGTATAGCGGACCCTTAAGGGGAAGTGTTAAGTAAACATAACACCTTCAGTTATATAAGTTGGTAACACGTAAGGTTAGAAGTAAGGTTGGTAGTAGATACTAAGTTCACTTCAGTTTAAATATAAGTATAAGACGACGAAGGTCTTCCATCTCCTTTCTAGGGTTGGACTTTAGCCCTTAAACCCTTTAGTCCTCCTAATAGTACGGGACCATCCCCCGTTGGTTGTTACTAATGATTATACATATTATGTCGTCAATAGAAAAAATAGAAATTTGAGACTAAAAAAAGGAAACGTAGGGAGTTAAAAGTGGTTAAAACAAAGAAGAAGTATAAATAAAACATGCTCAATATTGTAAAGATAAAACTGTATATGGGACTTCACACAAACAGAGAGCGGACTAGAATAAATCAGTCTAAAGAGTTCCGGCCAATGTGTTGGCTTAGGTCATTTCGGTGGTAGTTGAAATCCGAGCAACCCTCACTTGAGGAGGGGGTCTGTCGGGGTCGAGGTGAGCCAGTTCTCTTACCAGAGGGTTGTCAGAACGAGAAACTCTAGCAAATGTCTTCTCGGCCAACGCTGCTGCGTGCTGAAGAAGAGTAGGAATATTCAAGTCCTGATGGATCTGAACATTGCGGACGTACCAAGGCGCGTTGACTATGTATCTCAGGGTCTTATTTTGAAGGGTGTTAAACCGTTTCCTATGGGAGAGTGCAGCGCTAGACCAGACCAGGGATCCATAGGTGAGTATTGGCCTCAAAAAAATTGTGTAAACTAAAAGTTTAATTTTTAGGCTGAGCTGGCTTTTGCTGCATAGGAACTGGGACACAGCTGACCTCGCAGTTAAATATTTGGCCGCTGTCTCAGCAAAGTGATGTCTCAGTGTAAGCCTGGAGTCCAGAGTCATGCCGAGATATTTGACGGTGGAACTCCAGGGCAGACGAACGTCCTCTACCAAGATATTTACTGGAGGAGCAGATCTTTTCCTCGAAAAACGTATGGCTACACACTTATCGTGGTTTATGGCTAATCGCCATTTGGTAGACCAAGAGAGGAATTCGTCTACTGCGCTTTGCAGCTTCGAGCAGACAAGGGCGTCAGATCTAGACGACGTGTAGATTGCAGTGTCGTCTGCATACATGGCGAGTTTAGTGCCCGCAGTCTTTGGTACGTCAGACATGAAGATTAAAAACAACTCAGGGGCGAGAAGCGACCCCTGTGGGACCCCAGCTAGGATGGGCCTAGTAGAGGAGACGGAAGAATCGATTGCTACATCGAAAGAACGACCCGTAAGCATAAGAGAGATGCAAGAAGTAGTTCGTAAGAAGAATAGTTGTAAAGTTAAATAAAATAATTTAACAATTCTCATTATAAATTATGCGTTAAAGCATGCAAATTTCAATATGGAATAATTCGAAAATATTTTTCACTAATTTATTTACAAATTAATCATACTTTATTACCTTATTCAATGGCATTTTTTTTTTTTTAATTGCTTGTGAACCGTCAAAAATTCCAATAATAATGCCGGCTGTTATTCAACTAAAAGATAACAATTTTTTACTTTATAGTCAATACATAACCTCTTTTTGTGTTCTCTTTACATGCGTTTTAGATATTTAACGTTTTTTAATCAATATATACTGCACAAATTCCAATAAATATCATTCGTAGTATAAACTAAACGGCATGAATAAAAGTACCTTCATTAATCACTTTGACATATGCTTGACATTTAAAATAGTGTAATTTACACCAGCTATTACCCTGGTACAGATAAACAATCCTGGTGCAGCACTGGTTTTGTTTACAAGTTTACACCGTGCAAAGGAACGACAATCTGATGTAAAGTGTAGTTCAGTGCTGCACCGTGATACACTTTTTTAGTAAAGGAAAAGGGCTACATATTATTATTTCCTTACATTGCTTTTAAACAATTCCTTTTGAATCAACTGCTGAATTGTATTAATACTCTCTGTATAAGTAACCCGTTTGAAATATCTATCTGTAATACACCATTGAATTAATGTAATAGTATATTATGACACTAGTGCATAATCAAGCTTTTAAAGCACGAGTAACGAGTTTAAGGCCACGACGCGAAGCGGAGTGGCTTTAACGTTACGAGTGCTTTAAAAAGCTAATTATGCACGAGTGTCATACGATATTTTTTAGTATAAATGCAACAATAATTTTAAGAAATCAAATCAATAATTTCAATACATGACATGTACCTATATGTCATTTGACATTTCCTGACATTTCACTGGACTATTAAACGCTTGGGATTGGCTGTTACCAAGCAACCTTTTTACGCACGCCGTGCGATAAAGGCCCGATTATGCACGCTTATGGGTGTGTTTTGATTGGTTTATGATGCATGTATACTAAAATAGTTATTTACGAACCAAGTGCGTGAAATCATATTTCGGGAATGAGTGACCAGTTTAAAGCGCGAGCCGTAAGGCGAGCGCTTTATGGACACGAATTCGCGAAATGTTTCACGCACGAAGTTTGTACAATATTTTTTGTACGAGAACTATAATAATAATATATATTGTTAAATACGTAATCGTGTATGACACACTACTAATCTCTTGATATTAATTAAAAAAAATTGAGTTGGCAGTATTGATTATTTGAAATGACATTTAATTTAAAATTATCAAATTCAAAATGGTAATTTATATAATATTTGTTGCTGTTCTGACATTGAATTACATACCTTCCAAATATATCAATTTCTATTTAATTTCCTTTTATTTTCATAGAAAAACAACGAACTGGGTAGCATAGTATTAAGGTTAGGAATTTATGATTTTAAAATGTCACTAAATTAATCAAGTTCCAGTAAGTACCAACTTTACTTTTACGCACTCGTGCTTAAAGTGACTTTTTACGCACGCAAATCGAATCGTGAAATGACAGGTTTTGATAAGCGAGTACAAAAAATTTATTGTAAGCTTCAAAGTTGCAATACAGTATGAAATACATTTATACTGCGGACACACTATCCATGCGTACTACCCTTGTTTATTATAGTTAGTCAACGGGGATTATTGTACAGTGCTGCCCTCAAACCTGTAAATTTGCTACTGGGGGTTATGAATGAAAGTGGGCGTAGCTTGTATTTTTATTATTTCCAGGCTCATATTTAGTTTTCTTTCGATATTAAAATTTTATAGGTTATGGACAATAGGTTATCATGGATGTATTATATATGGATAGCGCCTAATATACTAAACAAGCGCAGCGCATTGACTCCAACATTAGAGTGAGAGGTTGCACAAGTGAGATAGAACTAGAATAGGAAAAGGATTCATATACGCCCATAAGATTTACATTGTTATTTTGGTTTCGTTTAGGTATTTATCCGTTTATCTCGTTTAATATTGATCGGATACCGACTTAAATATATGAAATGCGTAGCGGAATAAATTTCCAGAGAATAACTTGTACTTTGGTTTTTATTATAGATACCTAAGTAAATACTATTAAATATATTAAGAAAGCCCATCAGTTTTCCCCATATAGGTATGAAATATATGTTAAATCTTCGGCACAAATAATATATAACACTTACCTTTTAGCGTTATATGGGTAAAACCTGGTGCATACAAAAATATTCGTAAGCAAGATTTTTCCAATATATTAAATGAAATTGATTTTTAAAGTGATTTATGGGATATTGATAATCTTTGTGCAAAAAATCACAAAACCGTTTTCAATATCTTTGTCTCAGGTATTAGCGCGTGAAATATACAATTACCATAAACTAAAGGAATACATAAAATTCGTATAATGAGCATGAAATAAACTAAATTAAAAATTAATTCTTATTAACAAAGAACAAAAATGTATTGCTCAAATTTAAACAAACATTAAAATATTAATTTATTAAAACTTAAAACTAATACAAAATTATTTATTGGTGTTTAAATATTACCATCTTTGTATGCATCGGCCTAATTCTTAAGCTCCTGCATTAATGGTGTTATTGTAGTGATGCAATCTCAAAATGAAATAATTGTGTAAAATTAGTTTAATTAATTGGTAATGGTGCGAATTTAATGATTGTTGTTCATAAAAGTGATTCTGCAAGTTTTTAAAATAATATAACGCTAAAAGGTAAGTATTATATATTATTTGTGCGGAGGATTTAACATATATTTCATACCTATATGGGAAACGCATTGATGGGCTTTCTTAATATATTTAATAGTATTTACTTAGGTATCTATAATAAAAACCAAAGTACAAGTTATTCTCTATTTATTCCGCTACGCACTTCATATATTTAAGTCGGTATCCGATCAATATTAAACGAGATAAACGGATAAATATCTAACGAAACCTAAATAACAATGTAAATCTATGGGCGTATATGAATCCTTTGCCTATTCTAGCTCTATCTCACTTGTGCAACCTCTCACTTTAATGTTAGAGTCAATCCGTGAACAGAATGCGCTATCCATATAATAATACATCCATGTAGGTTATATAGTTACATACCTATGTATTTCACAATTATTTAATCTAATCCCTTCTTCCAGGTGCTAAGTAAAATTAAATTAAAAGAAAACTTGACAAAAATATACTATTTTACTGTATAACTATTTTCATCATTCTATCTTTTGGATTACAACCCAGTCAGAATATATATTTATTTTATATCATAAACAGCCAGAAAAATTATTTTTAAGATATAGTGCGTTAAAAAGTTATTTTACAGAATTATAAACATCAGGAATGTATTTCCAAAAGATATTTACATTGTAAATGGTAGTTACAAATTATGTGCACTAATATTTACTCCACAACAAGTAAAAAGTTATAAATTTTCATATTATCAAAAATAGTAAGCAGTTGTAGGCATTAAAAATTAAAATAAGTAAAGTCCAGTAAAAAGAGTAAAACCTTTATTCGACATCATAAATATAACGGCAAAAACCAAAATTATAAATACAAAGTTAACTTAGATGATGATACACCAGTTTCTTATTTTACATCATAGTAAAAAATAATATAAAAATACAACAAAATTATTTTTATTTTTAAATTTTATAAACGTCCTACGCTACATTCAAATGAAATGGAATACACTAGCGTTTCTGAGACAGGAGAGCAGACATGATTTCGTGAACAAGTTTTCTGAAATGCAACATACTCTGTTTGTTGTAACTTAATTTCGACTTACCACTTGTTTCATTGACCCTTGATAGTTGGCCAATGCAGAAAACGAGGTACCTCTTCTGTAAATGTAAATACCCTTAACACCTATTTTTCAGAAAATGCCCAAAGAAGTATCACGAGCAGTACGAGGAAGTTGTTTGAGTTCGTCTCCAATAACAGTAGCATTATGTTGTAAATTTCTCTCATTGCTAGGGTGCACCCAAAATTGTCTGTTTCTCCTAATGACTCTATTTCGCTGTCTGTGCTTTGCCCATCACAAGAAAAATTTTGTCATCTTCCTCGAAAGATCTGCAAAATACTCTGGATAAATGTGTATCATACGCAACAAGTATATAGAAGTTTTCCTGATGTGTCACTAACCAGGAAATTTTCTTTTATATATCTTTCACTGACAAATTTCATGAAATTAGTTTCTCCGGTGTGTCCACTGGCCTTAACATTATGTTGAATGATTCAAACACACTTAACCGAATCTATTCTACAAAAAAAGTTCGTAAAAGTCTCAAAAATATTGAAAACCAACACTAAATTTAACACCATCTAAAATAAATGAGGAAAAAACAGATTGCCATTGTTTGGATGTGAGATCATGATCTACCCCAATCTCTGATATCACCATAAAGCACGCCTATAAAATTACTTTTTACTTCATATTATAATTGTACAGTGTCAACTGTGAAAAGGAGAACTGCTCCAGCCGAACATATGTATTAGGTGATTACCATAAAATTACTTTCAAATTTCAAATGCATAGGTGTGTATATTAACATATAATCCTGTCGAAGATAACACTGAGCTAGTTCATCATCGTCCCTTCAATAATGAACAATCTTTACTGGAAATATAAATAATGGTATCTGTCAAATAATTCATAGCCATTAACTACATTTTTTTCAAATATGAAAAGTACAAAGCAACAAAATCAACATTGGAAATACATTAAACATGAAATTGTAATTTTGTAACACTTATTAAATAGGAGATATTTCCACCTAAAATTTTTCATGAGTTAATATAAAAATTTAGTAAAATTTCAAGATTAAAATTTTCCAGGGAAACTTTACAATATTCCATTATGTATTATTGTAGTGGTTTGCAATAACTTTTCTTAATTTTTTATTTTATCTTCAATAATATGACTTTACTAGAAATCCTAGTTTTTATTTGAATCATAGTTGGCCAGATTTAAACTCCAACAAAAATTCATTCATACAAAAATATTAATATTAATGGCCACTATCACTGATAAAAGTTTAATAATAATTGCGTAGCTAATAAACAATTGATTTGGCTGTCTTCGTGTAAACTGAAACACACTGTATATATTCTACGCATATTCTGCATGTGCATATAATTTGTTATGAAAATAATAATATACATTTAGAAGAATATTTATTATGCACAAACTTTTACCTTTCTATAAATTAACTTATTAGATATATCAAACTTTTCAGTGGTGAGGTAAGGCAAACAATGAAATATGATTACTTTATATCAACACGTGCATTTTTCTGTGTGTGCTTTGAACTTTACCCTATCCCTCCACTGGAAATATGTCTTAGGATATTTAGACACCTTAGCTTTCTGCTGTGGGATATCCTTCATCTCCATTGCATCTAAATCTACAGCTGAATGATAAATTGTATTCCTAGATAAGCTTATGTAGTCTTTATTATAAGATCGTCTCTTCTGTACTGGAACTTGAGACAATGATACCGTATCAAAAAATTCATGCTCTTCCATGTTCAACACCTGTAAAAAGGAAAGCAATATGAGGTCATCATTCAAAAATATAATTCAAGGTAAATTTTAATTATCAGTGCGAATTAAGAATTGACATATATTTCCACACTTTAAATGCATGTTTTTTTTATGTTTAAAAAAATATTGTGCAAAGAAAAACCGTAATTTAATAAAATACACTCTGGTACACTTTACAATATTCCACATTATGAAATCATGTTTTTTATTTTCTATTGATGACAGAATATTCTTAGTAGAAACCAATGTAATTATTTACCGGTTAATTATTTTAGTATTTTTTGCCTGAAAGATTAATCTATAAACAAATTAGTCACCTCCACATTAGTTGGTCAACTTTCGTTTTGCAGCACATTACAAATCACCAACATTTAGTTTATATCACAAGACTATTCTGTCAATTTGCTTCAAATTTCTACATTTATACATTTATACTTAAAGTGCCGTTAAGATATAGTAGAGTGCTCAGTCGGTAACCGAATTAAACTTTTATAGCTTTTGGCCGATTTAGAAAGAATTAATTGTATATTTTGTATTAAACATGAAGATATGATGCCTCCGGAGGGACTAAGCTATTTTTTTAACAAAAATAACGTCAAAATTTATTTCAAACAACGAGTAAATAGCAATGAATTGAAATAATTTTGCATTTAGAATATAAGGAAAAAATCGTAGATGAATGACAAATTGCCTTGTTGTAAATAAAGCATTTAGTTTTTTGCAAAAGCTATGTCAGTAGCTACAACATATATGATTAATATCTGTCAAATTAACTTTGGCACTTGTCTGTAAGATGTCGATAATTGATTGTGCGTATTTGATTGCCTAATTTGAGAAATTTAAGAAATAAGACAAAAGAAAATATTTTAGAAATCGCTGTCGAAAACAATGTTTATAAGGATAAGTTGAAAAAAATCATAACTATGTAACGTTAATGTAGATATGGAGATAGACGGGGATTACAACAAATGCTTTCCAAATACATAGGTGTTTCAATGTGTGCAAGTTATCAAATTGTACGTTTTCTATTTAGTGCAAACAAATAAAATCTTATGAGAAAACACAAAAAAATTAAATTCAAAATTGTTTACATAATTTTATGCAAGGTTGTGTATGTATTTGAAAGCTTACCTATACTAAAAATACTTTATTTCGTTCTGCATAAATTATATGTACATGCAGTAAGAAATAAATATCAAATACAACAAACTTTTAAATGTATTATGGATGAAATAAAAAATTTGTTAATTTTTTTAAAAATTTATATACGTCTACATAAAACAAAAGTTACAAAGAAATCAAAATGTTTGTGCATTTCAATAAAAAATATATAGGAAAATAAGATAAGTTTGATATACACTGTTACATTTATGCAGGAAATATGCTGCAGGATGTTAAGCAGTGTGAGGTAGCGTTCGAAATACCTTACACCCGCTACACCGAAGAATTGTATTATATGGGTACTTGATCTTCACAATATCCGAAATCAAACCGTGATAGCACTATATTATGCAGCTGCATATCTCTATCTTCGAGTGTACCAAGGCCACAATGCGCACGCGTCACCTTTGTTTCCAGATTTCTTGTTTACAAAAATATATATATATATAAGCGTTAACAGGCCATTTAGGCCCATTGCTTGATTATATTCTTCCATTGTTCCCTGTTCTTTGCTTTTTCTCTCAATTATAAATTCCTTTGTCACGTAGATCCATTTCGACCGCCTGCAGCCACCTCGTTTTCGGACGACCCCTTTTCCTATTTATTAATGTTTTTAGATGTACCATTTTCTTTACTATTCGGTGGTCCTCTCTCCTTTCCACATGCCCTAACCATCTCATACGTTGGGCTCTAACAAATTGGGTTATTGTTGCTTCACCATACAGCTGCCTTATTTCATCGTTGCTTCTACGTTCCCAGTGGTCATTTACCTTTTTCCCTTAAATATTCTTCTGAGTATCTTCCGTTCCCATACCTCTAGTTTTTCTGCCTCTTTCTTATTCAGAACCCAAGTCTCACAGCCATAAGTTACTGTTGGTCGAAAGATCGTCTTATACAGTTGGATTTTTGCCTTCCGTGAGATATTCTTCGATCTTAAGAGCGTGCTCATCGCTCCGGCACAACGATCCCCCTTTACTATCCTGGCTGCAACCTCAGAGCTGCTGTCCCCATCTTCCGATAGCCATACACCGAGGTACATGAAATTCTTAACCTTTTCGATTCGCATTTGTCTACCATTTTCTAAATCGATCACAATTTCTTTTCGTGTGTCTTCTACTGTTTTCGTACTTTTCATATGCATGTATTTGGTCTTCTCGTCGTTTATTTCCAGTCCCACTTTCTTTGCACTTGCTTCCAACATTCTGGTTACTCTCTCAAGTTCCTTCCTTGATATCGCCAGTATCGTTATATCGTCTGCGTACGCTAGGCATTGTTGACTTTTGCTTAATATTGTTCCAGTACTGTTTATTTTACTCTCTCTGATGACTTTCTCCAGCATTATGTTAAATAACACTGTAGAGAGCGGATCTCCTTGCCTTAGTCCCACTGTAGCTACAAAAGAGTCTGAAACTACATTGTTTACTCGTACTTTGCTGGTAGAGTTCTCTAAAGTCATTCTCACTTACCGTATTAGCTTATTTGGGACTTGCAATCCTTGCATCGCCTGGTAAAGTTTCTTTCTACTTATCGAATCATAAGCTCGTCTAAAGTCAATAAAAATAGCGTGTATTTCTATGTTATGACCATTACATATCGCTTGAAGTTCTTTTATTGTAAACACTTGATCTGTAACTGAGCGATCTTTTCTAAAACCACACTGATATTCTCCCACAACGTTGTCTGCAAATACCTGTAGTCTATTGCGTATTATCGTTGCTAAAACCTTATACGTTACATCCAACAGAGATATTCCTCTATAATTTTTACACTCAGTTTTATCGCCCTTTTTATGCAGTGGTATAATTACTGCTTCTCTCCATTTTCTGGCATTTGTTCTTGCTCCCATATAGCTTTTATTAACTCATAAATTTCTTTTTGCAGTGAGTGTCCTCCATATTTAATTAATTCGGCCGCAATACCGTTTCCGCCGGGACTCTTTCCATTTTTCATACACGATATCACTTTATATATTTCACTTTCAGTTGGTGACGCTATACCAACTCCGTCCTCTTCTCTATATCTTTCCCCGATTATTTCTTCGCCTAAATTTTGATTCTGTTCCCCCGTAATTTCTTTAAAATAGTTTTTCCATACTGTTGCCGCTTCCTTTTCATCTCCCACTAAGCTTCCATCCTTGCCTTTGCAGAATAGCGTTCTTGATTTTGGTCCTTGCCTAGTAGTCTTAGTTTCCTGGTAGAAATTTTTAATGTCTTTTCTTTTGTAATTTTCTTCTACTTTTTTTAGTTTAGCTTCGTAATACTCTTGCTTAGTTCTTCTGTAGATATTTTTTGCTCTCTTCTTTTGATCTCTATAGTTGGCTATATCCTGTGGTGCATTTGTCTGTAGCATCTTCTGTCTAGTTTCTTGTACTTTTTGCCTATGTTCCTTGCACACAGTGTTAAACCATCCTTCTTTTTTCTCGGCTTTTTGTACCCCACGACATTCACTGCAATTTTTTTAAGTCGACTTTCCAACATACTCCATCGTTCATCTATTGCTCTTCCTTGTAGTGCTATTTTGCAACTCTCGTCCGTTCTCTTCTGGTACAATATTTTTAGTTCCTCCTGCCAGAAAGCTTCTGTGTTAATTCTTTTCTCCGTTTTCTGTGTCCTTCTTGTGTCTATTTTAAGATTTAAGCATACCTTCGCCCGCACTAATATATGGTCGGAACCTATTTCTGCACCCCTATATGATCTGACGTCTCGTATCCCTCTTTTAAATCTATCCTGTATCAATATGTGATCGATTTGAT